>CM060846.1:316778011-317293011 GCA_030762175.1 Metallyticus violacea | reverse complement strand
TCTGTTACACACATCTGAAAAGAACCAGATTGGGAGGGGGCAATGAATCAATCAGAGAGAGTCTTCAACCAAATGTAAGAAGAATCAAAATTGAAATAAAAATAGTTCCAAAAAGACAAGTTTTGAAAAATAAGTGATGGGGAAAGATCTTTAATTTGGAGATAAGATGTTAGTATCAGTGATTCATATGCTATTCAGATTTCTGAATATGAGGGAGAACTGTCATTAAATAAAGCAAAATATAATATTGTATTAGTATGTGACTTTGTATTAGTGCAGTTTACTAACAAAAACAAATAATGAATCAATTGAGTTGATTCATCACAAACTTTTTCCTGATGAATATGATGTGAATTTTTGAGAAAAAGGAGCTCTTGCAAGAAGTTTTATTTCTCTCTGTATGTGGACAAATCTGTCATTCACATATAAGTGATATGACAGTAAGACTGCCTAATCTGCAATCATCAGGAAGAACTGAAAGGGCAAAAGATTATTGTTATATGCTATTACATTTATAAATTACAAACAGGTTAAAATAATGTCAGTTTAATAGTTTTATGTACTAAGATTACATTTGTATCATTCAGATATTTCTTGTGCATGCTAATGGTGAATAATTGTTCTTATATTTATAATAATTTCATGTGAAACTTGAATAATTGTTGAATGAATTAGTGTAGGGGAAACTACAAGAGGTAAGAAGCATTTACAAAGAAAAGTATTCAAATGTTTCCCCCTTCTCTACATCTCCAGAATATGGAGTAGAGATTTGGGGGAGAATGTATTATAATACAATTTAATAAAGTATTGTTATTATAGAAGAGGATTAAATGAATAAGTATATGATATATAAAGCAGAAAATTGTATAAACTAGCTTCAAAATATAGCAATATATTAACAGTAAATGTAAATTATACCTTTAAAGAAAAGCAGTAATTCACATAAGATATTCTCTATAAATAAAAATATTATTCATATAAAACTAGAGCATGAGATGATTTATCCCATAGTGAGTTTAAAATGATTGACACGGAAAATAATTTATACCTATATTATGTGAATTATATAAGTATAAAAAAATTACCAGCAAATGGTGCAAATGGACATGGTTTCAATAAAAACAGAAATACATTATTTTAAAATAAGCATACAGATTTGAAGAGTTATTATAGAATTCTTGCCTAATAGCTTAAGATTATTAAGTTAATTAAAATAGAATAGAATAGAATATTTATTTCAATCTTTTATTACAAAGAATATAACAAATTATTTTTACATTTCTTACAATTGAGACTGACCCAAATTTTCTTGAGTTCCTAACATATCATGGCTCTCTGATTGTTGACATGCTTTAGAGCCCTGTTTCACCTACTTTTCCTCTTTTCACCTTCCTAATCCATTTGTTCCTTACTCTTCCTTAATATTCATCCATCTTCCTACTTTTTTCCCACCCTCTAGCTGTCAAACATTTTTATTACTACAATACATTTTTCCATTTTGCATCCCATATATTCTCTCTGTAATTACTTGTTTCTTTGCTCTGCATCAAAAAATGAAACATACCCTCTGTTTCCCCACACATAACACACATTTCCATATTGCTGTTTCTAAATTACAATTCCCCCATTCACATTCATGCACATCCTTCCCTCCCATGCTTATCACAACTGTTGACATACTTCCCCCTACCTCATTCTTTCTTTAATATCTTATAAAATCTCCAAGAGATTTTGTTCTCAAAACTTCACCATATCTCTTGCTTCTCAACATCTTCTATCCTCCTCCTTACTTTCCTCCATAAACCTATTGAATTATTTTCTCCCCTCTGCCATACAATGCTCGTATCGATCTCTTACAATATTGTTTGTTTCAGTCTCTTCCACCAGCTATTGTGCAAAACTGTTTTTTGGTATTTCATACATGTTTTAATTATATTATCTTCCTCTATTTTCAAATTCTTATACCAGTATTTCAGGACTGTTTCAACCATTATTCCTTTTCTACCTGTTTTAGCTAATTCTGCTAATGTGATGCTTCTTGGCAATGTTTTTGGTAGTTCCAATAACTCTTTATGAAACATCATATGTATTGCTTAAATTCTGTTCACAATCTCTGACAATCACCAAATTTCCACTCCATGTAACATCTTTGAATATATCACTGCACCATACAACCTCTTGAACCAGTTATAGGATATTTCTGATATCTTATATAAATATGTTCTTACGCCTTTAATAAATAATTTTCTTTTGGCAATCACCTTCTTATGTTGTGCCTCCCAGCATTCATTACTGCTTAATCTCACTCCTAAATAATCAAATTCTTTCACTATTTCCAATTTCACTCCATTCAAATACCATTTGTCATGAGTAATCGGAAGCTTTCTCGGCCGGAGTCAGACTTATAACTAGAAGTTTCTTCCGGGCTTAGGAGCCGTGGTCTGTTGGAGCTAAGAAGTCCAAACGTTTCATCCCCAACTGCGGAGGACATCTTCAGTGGCTCTCAAACTGAGCAAAACCTGGCCAGAAGAAGAAGCCAGAAGCGAGTACAGGTCACCTAGGTCCTTTCTAGGTGGGTAGTGCCAGATGCCAGATGCCAGATGCCAGTTCGGGTCACTTGAGAAAATTTTTCCCAAGTGGGTGTCTTGTGTCAGCAGTACCTAGCCGCGCGCGGCTTTACCTGCTCGATGGACGTAGGATTTCATTTTAACACAGGAAGAAGGATGTGTTAGATTTTTTTGCCAGCGGCAAGCTCAACACTCGGACTGCCACCCGTCCAAGCACTGACCACGCTCGAGGCTACTTAACCTCGTTGCGTGTGCAGCACCCGGCGGTCACCCATCCAAGTGCTGACCACGCTCAATGCTGCTTAACGTCAATTGTCGGCTGGCGTTTGCAGCATGATTTGCCTTTGGCTGGTGTTCGGGATGGGTTTCTATGAGTTGTTGTTCAGCCTCAGGTTCAAGAGCTAGATTTGAGGTTAGGCTAGAGTTGAGTTGTTATCCAAGGGGTCCCATGACGTCCTTGGGGAGCCAGTACGATTTGTATCGTCTGGGGGCCTTGTGATCGTAGGCCCCTAGTGCCCTGACCAGTTCATTTGGATGGTTCGGGATGGTATCATGTAACGACCGGGCCCTCTCCCGGATTACGTCGATGATGTATGGAACATTGGAATGGTCGTGCAGGATGTGGGCCGGGAAGCGGGAGTCAGTGCCGTACACAATCCTTAACGCACGATTCGGCAAGATCTGGATTCTGCGAATCGTGGACGGGGCCGCGGCTCCCCAGATCTCACAGCCGTACAGAACCATCGCCTGGACCGTGGCACGGCAGATGCGCAGCTTTGGTTCAGGGTCATTGAGCGAGAGCTCAGGATTGGATACAACTTACCGAGGGCGGCATGGCCTTGCCGGACTTTAGAGATTATGTGTTCCCTAAATATCAGCTTGCAGTCCAGCGTGACCTCGAGGTACCTCGCACTGCGGACCCAAGGGATCCGCCGGCGATGCAACACGAGATCCCGCCGGCGCTTCGGACGTCGGCCCTTAGTCAGGAGAATCGCAGAGCTTTTCTCCGGACTAATGGCCATCCGCCATTTTTTGCTCCAGGTCTCCACCGCTCGGAGTTGGTTCTGAAAAGGACACAGTGCATAATTTTGATTACTATTTTGTGCCAGAATAAGTAGGTCGTCTGCATATTGACAGGTGGTTGTTCTGTCATTGGTGGGGAAGTTGGCCATGTAAGCAGTGAAGAGTGTCGGGGACAGCACGCTGCCCTCCGGCACTCCCGCGCCAATGGGCCGGACTGTTGAGAGCTTGCCGTCTAATTTACCCGGAAGCTGCGTTCTCTGAGGAAGCTGGCCACCAGGGATATGTACGGGGCAGGGATGTCATGCTCGAGGAGCTTGTAGATGAAGCCGTCGTGCCACGTGGTCGAGAAAACCTTTTCCACGTCCAGCAGCACTGATACTGACTTGTTTTTCGATTGGAAGCCAATCGAGACCTTCTCGGCCACTCGCAGCAGCTGCTGGGTCGTGGAAAGTCCAGGACGAAAACCGAACTGGTGGTTTGGTAGGAGTTGCTTTTCCTCAAAGTGAGGAAGAAGCCGGGATCAAAGATTTTTGAATCGATGGGGGGAAGGTTTATGGAGCGGTAACTGGTTGGATGGATGGATGGATGGATGGACTGAGACCTTGCCGGGCTTCACAATGTAAAACATCCGCGCCTCTTTCCATGATGATGGAAAGTGGCGCAGATATAGGCAAGCATTGCAAATCCGCGTCAAGTGAATCACGGCCCTTTTAGGAGGGTGCAGGAGCATTTCCGCTGTTACGCGGTCCTGCCCAGGGGCTTTATGGGTTCTTTGGCGTTGGATCAGGGTGGCCACCTCCTTGGGTGTGGCGATCGGGATGTGGAAGTTCTCGTTTTGGCCCCGCCCACCTTCTAGGAAGGCTGAGACGGTGTCCTCCACGAGCTCGGTGTGGTCGTCGTCCTGGGGTTCTTCCCGTGGTTGGAACTGAAACTCCAGGTGGTCTGCGAAAGCTTCTGTCTTTTCTTGGGCCTCGAAAACTAAGTGACCAAGAAAACGGCTGCACGGAGTGGTTATGTTCAGCCTTATCTCTCCGAAGGCCTCGGGCGATCCGCCACGGTTTCTTCTCTTGGAGATTCGCGTGCCGAAGCGTGTTAGGCGTCTCACCAGGGTTTTGAACCTCCGGTTGTCTTCTCCTATCCTGGGGCGGCGGAATCTCTGCCATAGCTTCCGTACGACATTCTTGGCTATGTTCAGCCTTATCTCTCCGAAGGCCTCGGGCGATCCGCCACGGTTTCTTCTCTTGGAGATTCGCGTGCCGAAGCATGTTTTCCCAGGCCTCAGATCTGTGTGCCCTTAGGAGGCGTCTCACCAGGGTTTTGAACCTCCGGTTGACTTCTCCTATCCTGGGGTGGCGGAATCTCTGCCATAGCTTCCGTACGACATTCTTGGCTCTAATTAGTTGCCTAATAGGTTGTGGGATGATGTACGGGTTTCACACAGCGAGGTGACACTAGAGTGTGGGTTGCTGCCAAGTGGAATTGACTGGCCACACTCTGTCTTTTGCCATATCAGGGCTTGGCCCTCTACTGGCAGTGGAGCAGTATATAGGAAAATGACGGTGGGAATACGCGGGAGGGTGTTATTTATTAGGTTATTGGGGGTGAGAGGCTTTTGTAATTGGGTACTGGGATAATGATGTTTATGTTTTGGGGGAAGGGTTTAGGAGTCTAGGATGCATTTTGGGTGCTTGAAGGTTTCGCCTGGGTCAATGTCGTATTCACCCAGGCCTCTGATTAGTTCATTGAAATTGTGGGACAGTGAGGAATAAAAGGATCGGGAGGTTTCACGGATGTACTCTGGAAGGGAAGGGAAATGTAGGTCTGAATGGATGTTCCGGTTGGGTACGTACCAAGGGGTGCCGGTAGCGATGCGGAGGAATCGGTTCTGTAGTGTATCCAAATGGCGGAAGTTTGTACGTGCTGCCACTTCCCAGATTTGGCAGGCATAGGTGAGGGCTGGTCTTAAAATCTGCTTGTAGATGAGTAACTTGCAACCGACCGACATTGCCGACCTTCTGCTGTACAACGGGTATAAACTTGCCATTCTGCCGTTGACTTTATTTGCCAGACGCTCAAGGTGTGGCTTCCACGTTAGTTTGGTGTCGAGGGTGACGCCCAGGTACTGTACACTAGTTGTCCATTGAACGGAGCTGCCAGTTAGCTGAATAGGTGGAGTATCAACCAGATGCCTTCTGGAAAAAAGAATGGCCTCGAGCTCCTCAATTGAGTCGACCCGGGGGGACGGTTCTACGCACTGGTTCAGGCGATGGATCACTGCATCCCTTTCGGTCTCATGAATCCAGTCTGGTATGATCAGAGCTGAAAGCGTGACGCTGGCGTCCACTACGACTGAGTACGATCGGAGTCCAGCGCGTTGACCGTTTTGGGGTACAAATGGAAGTGAATGTTTCGGGTGATCAGGATGTCGATGACACCCCCCTGTCGTGGGTGGGATGGTGCGTTGGACCTCTCGAACCGTGAGCGAACAGGGCCGTGTCTCCGCTTATGAGGCGGGAGAGCAGCCGGCCTCTGCGGTTCGCAGTGCGGCTATGCCACGAGAGGTGCTTCGCGATAAGATCTCCTGCGATGCAGACTGCGGGATGAAGGTTAAAAAGTGCTGTGTAGTCGGCTTCCTAGAAGTGACCATCTGGGGGGTCATATGCCCCAATCAGCACGACGTCCTGGCCGCCCAAGGAGAGCCTTATGGCGGTCGCCTCGACGTGCTGTAGGGGCGGGACGGGAAAGCAGGTGTGAGCAAGGTGTCTCTTGATGAAGATTGTAGTACCTCCGTCCCGTCCGCCGACTCTGTCAGTCCGATGGGCGACGTAACTTGGCAGGTGAAAGTTTACCCCGGCATGGAGGTGGGTTTCGCAGACCATCAAAATATCGATTCCGTGTTCCTCTACAAACTCCAGGATGCCGGGCCTCTGTGCCATGACTCCGTTCGCATTCCAGAATGCGGCTCGTAATGGTCTCCGGACCAGCCGTGGGGCCATTACTCGCTAAGGGAGTCGGGGAACAGGTGCTCGAGCGTCCTGAGCACGATCTGGATCTTTTGGGCTGGTGATGCCGTTTTACTGAGCATAACCTGCTTGCAGCGCCGCAGTAAGGGGAGGGAATTTGAAATAAGGTCTGTGAACCAACTAGAAAGCTGCTGGAAGTCCTGTACGTCCTGAGCAGGCAGTGCAGCACTGGGTGCCTGTGAGGAGGCGTCGGTTGCAGGGTCGGCCACGGCCGATGGAGTGGCCGGCGTTGGAGCCGTAGGTGGAGCGGGGGTGGAAGCCTGGGCGGCTGCCACCTGCTCTGCTGGTTTCTGTTCTTTCTTGCCATTGGCCCCTGAGTTGGGCGTGGCTGGCTTGGAAGGAGGGGCGCTTTTCTTCCCCTTCTTTGATTTCTTCTTTTTCCCCTTGGAGCCCGAGGAACTGGCCTGGGGAGGTGCGGGATTTGGTGCTTCTACGGCCGGTTCCGTGACCGGGGCCGTGCTGGGCGCCGGTTGGGCTTCGTCAGTAGACGTCTGCTCCTGCGATGGTGTCGCCTCCTCCAGCCTCTGCACTTGTCGGCTGAGGGCGTTCAAGAAGGACACCCCCGGCCGTACAGGTGCAGAAGGCCGGCGCGGCTGTTCCCGGTGCTGGACTGTCTGCTCATTTTTGGCCCTCATGCTCTCGATTATTCGGAGTCTTACGGGGCAACCGCTGTAGATGCCAATGTGGGTCTCCCCGCAGTTGGCACACTTACGGTCTTCCCTGGCCACGGTACAGTCCTTCACAAGGTGAGGACCAGCACAGCGGAGGCATGCAAGCTTCCGTTCGCATGCTACGCTAGAGTGATGGAAGCCCAGGCACTTAAAGCACTGGGCAGGTCCTTCCTTGTCCATGTAAGGCTCTATTCTCACTCTCGTGAAGAATAGGCTCTTCACGAGATCGATATCGGGGATGCGGCCAGCTTCCTTGTTCACGATTGCTAGGAACAGAGGTATGGGGGCCCTGGAGGTCTCTCCGGCCTCGCTGAGGACAGTTTTCCTCAGCTGGGACACGGAGAGCGCCACAATTCCGTGCTTGGCTCTCAGAGCCTCCCGCACATCTTCCGGGCTGGTCTCCGAATCCAGACCCCGAATGATACGACGAGCCACGTTCGGCTTCTTCAGGGAGAAGGTATAGACCTAGCGGCCTCGTGGTCTTCCGGGGTGCTGGTGTTCAGCTTGACCTTCCGGGGCAGGTGTGTCGCTTGGAAGGGGGCCTTCAACTTGGAGCCCAGGGCCCTCATGATTCTCACATGGTTGGGGAAATGATCCGTCATGATGACTGGCATCTTGTACGGTGCAGGAGCGGGAGTGGTAGGAGTTGGGCGGGGTCAATTCCAGGCCGCTGGCAGGCTGGGCTGCGGCTCAGGGTGGGGTAGAGGGGGGGGGCACGAAGTCAGCAAGCTAGCAGAGGAAGCTCTGTCCACGGCAATTGCTGCACGTGCCTCCGCTAAGTAGCGGCAAGGTTCGGGCTCGGCCGGCTTGAAGGGGGCCAGTGCCCACTGCCGGCCAATGACTGTGCGTCGACCCTCGTTGCAGACTGGTTCGCTGGTCCGCTGTCCACGCTGGTGCTTCTTGCTCAGGGAGATGTGTTCACCTCGAGAGCTGGTTTGCCTGCCGCAGATTGCAGATTATTTATTGAATTGAATTGGGTGCCTTTTTGGCTGTTATAGTACAGCCTTACAGGTCATAATTTACATGTCATACAAATTTATACAGATTTATCTACAAATTGTCATATGTAACCCATGCATGGGCGCTCTGACGCTCCCATGAGAATAGTTGCATTGTGAGTATTTTCAAGGCATGCATTCACTTGTTTACTAGTACATTATGCTTGTTGCTTATCTAGTTTAAATAATACAATAATAATAACTAACAATAATAACCAAATTTTGCAGTTTCGCGTAGGGCTGAATTTTTGTATGGGGGTGTACTGTGTTTCAGTAAACGCGGATTCTTTTATACTTTCTATGTTGAGGTTCACTTTTGCCTATTTGATTTATTAGGGGATTCTTGTGCTTTTTTATTTTTGCCCAGGTTGATGTGCAGCGGCCTGTTAGTGTTTGCAGGAATGTTGGTGTGTTTAGCTCGGCGTGGATCTGTGTATTTGGTGTGAGGATGGGGACATTTAGTAGTTTTCAGATTCCTGTACAACCTGTACACTCGGGACGTGCCTGGTGATCACAAGTGCAAAACCCTATTATATGCCGACGATACGGCCATTTATAATCACAATTCACATCCTGCATATAATCAATTGGAACTACAGAGATACGTTGACAAATTTTTAACCTGGGCAGGCACATGGAAAATCTCCATAAACGCCGCCAAGAGCCAATTAATATATTTTTCGAAAACCCTTAAGCAATCCAAAACAATAACCATTCGCATAAACAATTAAACACTACAGTGCAAACCAACTGCAAAGTACTTGGGAACAACTCTGGACAGTAAACTCACCTGGAACAACCACATTAAGAACACGATCCACAAGGCAAAGCAACGTATCTACATAACTGCCGGTTAGTGCTCAGCTCATGATGACCGACTTCAGCCCCACAGGTTCATATATAGTAATAAATAACCTTGAACCTTAACCTTGGCATTTCAGTCATCGTTTATTTTTGATTGATTTATTTATGGACGCTCTTTAACATCTCAGGTCATCAGCGTCCCATTCAACTCAGGGCGTGAAACGGCCGACAAATTTTGCTCAGAGGCCTCTCTTTCAGGCTTGAGGTTCTTTTTCGTGCCGTAAATGTACGACACGGGACCCACCCACGGCTTTACTTTCCTTCCGAAGGAAGCCATACTTAGGATTTTTACGCCCGAAAAAATCCATCGGTTCTGGCCGGCTTCGAACCCGCGATATTGGGTGTAGGAGGCAAGTATGGTAACCACTACACCACCAGGACCGACTCAGTCGTCGTGGGTGGTGAGATGGCAGGCAAGAAGAAGAAGCAGAGCGGCTCCTCCAGCGCAGCCAAAGCGCAGCTCTCCTGCGCAGACCGCTCAACCTCCGAAGCGCTTTCACCGCTACCACTCCAACCAGCGCCGCCACGCCCTGCCACTGCAAAGCCAGCGCCAGATTCCGCAGATGGGCTAGAACCATTATTCATCACCGCAGATAGACAGCCAGACCCAGCCACAACGCCGGCAATTTGTCCTACCTGGAGCCCTGCAGCACCAAGAAAATTTCTTAAGGGAAAATTCTGGCAAGAGGATGCTCTGCTGGAGGAACCTTCAGACAGCAGGGGTGGTTGGACTCCCATGGTGGTGTTGACTCCGGGGAAGAACCGGAAGACCGGCTCCTCCAGCGTGCAGCACCGCAGCGCAACCAGCTCATCCCTTCCAGCACCGATGGAAGCAGCCCCGACAGAACCGCTCCAGCCAGCGCCGACTTGCCCAGCAACGCCACCACTAGCATGCGCACAGCCACTGATCAGCCAGCCATCCCCCCACTCGCCGCCACGCAACCAGCACTGCCCGCCGCCAGCCCACCAGCACCCTCCGGCTTGTGCAGCGCAGTTGTTCGCGGCGTGCCGCGAGCAGTTGCCTGCCCGTACTTGGTACGTGTTGCGCAGCAACACTGGCCGTCGGTCTACCGAGCAACAAGAATTTACTGCAACTGCGGTACTGCTCTCCACTGATTCGACTCTCCTTCCTGGAGGCCCAGGACTACCAATGCGCTTGCAGCACCGACCTTTACCTCACAGGCAGTTGGCTCACCATTAAGCCCAGCTTAAGGGCTCCACTCTGCGCCCTATCGACGCTGTTGCGGCTACGGCCATGCAGCGCCTAACTGCACCAGGGATCCCAAATACGATTACTGTGGGGCCCCGAGTTTGACAACCGATTGCACCCGTCACGACCTGTCCCGCCGGCAAACCTTCTGTGCTACCTGCGGTAGCCACAGGCACTTCACGGACCAGGCTTCCTGCTCGCTGAGACCCCGACACCACCTCCACACTGCACGCCCTCCACACGCTCGTGAACCGGGCAACTCGGCGATCCACCCAGCTGAACACCACAACACCCCGACCGCCGCCGTCAGCATCGCCTCGACCGCTACAGGAACCTCAGCAGCCCATGACGCTCTCGCTGAACTGGCTTCCAGGGTCACGGCCCTGGAAAACCACATCACTTCTGCCATGGACACCCTGCACTCCTCCGCCGAGAGCCTGCGCCAAGAGATCACCAGCCTGCACCGGCCCTCATCACACTCTGAATGCTCAGCTTCTCTTCAAGAGTAGGACGCCCTCATGCCATCGTCTCCCGACTGGAAGCTCACGACTCCGCCATAAGAAACGTCATCTCTTCCGTCACCGCAGAACTGACCCAAAAAATTCAGGACAACCACGACCGATTCACACAACATTTCCAATCGTCAAAAGCAACAATTTCCTCCCACCTCGACAGGATGGAGAAGAAATTCGCCGAACCACTGCAACTCCTCTCCTCTCTGGAACCTGTTCCAGCACGCCTGGAACAACTTGAACAAGCCATTGCAGAACTTGCGAGGCGCAACTATCAGAAGTTGGACTACAACGGCAGCCTTCTAACCAACCTCACGTTAGACCTAACGAACCGTACAATCCGTGCGGTGGATCCACAGTTTGCCGATCCCAGCACACCGCACATCAGAAACAGCAACACTTACACTTCACCAAAAACGTTCGTCAGAACGACTCAGGAATTTATTCATGATTATAGATTATGCCCCTCTGACTCATCCCAACATCACCTCTATCTCCCCGGCTGTATGCAGGGCCACGGCCATGCATGCACCCGGTATCCACGTCCTTTTGCCCGCTCCTGGCCATTGGCCGGCAGCAAAGTGCCACTATGCCTAGATTTATGAGGGTAGCTTATGCGGTAACTCTATAAAGTCTCTCCTTTCATTCCTCTCCCACATCCGCCAATTAATAAAGTAGTTGTAGGGGAAAAAAAGCATTTCAGTCGTGCCAGGATCTTCGCCCAGAAGACTCAGACCGCGCCACTGAAGATGTCCTCCGCAATTGGGGATGAAACGTTTGGACTCCTTAGCTCCAACAGACCACGGCTGCTAAGCCCGGAAGAAACTTCTAGTTATAAGACCATTTGTCATCTTTCCTTCATCTATTTCCTTTTTTAAATACCATTATTTTAGATTTCCTAATATTAATTCTTATGCCACAAATTCCAAAGAATTTATTGATTTCATTAATAGCTTTCTGTAATCCTGTAACTGTTATTACACCCACCATTATATCATCTGCATTAGGTAATCCTGGTATCTCTCTGTTTGCCAGCACTGGGCTATGTGAGCTACTTTTCACAATTCTGTCTAAAATGTCATCAATAAATAAATTAAATAAGATTGGACTCAATTTACATCCCTATCTTAGGCTAACCTTTGGTCAACTGCATGTTATTCCATTTTAATTCCATCCATTACAAACTTTTACTCCATATATTTTCTTGATCTTGATAATAAACTCCTTACCCCCTTTTCCCCTAATTTCCATTCTAATGCATGCCTATTGATAGTATGGAATGCTTCTTTTTCAAAGTCAGCAGCCAACATATACACTCTTCTTTGCTTACAACTTAAATGTTTGCTTACTATCATCTGTATTAATATTATGTTAACTGCTAGTTTTCTCCCCTTTCTAAACCCTGCTTGAAACTCAGATATTACATTTTCCTATAATATTTCTGCTATTATCCCTGTATATATTTTTCCTACTATAGAAAAAGGTCTATAATTACTTAATTTGTTTATATCTCCCAAACCTTTGTATATCTGAACCCTATACCTATCTTCAGGTATCACTTTGCTCTCTTTCAATTTATTCAAGAGCTCTACTAATATTCTCATCCTCTCATCTGTTTTACTAAGTACTTTCCAAAATTCCTCTGGGTTTCCATTTATACCTACTGTTTCATTCCTTTTCTACTTGCTTATTTCTTTATCTACCTATTAATTTCTTGGTCCAAGTTTTCATTTCTAATATCTAGTTAGACATTTCCCATTTCATAACTCCCTGTAACACCTCTACTCCAACCAAATCCCCAAAATATTTCCCCCCTCTCTTTCTCCCTCTCCTCTCTCTCTCTCTTTGTAAACACACTTAAAATTTTTCCATATTCTTTTTGCTATCTTTCTCCAATATAGCCTGCTTTATTTGTTTCCCCATTTAACTTGCCATTCCTTTCTTATAAATTCCAACAAACATTTATATCCCCATTTATTTACTAAAAATTTTGTCTATCACAGGTCTATTCTGTACTCCTTTATCTAGACAACTCTTTAAAAGCCATGCATCCTTCATCAAACCATCCCATCTTCTTTTTACTTACATTTTACAATAATGATGTACTAAAGGAATGCCTTACTTTCCAAAGAGATGTATTGGGAAGAGAGTGTTTGCTTGGAGAGGTGGGAGAACTATTAGAAGAAATGGGGAATGGGAGACATATGGCAATTTGGTGAAAATAATGTTTGTGGATTTTGGAAAGAAGTGAAAAAGAGGATAGGTGATATAAGGAGGCAAAAGATCTGGGCTAGTTTGGAGGATAAAAGTTCCTTAGATTTGTATAAAGTAGTTAAAAGAAATTGGGGATGGGAGAAATATATAGACATTTGTGACCAATTTGGAAGAATAGGTTTTGCATGGATGCATATAGGGCTATTATTTTTAAAAGGACTAATAATAAATTGTAAAGAAAGATGTATTATGTGTGGGAAAGTGGAAAGTAGGTTCCATTGTTTAATTGAATGCGAAAAATTAAAAAGGTGGAAGTATAGTTTTTGGGATGGAAAATGGGACAAATTTAAACAAGAGATAGTGGCAATAATAATGTTATTAGAATCAACAGTAGAGAAAATGATTAAGATAGGGGAATTTGTGGGAAAATTAAGGGATAAGTGAAGAAGAAGTATAAAGTAGGAGTTTGAGGACACACTCAGAGATGAAAATTAGTAATTCATTTTAGGGGTTCTTTACCATACAAACAACCTGGTGTATGGGGTATGGGAGGGCCTCAATTATGGTGATGCTGAAAATTCGGAGATTTTGTGTTTATGTAAATTAAATTGTAATTATAATTCTATTACCTTGTAAACTGTACTTTGTTTGATATTTGTAATATTGAATAAATTCAACCATTCATTCATACTTACATTTTGCCTCAATTCCATATTTGCACTTGCCCTTTTTAGTAACAACTCTCATCATTTTCATTGCCTCCTGTAATCCTTGATAGCATCTACAATACCCCATTTTAAGACCTTCCCTGCTTCTGAATTCATGTCTTGCCAGAACTTCTCCTCTAACTCATCTTTCCATTTGAAAATTCAAACTGATTATAAGTATAATTTTCTTGTTATTATTGGTTTCTTGCAGTATAATTTTACATTTTTCAAATTGTATATTCTGTATATGTATATTTCTCTTGTGAAAACTGTAGGAATTAATCCTTGCTGACATTTCAACAATGCCATTCAAAACATTTGTTAGGCAGCCCAAATTGTAATATATATTGGCATTATGCAATTACATAAATTATAATAATCTTAAATTATGAATATTTTTGCATGTAATAAAAGCTATATTAAGAAAAAACCCTTTCAAGTTTCCAGATGGGACATCTACTTATAGATATCTATAGCAAATGAAATCTGTAATGTGGTGCAGTGATAACCATACTTGCCTCCTAAACCTAAGATTGTGGGTTCGATCCCAGCTAGGACCAATGGACATTTTTTGGGTGTAAAAATCCTATATATTGCACAATTGCACCCCACCAGCCAATACCATGTGGCAATCTTGATTAGGGGCCCCTACCTTTCCATCAGGTATCTACCCATTTGATATCATAAGGCTCTATGGACCCAATTACATAGAAAATTTCTAAGCAGGTACCAAAGATCAAACCTTGGACCCACAGTGAGCAACACTAACCACTAGATCAAGGCAGTAAAGCTATGGGTCCTGTGTTGTATATTTAAGGCATGATAAGGAACTTCAAGCCTGAAAAAGAGGCCTATGAGCAAAATTTGTCAGCTGTTTCACATCATGAATTCACTGGGACGCTGATGACCTGAGATGTTAAAAGAGTGTCTGTAAATAAAACAAATCATATAGCAAATGAAATGAATGCTTCCTTGATCTAGTGGTTAGTGTTGCTCATTGCTGGCCTGTGGGTCCAAGGTTTGATCCCTGGTACCTGCTTAGAAATTTTCTACATAATTGTGTCCAAAGAGCTTTATGATGTCAAATGGGTAGCTGCCTGATGGAAAGGTAGAGGCTCCGGATCAAGATGCCATGTGACAGTGGATGGTGGGGTGCATTGTGCTAATTATGTTCCCTCCTGCAATTCTGCACTCTGTCCATGATATTGCAAGGTGGAGATAGAGGATGCATTGGTCATGCAATAAGCCTTGACTCACTGGGGCTGTTAGGCTATGGGTTAGTTAGTTTATTATACCAAATAAAAAAATTAATTTAGTGATACTACTTTCTTTTGCAGCTCTTGCCTAAAAATCTGCTGAAGAAATATGGTTTTATGTATGATAAACTATTTGAAGAAGTAATCATGGAATATAGAAAAAGAATGCAGGAATTAAGTATTCACCTAGTGCTGAAATCTTTGCCAGAAGAGCAAAAAATTATATGTCAGGAGCCACCATTTAGGTATTAATTCAATTCATTTCATTCATAGTAACATGTATATGTTTTTGGATACATTAGTATAGTATAGAACATATAATACTCCTTACATTATAACTTGCTCAGGGTTTTGTTCAATTATTTAAGTGATAGGTATCATGGTTAAATGCACTAAGATAGATAACATTTACAATAAAATGCAGTTATACAGTAAATTAATATATAATAAAAGACAATTTTATACAAATGTTTGCATACATCAGTAATCAATATTTTTCTACATATCTTACTAATTTGTATATATTTTCTAATCATAATAAAATGATATCACATTTGTACTATGAATGCAATCACTCATCAATTGAATAATAGCAGTTACTCATTGAGAATTTCTGTAAATATTTTACTTCTTGAAATTTTGGCAGGGTTTTATATTTGTAACTTTAGAAGGTATTTTATTGTTAAAATGAATGCCATTATATTAAAAACTATTTTCAGACAATTTTCTGTTATGAGGAGTTATATATAATTTGGATATGCCTCTTTCATCATGATTATGAATCTCTGAATTAATAGTAACTGTTTTGATGTGTGTTTGAACCTGTATGTAATTTTATATAAATAAGTGTAAGGTCGTGGTAAAATATCTAACTCTCTAAAGCATGGTAAACTAGTGGTGTATGATAGATTAAGCATGATTCTGTTGACCCAATTTGTAGTTTTTTTAAGCTTTTGTTGCTTCATGACTGTTTCCACATAAATCTATTCCATAGGAAAGAAATGAATGAAATTTAGAAAAATGTTCTACCTCCAAATATGATACACTTACTGAGTATTGAAGTGTATTAATTTGGAAACAGATCTAATTATTTTTATTAATTCATCAATATGAGCATTCTAGCTTGTGTGTGTGTTTGTTTTTTTATTTTTTATTTTTTTTTATATTCATCCTGTTGAATCAAGTACATGTACAAAGTACAAAGATTTAGGACATACCAATAGTTTGAAAGAAAGCTGAAGTAAAAGGAGAAAAGGAAATGTGCACATAAGGCTTAAATATACACAAACTTAGCTATAGAATGATACCTTATATTTGTCAAAGTTTTCAGAAAATCTTTGAATTCACACAACATTCAAAACCATGCAAGGCTAGTAATAATATGTTAAGTAATCACATGCTATGCCATTGAACAAAATAAATCTTTAAACACCTGTTCAAATAATCTATATCAAATGATTTATCAAAAGCAAAATATATGGACTAACTTCAACAATTTTTACAAATGTAGTTAACTATTTTGATCAAATAAAGTTTATTTCATACAGTGTAAGTACCCTCATTATTATTTAGAAACTCATTTAACGAGTAGACACAGTGATCAAATAAATATGGCAGTATTGCCTTTTAAAATAACGTTAACTTTTAAATTGATCTAATTTGCAGTGGTAGTTTGTTGTATAATTTGATCGACATTTGATTTGCACTATTTTGATATGTTTCAGTGTTGGTTCTCATTATATGAAGATCTGCTTTTCTCCATGTATTGTGTTTATGTATTATTTCATTTGTTATATGTGATTCTTTTACTATGAGCTTGTTTCCTATAAATAGCATTGCCTCATATATGTACATGCAGGGGAGTGCCATGATTTTCAGTTTTGAGAAAATTTTTTTGCAGGAAGACTTATGATTTGCACCAGCTATTATTCTGATTATTTTTTTCTGCATTACAAATACTTTCTTGGATAGGAGAGAGTTACCCCAATGCAAAATGTTATACTTTAATTGGGTATAAACATAAGCAAAGCAAGGACTTCTAAGTGTATCAAGATTTTCATTGTTTGCTAAGTTTCTGAACAGATACCGAGTTATATTAAGTTTTTTATTAAATTTTCAGCATGTATATCCCATCTTAGATCACTTTCCAATATAATTCCAAGGAATTTAATATTACTTGCAGTTTCAATGCAGTTATTATTAAAAATCATGTTAGGTTTTGGTGTTTCCCTATTTTGCTTGAGGTGAAAATTCACTACAAATGTCTTTTCTGTGTTAACTTTTAGTTGGTTATATGCAAACCAATCACCTGTTTCTGATAAATATTTCTCTATAAGTGATTGAAGGCTCTTACATTCCATACATTCCATGATAATGCTTGTATCATCAATGTATTGAATGATAGATTGGGTAGAAATGTTTCTTTTCAAATCATTCATAAAAAGTAAAAATAACACCGAACCTAATATTGAGCCTTGTAGTACTCCAAGTTTTATCTCTTGGTAAAAGTGGTTACTTATTAATTGGTATTTAATTTTCCCTCTATCCATATATGTTACCTCTACCAGTTGTTGTCTCCCATATAAATATGATTTTATCTTACATGTATAATTCTTGAAGCTGTTTACAGTGAAGTCATAATATTTAAAATGATTTTATCTGCTTGAGAACATGTCTTCTAATGCTAATTTTCTCCAGTTTAGCATAAATAAGTTCATGGTTTAAAATGCTGAAAGCTTTGGAGAGGTCAAAAATATCCTTATGGTATTTCCTTTTCTATCTATTACTTATAAACATTGTCTACAAAATGAAGTAATGCAGTTTTAGTAGATTTATTTTTTCTGAAACCATGATGATAGTCTGATAATATTTTATTTTTTTCTATGAATATTAAAAGCCTTTTTTGAAAAACTTGTTCAATTATTTTTGAGAAACCTGATAGCAGTGTAATTGGTCTATAGTTGGAGCCTGATCTCTATTACCTTTCTTGTATAATGGTTTTACTTTAGCTATTTTAAGTGATTTTGGAAAACTCGAATTCTCAAAGGAGCTATTACATATGTCACAGATAGGTTGGGATATAAAATAAGCACTTTTCTTGATTACATAATCTGAAATGCCATCATTATCTGCAGAGGATTTTGGCTTTAGCTTGTTCACAATTGTTAGTATCTCATTTTGATCTGTGGGCCATAGATGCATGGATGATTGCACTCTGTCTGTCTGCCATTCTTTTCCAGATTTGTTTATTGTATGATTCCTATTATACGCAATGCTAGTAAAATAGTAGTTAAATGTTTCTGCAACTGAGATTGGGTGTGTGCTTTCATTTTGTTAGCAACTGACTGAATATATCTGTCATTTGAGAGTTTCTTTGCTTGCCTAATAACGTTATTCAGGATAATTTTATACTTCTTGAAGTATTTTGTAAACTCTGGTGAGTTTGAAATCATTTTATGATATAGTCGAACTACACACTCTTATGCTTCACTTACTTGATGACTGGTGAGTTTGTCTGAGATTTTGAAATTTCATGTAATATTTTGTTCTTGGCACAAGATACTTTATTCTTTTTGTTATCCAGTGATTTTTATTTTTCATGGGATCTATTTTCATGCATTTAATTGGGAAAGCTATTTAAAAATAGTACTTAAATATATTTAAGAAACTGTCAAACTTTGTATCAGGATCTTTACAATTGTAGACTCCTTGCCATGATTCATTTTTTATTAGGTGTAGGAAAAATTGCAAATTATTTTTGTGATATATTCTTATGGTCTTACTAATGTTGAAACACATAATTTTTTTTTGTCGGGGTAAGATTAAAATTTGTGCACTATGGTCACTGAAACCCATGTTAAATGCCTCAACCTTGTTGCTTGACTTTAGGTTAGTCCAAATTTGGTCAATTGTGGTAAAGCTGCATTTAATTGAGTTAGAAAGTGAGCTGTAGATATTAACCCAAAGCTAGAAAAAATTTTATTAAGTAATATTTTTGTTTGGAGTCTTTTGAAAAATCAACATTAAAGTCAGCACTCATGCTTAGGTTTTCATTTAATGTTTTAGTTTGTTAAGAGCACTCTAATCCACTTAAAAGAAAGTTAAAATATCCTTCAGGAGCTAGGTATAAACATTTTATTATATTATTATATTCTATTGGCTCAATTGGAGATATCTCTATATGTTTTTCTTTTGAAACCTTTTCTAGTTTGATTAAAGGTGTATAATTAATATAATTTCATATATATAACTACCTCCATGACTAGGTTTATTTCTACAAAAATACCCAGCAAGTTTATGGTTTGCAATTGAAGTGTTAATTAGAAATTGTTCTTTTAACCAGTTTACTAATTCATCGGATAATAAGATCTCAATATTTGTTATTTTATTAGCTAATGATTGTACATTGTGATGAACAAGTTTAAACGTTGGGACTTGAATACATGGCATAGTTATTTGTTCACTTATTCTATTTTGAGGATCTGATGATATGATTAGATCTACCATATTCCAAGAAATTATGCTTTGTTTGAGTATTTTACTATATCTACCTCAAGAGTTATGTTTGGGAAATTTAGTTTCATATTATTTTTATGGTGAAATCCCACTGCTAAGCATTTTTCCTTATTTATACATAAACTCTTTTCTTTAAACTATGATGTTGTATGTGAAGTTAGTGTCAATATTTACTTTTAGTATTTTCAGATCATCTGCATAAAGGAGAAATAATATGGAGCTTAAAACCAAGCCCTGTGGAACACTTCATTCGTATAGTTTTGTAAGTAGGATTTCATGGTTAACAAGGTTGAAGGCCTTTAAAAGATCAAGAAATATATCTATAATGTTCAGAGTTATTTAATTTCTTATAAATATAATAACAAAAATGTATTAATACTGTAGCAGTCTATTTACATTTTTGAAAGCCATGCTGAAATAGTGAAAGGATATTGAATTTTAAGAGATATGTTAAAATTTTTTTATATATTAATTTTTCTATAACTTTGGAAAACAGACAAAAGGGAGATTGGTCTATAGATTTTTGCTTTGGGTTTTAACTCCATTATAAACATTGGTTTTATTTTAGCAATTTTGAAGCATTCCAGAAAACAGTCTTTACTAATTGATAAATTTATCAAGTAACATAGTAGTTTAACTAGATAGTTTGAGCATAATTTTGACAAAAAATTAGAGCAGCCATCTAACATATGACCTTTTACTTTTCATGCTATTAACTATAGACATTAGTTTGCTTTTTGTTGTAGATGTGAAGAAAATATAGAAAAGGATTTTTTTCCATTGGCTATAGGTTTATTTGTTTAAATTGTGGAATATTTAATTAATGTTTTTGCTAATCCTACAAAGTAATTATTAATCATTTCTGCTACCAGAAAAGGATTTCACACCATTCAACTCTTATGAACCAGATTGTCGTTTTGGCATTTGTTTTTTTTTTTTTATTCCTGTGTTTCCTTTTTAATGATATACCATGCAGCTTTTGACTTATGTACAATATTTGCTATTAAATTATCACTGTGAAGTTGTTTTGCATTCCTGATTACTTTGTTATATGTATGTTTACATTTTAAGAATATATAGCCTAAATTATTCTGATACTTTGATTCTTTTGCTAGTTTACTTAAAAATCTTAATTTTTCACTAGATATCCACATTCATTTTGTTATCCAACTAGAACTCTGATTTTTGTTCAAAATGGCCCTTTACATAATATTGCATATTTACATTTTATTAAATGTAAGCAACCAAAAGCTGTATTTACATCTTTTGTGATTTAATATTTCTCCAGTGTACTTTTGCAAGCTAATGCTGAATATGATATGTAATTTTACTGCTTGTACATCTTTTATATTATGATTCCCTTTGTTTTACATGTTCTTTCAAAATTATTTGTATTAATGAACTTTTGTTCCATTTAGTCTGGTAAACCACTATCAATAAATTCAATACTATTATTCTGTAAAGTGTGGTTTTATTATTAACTGACCCATTGCAGTTTGAGTTATATTTAATACTTAAGTAGAGATATTTATTACAACTTTCATGCCATAGGTGAGGAGTAGACATGTTGGTTTTGTTTATATAGATTTTCTGTTAGAAAGTTATGCTTAAACCACTAATTATTAACATGTTTTTTGTTTCTTCTGGAAGATTTCCTTAATTATTTCCAACTTATCACTTAATTGTTTAACTAAAGTACTTGGGTTTCTATATATACATATAATTATAGTCTTAAGCTCCAGTAGCTGAAACATGCACTTTCAAAATGCTCATCTCATATCAAATTATCAAAGTGGTTAATTCTTTTATCTTCTGTGCTGTAAAATTTGATTTAATTTTATTTCAACCAGTGTTCTGTTAAATATATAATATCTACCTCTGTTAAATTATTAATAAGTACCTCCAATTTACTTTCTTACTTATTTGACTTTGCATATTTTGGTGAAATAAAACTATTTTATTTTTACATGCAATATCTGAATCAAAAAGTTGTTTAAATGTTTCCTCTGTTTATTCAAAACCTGAAATTCAGTTGTAAAAACACAGTTTTCAAAATTAGTTTTCCTGATTGTGTAAAAGTAATGGTATTTAATTTAACTTAATTTCATTTCACTTGTTTCAGCTCAATATGGTGTTGAATATAATTAAGCCATGTCAATGTATAAATTAACAAAATTTATAATAAAGTGACAACTTATTAACTATCTAATTTCCCCACACATATACACATACACTATACAGTAGTATAATACATAAATAATGTGTAACATAATAGTTAAATATAATTTACATATTCTTTAATATTAGAGTATATGTTGTCTATAAGGAATTGAAACAAGCTCTTCTTGAATTTATTTCATCCATTGTAATTTTTAATATTATCAGGAAGTATAATACATAATTTTACTCCAGCATAACTAGGCATTTTCTCATACAGCTGAAATTTATATCTGAGAAGTGCAAGGTCATCTTTACTTCCAGTATTGTGCTTGTGGACACTAGAGTTTGTATTCATAGGAATACTAACAGAGTAAAGTTAAATATATTTAGTTGCCTAAATGTACTTTTCTACAAGATTCAGTTTGGTTTAGATTACCCAATTATCTCACAGACTTTTACAAGATGAATATTGTGTTTTGCTTAAGTTTAAAAGTGTCATCCCATATTTAAATTCCATATGCAATAAGAGAATGGTAAGGTGCAAAGAAAATGGTCCTAGATGTTTATGGAGGAACATACTTGCTCAAGTATCTCAGAATTAATGGATTTTGACTAAGTTTTGTCACTAGTTTTTCAATATGGGTATTATAAGTAAATGTCTTATCAATATATAATCCTAATAATTTAGCACCATCAGTATTTTTTATTTATATATTCCCTATATTTAACTGCAGCTTACCATGGTTCTCATAGCCAAAGATCATTATCTCACACTTTGCAGGATTTATACTTAAGTTTAATACATTGAAATGTTCAACAGCTGAGTTTAAAACTGCCTTTGCATTCCTTCCCAAATCTGTTGCTGATGTCATGTACATATAATATAAATAAATTGGTCCAAGAATGGATCCTTGCAGTACACCTTGGGTTACTGTTTCTTACATGCTATTGACATTAGTGTTCATAATCTTGAAAATTTTTTCAACTATCTGTGTTTTACCATGGTTATTTAAGTGCAAGGTATAACAATCCGTAACTAAATATTTGTATCAATTAAGTGAGCTTTTTTTTTTTTAAAAAACTTACAAACCTTTTAAATACTCTGATTACATTTTTTTGCTGTAATATTCAAATATGAATCCAGCATCAAATCATGTCTATGGGGGACATTTAAAACAATTACACTGTGTGTATTAACTCTGGTAACACCTTCTTGTAAGTAGCTTCATATTTGGAAATATTATTGGTACTGCAAAGATCACAAAAAAGTCATCGCTGTATAGTCTTGTACTTTCACTCCTGTGTTTTTTATAATGTATATATTTGCACCAAGTATAATGATTCCACATACTTCCATGTCTTCTAATGCTATAAAAATTTCTTAGTAATATGATGTACTTGGCTGTTGGATATTCGTACTTTTTGTTTCCTGTTTGTTGTCCTAGAACTCATGTTGGTTTCTTTATTACTAGTTATTATACTATATAGATCTTAAAAGCTACAATTTTTACTCAAGCTGGAGAAGCAATTTATACAGTTTTTGAGTGTATTTGCTGCTTTTGTGCTTGGCTGGAATAATAAAATGCTTTGCACGAAAAATGCCATTTTTCATTTTCCTTATGTATAGTTTCATACTAATTATATTTACACTTATTTTCTTTAATTTGTAATAAACCTCTAATTGGTGTGTTGTTTTAGCTAAATCTATGTGCAAAAGTTTGATAATCGGTTGAAAAGTTAGAAAATCGGTTGCAAAGTTTTGAGTCTTTCTTCAAACTACTGCACATTCATATCTCGCCATTGTACCTCTCACAAATTTCAGCATGCTTTAATTTTTCTGCCATTTGTTTATTGGGGCTATCTTCATTTATTGTTACCTTGCTGATTTTTGAGCACAATATACTCATTGTAGTTAAACTTTACCACCAATTTTCCAGTTAATTTTGAAATTAACCTAGACCATTTTCATACTTGAGCACTATTATCTACCATCTTCAAGAAAGTTTCCAACTTCCAGTTCATGAAGGTATTTTTTCTTAGTTTAGGAGCTAAATATCTTGATTTTCTTTGTAATATGAAAGGTCTCCAATGAGAGCATTCAATTTTGTTTTATAAACCACTATAAACCAAAATTGAACATATCAGAGACATATGTATTCAGATTCAAAATAATATTTCAATCCTTTTTTCAACTTTCATTTACAAGAATTTAGAAATGAAGCAAGTAATTTAGTTTCAGCTGTAACAAATTCAATTTATTTAGCATAGTATGCCTTAAATGAAATGTATATTCAGTGAGGTTCTAACTCACAAAGTGCAGTTTCTCAGAATGCTTACAAATTTTGGGGCTGTTTACTTAGGTCTTTTCCAACAATTCTTCTCTCTACTCTTAAAAAGGGATAAGTCTAACAATAATTATATGCTCACTAGCAATATTTAGCTGTCCTGCTATATGTGTGTGTGTTTTTTTTTTGTACATGTGCCTCTTATAATGATCCTTCAGAATGAAACTGATGAGAGAAAGTTTTCTTGAATATTCTATTTTACGAATTCTTTAAAACATGTTTAGATTATTAATTGATATCATTGTATGATTCAGTTGAACTACACACTCTTAAAGCTTCACTTACTTTTCATAAATGTATGGAACCGGTTTCGAGAACATTTAGTTCCCATCTTCAGCCAGGCTAAAGTTCTCGAAACTGGTTCCATACATTTATGAAAAGTAAGTGAAGCTTTAAGAGTGTGTAGTTCAACTAAATCATACAATGATATCAATTAATATGATTGGCTTCACTATGCAAGTTCCAATTTACATTTAAGTTTTAAAAAATGTTTAGATTATTTTATTTTGCATCTTATTTTGTATGTGTGTGTGCGTGCGTGCGTGCGTGCGAGAGAGAGAGAGAGAGAGAAGTCAAGTTGGAACTTGAGACAATGCAATGTACAATATTATATCTTCAGTGTTACATACAGTACATGAAATAAATGAGTTTTACAAAATAAAATGGAAATATTTCAGTAATAAGATCACAAAAATTATGACTTTTGAATATTTATGTAATCATATTACTTATTAAATCTATCATAATAAAAGCAAATTGCTATTATCAAATATATCTACTAGAAACACATGTATCCATTTACTGAATAAAAGATATATTGATGTAGAAAGGATTCTGCTGTATGTTTAAAGTATATATAGTTTCTATATGACTTTCCTAGGAATTTGTTGAAGTATTTAATAGGTACCTCTATAATTTACACTATTTTGGGGAATAAATATTTGTTTTGCATTATTTTATATGCAGTTTGATTTGATGCATTTATTCAATCTACATTTGGTCTTACACCTAGTGGTAGTGAAGAAATAGTAAAATTACAATATTTATAGCTTGTACTTCCATGTCAACTTAATTAAATACATGTCAAGGTATTTATATACATGCCAACCCAATTATATACATAAAATCCTTGTAAACCTGATTAAATACATTTCAATGTAACTAATTCATATCAAGTTAATTTAAACATATATTAATCTATTTAAGTACATGTTGGCTAATGAGATATATGCAAATGTAATTAAATACATATGAAGCAATTAAAGGCATGTCAACCTAGTTAAATATAACCCACCCTAGTTAAATACATGCCAACATTTAACATTTCAACCTAATTAAATATAATTTAATCTAATTAAATGCATGCCAACCTAATTTATAGGTAAGTTTTATGTAATATTCATAATAAGGAAATATTACATTTTCCATATTCTAGCCGAGAAGCAACAGAATAAACCTTATGAAATGCAAATGAATAAATAAATATATACCAAAACAAAATTCTGCCAAGAAGGAATACATCTATGACATATTGGTTATTCACAAAGATTGAAAATAATTTTTGAAATATTTAAGGGCAAAAATCACAAAGTCTTGAAATGAAACATTCATATTTAACAGAAGACATTATTTTAACAAACAGTATGTTCCCTTAGCTTCAAAACAAGCAACATCTTAAGGATCAGTCACAATTAGAAGCAAACATTATGAATATTTTATTAATCTTGTAGAAAATTTACATTTTTTATTTTGGGATGCCTGCTATATGGAGGTAAATTAGTTTGAGACTCCTCAGGTTACAGTTTCCACACCTTCTCAGCCTATATGTCCAGAGAAATAAAGCAACATTTCCAGTGTAAAAATATTTGAATGATGAACAGACAGGTTAATGCATTCAAGCATTAGCATGCTGCATAATTCATTCATTCCATTTTAAGTGGAATAGGCTGAACTGTTTATATGAATTTTTCAAATTTTATAAAATATAATAATAAAAAATTCTATCATTTTATATCTTATATGTTATGAATCAAGAGTATGTACATACAATACTATTCCTGGTGTATATTTATGTTGCTTAATCTCTTAGGTATGTCATCATGTTTCACTTGATTTAACTTAACATGCACAATTAATTGTCTTGTTTATTTATAAACACTTAACATGAATAAATTTTCATTGTGCCTTTCTACCAAGATGCAGTCAAAGCATAACTGCAAAGCCAAAGCATATGAACATAGTAACAGCCAGTCTTCTTACTTATTACTGTCTTGCCTGAATGTTTTACAATTTGCCCAATATCTTAGAGTAGTTATTAGAAATCTTTGTGGGTATTTTTAATTTTTTTCTTGCTTATTTAATGAATTTCTTTATTTTATGCTTTACAGATACAAAGGGAGAACAAAAGATTATCATTTATTTTTAAAACGCAGATACTACATTGAGACTCACATGTTTATGACACATCCAGTGATTAGAGGAATACTGGGCTGGTCTGCAAACTTCCTACCTTCTCTCTTTGTTGATTATACAAAATATAGGTAATTAAATAATCGTTTGTATATAAGTTACATGATTATGATTCTGTAACATTTTATAGTAATCCTGCTTTCTGGTAATTGAATATCACTAATATACCCTGATGTGTCTTCTCACTTTGTATATAATAAATTGGTGCTCATCAATTCTACCTCTTATTTATAATACAAAAATTCACATATTATAAAAGCAAAACAAGAAACACAGACTTAAAGTACCTATGTTGCTTTAGCAGTATGAGGGTAATTAGTGCATTTATCATGTTATTTTAATTTTTAATTATATATAATAAATATATTGCTATGATTAATTAATTGTAGAGTATATTTTATGTATCACCACTCAAATGCCAAAACTATAAATTTTCAAAATTTAAGTTTTTCACTTAACGTAAATTCTTATGCCAAATTCAAATGATTAGGATCTCTAATTCCAAAATATTATTATGAAATACTAATGTGCTTGTAGATGAATACTTTCAGTGCCATAGTAACTAATGTGACACATTTGTGATCTTGGCATGGGGTAAAAACAAACTAGTGAAACAATATATACATATGAGATATATTTCTGATTTTGTCACATTGATCACATTCAGTCATTTTGATTTAGCATCTGCAGAATTGTCCTGTACCTTGTATTTGGCCTTGAACATAAGTATACTGTTTCGAATGTACATAGGACAATTAATGAGAAACAATAATCTCATCAAGATTAAAAAATATTGTCTTTCATTTTTGACCTGCAAACAGTCGTAAATACACCAAAGGGATAGTCAGTTCCAATATTTTACCTTCATATATTGGCTGTATATATATATATATATATATATATATATATATATATATTGTTGATTGACTTGGGGAATCAGAATCAGAAACTGTTACAGCTGGGATGATACTCGGGGTAAGATAGGTGTATTAGAAAATTTTTCTTGTATTTATTATAATATCATGGTGCCCTGAGATAACTGAGGCATCAATGATGTCAGATAGTTGTGGAGGACAATAGAAGAACTCTATTTTTGTTGGTATATACATTTTTCCTCTAAAGCTACAGTTTCAAGCAAACCTTTACCAATTACAATAAAAACAATACTTAATGATGATTTTGGTGACTTTAAGTTATTTTCTGAAGAAACTACAAAAATATTTTCAAAAAAAATTTCAAATATGAATTCTGCAA
Organism: Metallyticus violacea; assembly: GCA_030762175.1. Lineage (NCBI taxonomy): Eukaryota > Metazoa > Arthropoda > Insecta > Mantodea > Metallyticidae > Metallyticus > Metallyticus violacea. The sequence goes on along the minus strand of CM060846.1, from coordinate 317,265,223 downwards.
GTTCAATCTGAAATGTTTAAGAGACCAACTAAGTGAGAGTCACTCTGCACTGAAGAACTGCCTGTTAATGAAATTACACCTCAGAATCTATATGAATTTACAATATCAAGTTGTAGTTTCCATTCCAAACTATTGCAAATAATCAGTATTTTTTGGAATATTTTTTGGAACTGATTTTTTGGATCACCTGCATTATTGAAGTCCTTTTTTGTCAAAAGTAAGATTTTGCACATTCTTAGTTTTGGCATCTGTACAACAATATTTACCTTGCATTAAACTGCATTTAATATTTCATATTCCAGAAACTTAGGAATAGTGGACATAAATGAAATTAACAGGGTAATGGCATTAGAAATTGAAAATGTTGACCAAAGGTTACATTGTCAGTGGTATCCTAAAATAATTTCAATGCTTGTCAGAGATGAAGCATTAGCCAACATTACATCACAGTTGCTGCCAAATTTCATTAGATGTGCATCTAATGTTATAAGGGTTCAGGTAAGAAATTCTGTTAGATGTATTAAAAATAGAGCTTTAAATATAAACAGTTCTAAAAGTAATTGTTCTATTAGATTGTTAGATGTTTCAGCAGCTGTGCTGACAGTAATTTCCATAAAAGAAAGTCAGTTATTTTTTAAATTAATTGTTGGTTATACTAAAAAATTCAGCAGTTCCTTGTTTTGTCACAAAATGATATTATAGTCTTTTACCATTTTAAATGCAATTAAATACACTGTAATTTAAAATTTAATTGATTTAATTTAAATACTAAAAATAATATTACATGTGATCCACCAAGAATGCAATCAATCAATTACAGTTAGTTTCTTTAAAACTATTTACAAATAATTTATTTCAATTCTTAAAACAAAATCCCAAAATAGAATAGAGCAGAATAGAGTACCCTCTTGTTGATACCTACTACCTTATACTAGCTTCTATCTTTGGTTTGTCAGTAGTTCCTACTGGAATATCCAAAAGACAAGAGATTCAAACTCTATTTCTAATTATTCTAATATAACGCCAGGGGGTTCTCTCTCTATATCATTTTCTTCTTTATCCCCCCCTTTTTACCTTAAATTCATTAATTAAATCCATTTATTTTTTACTTTGCATAAACATTTTCCCAAATCCTTCACTTGTGAGCTCTTTAAAATATTTTATTATATGCAATTTTTTATTAATTTTTTAACCATTTATGTTCCTATAGATTCAATCTCCATTGTTCTGTACCTGAACATTCAAATAATATGTGCTTAATATTCTCTTAATTTCTGCCAATAGGACAATATCACTGTACTAGATTTCTTTGGATTCCTTTAATCTCTACACTTCTAATCTCAACCATACAACCCCTTTTCTTTTCTTTTTATTTACATTGCTCACATACCATTCTCTTTTCAGAACTATCATAATTACCATGTAAAATTTAAGTGAACTTTTTTCTTTCATCCATGACTATCTATTCTATAAACAGCAACTTACTTTCTGCCAAATCCTCTTTCCAAATTGTTTCTCTCAGTCCAAATGTTACCCATTGCATTTATCTGTAATTGGCATCTAATCTTGTTTATGTAATTATTCCACTAATCCATATAATCAACTTATCATAAACAACAGGTTGTTTTCTTTAACAAATGAAAATAGCAAAACTGAGAATAAATTAAAAAAGTGAAGTAGCAAATAATAGGGAAGTTTCACTAATTCCTGTTTGTACAAATATATTGGAAAAATTGTTGTTCAAAAGGTTAATATCCTTTTTATCAAAACATAATATAATAGCGCAGAATGAACATGACTTCCATAGGAGAAGATAAACAAATCCTGCAATTTTTGATCTCATTAAAAAATGTATATGAAGCTCTAAATAAAAATAAATTAATATTGACCCATTTTAGACCTTTCAAAAGCTTTTGACATTGTGGATCACAGTATTTTGTTGGAAAGGTTATAAGAAATTGGAATAAAGGGAATGGCATATAAGGCTTGACTCATATCTCAGAAACAGGATACAAAAATAATAAAATAAACAAAATTATTAATTATTTACCAAATGAAAGGAACATTTAAATTGGTGTTCCACAGGAATCAGTGCTTGAACCACTGCTATTCCTGATTTATATCAATTATCTAAAATTGCATATTAATTATCGAAAACTAATTCTTTTTGCACATGACACTAGTATAACAATGATTGATTAAAATGTACAAAATATTCAACTATGCATAAAATACAATAATGCCATTGCTTAATTGCTTTATGAGTAATAGAGTAGTCAATAAGGATAAAAAAGTAGCCATCACTTTTCTCCATAAAAAAAAAAAAACAAATCCTATGGTTCAAAAATAGAAATTGAAGAAAAAATTATTAATTATTCAGGTACAACAAAGTTTTTAGGATATTAGATGAACATTTAAAATGATCTAAACAATATATAGTCATTATCACTGAAGTTAAGCAAGTTGTATTCTGGTATAAGACAAATCAGGAAAGTGACATCACAGGGAACAGTCTGTGCTCTCCATTAAGCATGTTTCCATTCCCTGTTGATGTATGGTGTAATATTTTGGGGAACTGCAACAGGGGTGAAATAGATCAAAAACAGCCAGCTAAAGTAATATTACAAATAAACAAAACTAATAGTTGTAGACCATTTTTTAAAAGTTTATTGATACTACCATTACCCTGGACATATAGCAATCATACTTTGGTATCTATAGAATCGAATATAAATGACTTTTCCATAAACTCTGAGGTACATTCTCTTGATGCAAGGAAGAAAAATAAAATATTTGTTCCTGAATTAAAGACATTCTTTTATTAGAATACATTTATTAATATTGGTTTAAATATCTACCGCTTACCCACCTTGCTAAAAGAAATATATGTACTGCAAAGATTTCAAAATAAACTCTTGAAAATATTGACTAAAAGCTGTTTTTATAGCATTGATGAATTTTTTGAGACTAATAAATTAAATATTTATGTCCTACCTAAACTGATTGATGAATTTTTTGAGACTAATAAATTAAATATTTATGTCCTACCTAAACTGGCGATGGAAAAAATAATTTTAATTATATTTTATTATATTTATTATGCGCAAATATTATATGCCAATTTTGTGTATATTTTATTGCTCTCTTATGTTGCCAATAAGGTAAGTAGTGTATTGTATTATAGTGAGGAATTATATATATGATACTGTTTTTTGTATTATGTAAATCTTAATTAAATTATTGAACTTTTTAAATTACATATCATATATCTTATGTCCCATATCTTGTATAAGATCAGTGGATGCAATAAAATGAAATTAAATTAAACAATTATCAATCCTAGAATTATTCTGATATTTCAGTCTCTTAATATACAATATTCTGAAAATTGCTGAATTCTACTGAGTAGCTAATTTACTCATCTCTATCATAACATGAACATTGGCTGAGTATTATGACAGTTTTAATACATTTTTACACCATGTAGCCAAAATTTTATTCATATCTTTCCACCATTCATCCATATTCCAAATTTTAATTGCATATGCCCTCTTGATTTCATTAGAGTAGCATAAATTCTCTCCAGCCATTGGACTTTTATTTCTGATGCTATGTGCAAATGTTTTTTTATCAGCTTCACAGTTCACATTCCTTTTATTAGTGCCAACTTCTTCTATTTATCCCAATTTGTACTAATAATTTTATTACATTATAAATAAAGTTATTAACAATTTGACTTATTTTACCTTCCATAAACCACTTCTCCTCTTTTCTTCATTTTGAACCCTTCTTACCCACCATCACTTTGGAATTCTACTGATTCACAACTAGTCCCCATTTCTTATTATAATTCTGTATTTCCTTTAATACCTTATTTAAACTAACCACCACTGTCAGTCCTGATGCTATTAGTGGTAACCATACTTGCCTCCTAAACCAAAGATCTGCAGGTCAATTTCGGCCAGGATTGATGCATTTTTGGGCATAAAAATCCTAAGTATGGCTTCCTTGGAAGAGAAGTAAAGCCAATGGTCCCTTGTCATAGATTTACGGCACAAAAAAGAACCTCAAGCCTGAAAGAAGGGGCCTCTGTGCAAAATTTGTCTGGCATTTCATGCCCTGAATTGAATGGAACATTGATGACCTGAGATATTAAAGAGCATCCATGAATGAACCAATCAACAAAAAATGAACTACTATAAAGGAGGTAACCATTAGATCAACAGCAAAAGTAATCCTGGGATTTCTGAATCAACTGTCACTGGCATGTATTTATTAATCAGTCAATGGCCTATTAAATAATTTACAAATAAGTTTAAAAGTATTGGATTCAAATGACCACCCTTTCTATGATCATGATCTTGCAAATCTTCCAAAGTCACTTCATTTTCCCGATACCTGATACAAAATGTGTGTCCCATGGCTTCTTGCTTGACATTTATCTTTATTATCAGAATATTATCTGAAGTCATTTTGCCTATATGAAAGTAAAATTGATTTTGTGATAATTTCATTTTTTTTTCTGATTTTTTAAAATTCTTTTTAGTAATATTCCTGTAAATTGTTCCTAGATCGGATAATAAAGCTATTCCTATATAAGTATTTGGACTTCCATCAAAACCTTTATGCTTTATTTTCTTATATACTGCTTAGCACTAAATAAATAAAGTTGGCACGATCACCCTACCATGAGTTTTCATATCTGGACATAGCTGTAGAGATTCCAATGGGTAGGTACCATGATAACCTGAAACTATCTTGAACCCAAAATCAAACAACTACTCTGAAACTTTCCAGAGAAGCAATTTCTGACCAAGGCAGAACAAAAAAAAAGTGTTTCTTAATTTTTAATTGTAGCTGTATCTATTGGTAATCAAAGGAACTATCTGCAACAGCAGCATAGGTAATAAGCCATAATCTATTTTTTTTTAGAGTTAATGAAGAAAGGAACTGACTGTTGTATGTACTTCTTTTCAATTCCATGTGAGCAGCAATCATTCCAGCTATTATTATTATTATTATTATTATTATTATTATTATTATTATTATTATTATTATTATTATTATTATTATTTGATAATGATTATTGCTTAAAGGATGCAAAACTTCTAAGGTCATTAGTGCAAACATTCCAGCTAAAGCAGCCAGGTGTATAACATTTGCTTTGCAGCTCTAAATAAAGCTATGGAAGGGAAATAAAATAGCAAGATTGTTGATCTTAAGAAATTGAATTAATATATTTCACCAGGCATTTTGTGAAAGAATTTTTCAATGGCCTACCAAAGATTTCCATAATTATGATAGGTGTCTAATAGGTGCAGAATGATGTCACTTATTATTGCTGAAATTGAAAGATAGTTTTCTTATTGCCAGCATAACAATACAATAGTCTGAAATTCTAATTTATTGTCCAAGGCTTCTATTCAGAATTAAAACAAAATAAAAAATATTAATTCATTTTTCATAATATATTAAAATACAAATCTGCATACAATTGTGCTCATTTTTGATTGCAGAAGTAACAATTTAAATTCATATTTCTGAAAATAAAAATAAAGTAATATTAAATGTTGATTTATTGTCTGATGCTTTCTTGTAGAACTGAAAGGAACTAAGTACAATACGTATGTTTATTTTTATAATTTTAATCAAATAAATGAAAAATTATATTATACTTAATCACTAGTTCTTTATCAACTTAAAAAAGTAATTTCAATATTAATTCAATTTGGAATTGAAAACAGTGCGCTAATAATCTCTTCTGAGTTGGAGTATAAGAACACTCTTTATGGTTGCACTTAAATGAGATTTACTCAGGATATATGTTTCGTGGACATTTTTTCTACATCAGCTGTTAACGACAAATGGATCATTCATAGAAGTTGAATAGGTAGGAATCTGGGTGGACTATGGTGGTCTCTTAAGATGAACTTAAATAAAGTGTTGTCTGCTTCTGGGATATCAAAATTCATAAGGTTATGCCCATATTTTTTTATATAAATCCTTTCCCATATATTTAGTTCTTTTGGTTGTTGAATAGTTTTTAATAACTTGATGCCTTTTTCTATTTCATGGTTTTCATTCCAAAAATGTGCTGCCATAGATGATTTATCTATTTGTTTGTAACGCATGTTTCCCCAATGTTCCTTCAACCTAATGCCTGTATTTTTCTTTGTCTTTCCTACCTATAACTTTTCACAATCCTTACAATTAATACCAGATTTTTCCTCTTTTAGCCTGGAATTGGTTTTGTTTAATTTCAATAAATTTTTTATACTGTATCTATTTTGAGGTGCTAAGATAATATTGTACTGCTTAATTTTTTTTTAAATTTCTTATTAGCTGACAGATGGTAAGTGAACATTTTAAAAGCTTTTTCTTTGTTAAATTCCTCAAAGTTATTTGTTTAATTCTTATTTGTTTTTGGAATCTTTTGATTTTTGGTTAATCATCTGTTTGTTGAACGCATAAGATTAGCTGCTTCTATTACGCATAGATATTCATTCTTGCATTCTTCTTTGTTCACTGGTATATTTATCAATCTGTATATCATGCTGTTGAATGCTGCTTCCTTGTGTGATGTTGGGTTGAAATCATGGGCTTTGATATAATTGGCTGTATGTGTGTCCTTTCTGTAGATGCCAAATTCAAGTTTATTTTTACATTTTATTACCTTTGGATCCAAAAATGGAAACATGTTGTCTGCTTCTGTTTTGAGGTAAACTTAACAGAACGCTCTTGTAGGTTTAAAAGTTTTAGTGCATCTTCCACATGCTTTTTGTTTATAATGGTGAATACATCATCTACATATCTGAGCTAAACCTTAAAAATGTGGGCAAAAGCCTTAGTGATGTGCATCTCGAAATAGCTCATGAATAAATCAGCTAGGAATGGTGATTGTGGACTGCCCATTAAAAGTCCTGCTTTTTGTTTAAAAAAGTTTTCCTCAAATATAAAAAATGCTTCATTTATGCACAATTTTGTGAGTTCAATGTATTCTTTGTTGTGTTCTTCTCTTAGGTTGGCTGGCAGCAACTGTTTTCTTGAATAGACCAATAATTTATTCTGTGGAATGCTGAGAAATAGGGCTTTGACATCAAAAGAATCAAGTTTGTCTTTCGGTGATAATTTTATACCTTTAATTTTATTGATGAGGTCCATGGAGATTTTTAAACATAAGGTATTAAATTTTGGCAATGAATGGAACTGTAATGATAACCAACTTGCTAAACAGTAGATTGGAGTATTTATGTTATTAATAACTGGCCTCATATTTCTCCCAGGTTTGTGGATCTTTGGAAGGCCATATATCCTAGCTAAATATGGGTTGTGGACTTAAACTTTGTACCTAGCTGTTTTTGGAATCCGGTTATTATTTTCCAAAACTTATATAAAAACCATGAGCTTAACCTTATGAATTTTGATATCACAGAAGCAGTGAACATTTTATTTAAGTTCATCACAAGACCACCAGAGTCTACCCGGATTCCTACCTACTCAATTTCTATAAATGATCCATTAGTCATGAACAGCTGATGTGGAAAAAATGTCCACAAAACATATGTCCTGAGTAAATCTCATTTAAGTGAAACCATAAAGAGTGTTCTAATTTTCAAATGCAGAAGAGATTATTAAAAAAGTAAAATAGATTTAAAATTTAAAACTTTTATCTACACGTATTTCTTTTAAATTATACATTATATTGTAAGCAGTCTGGACATAGAATGTTATATTACAGTTGTTTCCTCTTACTAAAATAATCTGTTTTATTTTCTAAATAGGATTATGTTATCTTTTTTATCTTCTGCTGAGAATTTGGAAGTTTGTGTTTGAATGATTGATATTTGTTATCTTTCAGCTGTGTGAGATATATTTGATTTGCATCTGCAGGGTTCACACAAAGTAATAATACTGCTTATCAAATTATTCATTTTCAGATCACTCAGTTGATTTATAAAATACTGAATAGCTTATTGAATACATCCAGAGATTCTCAGAAACTTCCATTTCTAAGACTGGAATTATATTGCAACAATGAAGAGGTAGAAATGATACCTGACATGAATGAAATATTAAAACTATTTACTGCAATCTTTGATGATGTGAGTAAAAATATTACCTTACTTGTTTTATATAATTTACAGAAACACTGCTATAAATTTGTTTTAGGACAAAATTCCTATGCTACAGAATGGGTAATTATCAAAAGGGGAAATAAAAAATTGGTAACACTTTCTATGTTACTTTCAACTTTAAAGGATTAAAACTTAATAACTCCTATTTGTTGGAGATAATTTTCAAAAAATATTCTGTACAACAAGAATAAAAATATGAATGTGGAACATCCTGAATATAATCTTGGTGCAGTAATGTTACAGTGCAAGAAGGCTATGATACCAAACATATTACAGAAACACTCTCTGCTATTAAAAGCATATTTTATATTATTACATTTCTAAGTATACAAATATAAAATTTACTTCACTTCTATTAACTATTTATTTGGATTTACATGTTATTGCATGCCTCTAGAGGTTTAAAATGTTACACTATATCCTTGAGACTCTGTGACTTAATACACTCCAGTAGACAACTTTAGTACTGTGCTATAGGCTGACATTTACAGTATATTTCATGTTATTTATCATTTATATGCTGTAAAATGAAGGGTCTCTATTTTAGTTCCTATTGATAATGATAACAGGTATCAAAACTATTATAGTATTAATGATTATGCTATAGGTCTTAAAAGTTTAGACATCTAATAAACATAAATTTATATAAAAAGAACATCTCTTTTATTTGAATTATTTGAGGCAAACAGTTAATTACATTGATTTTAGATTATGTGCATGGGACAAGATCTACCATGCCTGGAGACATGGGTAGGGATGAAAAGCAAAACTAAATCACTTTCCATAAGTATTCCAATAGTTCATATTTTATCACTTCGCCAGAAACTTGTGGAGAACATATGTCAGCAGTATATAAGAATTAAAAAACATAAACATGTTATAGGTAAGTGAAATTTTGGATTAGTAATAATACAGTCCTATTTGTGACATTATACCTTTTGTGGTTACATTCTTGCCTTTGACATAATACAATACATGTATATATTTATTTATTAAATGAATTTTGTTTATTTATTTTTTACTGCAGAACACTATGTCACCATTTTGGTATTTAGAGAATTTTGCAAAGAGCATTATAATGAGAAAAAAATCAAGAAAATTTTCCAAAATGAAACAAAAATAGCATAAAATTGAAAGAAAATCATAAGCAGAAAAGATTGTTTCCACATACCATTTGTTCGGATTTTCAATAATGAAAACAAGATGTTATATTTCTTCTTTATAATCATGGACTCTTTCAACATGTGGCTTTAATATTACCAACAAATTGTGTCATAGATGAAAATATCTTCTTAAAATGCATTTCTAAAGCCTCTATTCTTTTAATAAACTTAGCTAAAAAGTTCCATAGCTAGGAAGAGTACATAGTAGTAACTTATTTCCTTAATAAAATTAGCATATTATGAAAGCACTTGATTTTAATTTATGTGAAAATAGGGCATTTTTAATCTGCTCATGATTTTTTGTATGTAAAAAATTATATTGTTATAGTTATAAATCATTGCATGCTAATATTTTGAATATATGTTTCTTAGCACATTATATCTATTTATAATGTATTACTAAGTTTTTAAGTGCCATGTGCCATTGTTGACAATGTAAATGATTCATTTAAGAACTTTTGAAAAATATTCTGTTGGAACTGGCATAGTGAAGTTTGTTAAATGTAAATTTTAATTAATATGTCATCTAGCACACTCTTATGCTTCATTTATTTTTAAATACGGTGGGACCGATTTTGAAGAGACTGACGAGTGGTCAAGTTGGCTGAAGATGGAGGATGTCTCTTCGAAACCAGTCCCTCCATATTTAAAAGTAAGTGAAGCATAAGAGAGTGTTAGACGACAGATTAATTCAAATTTACATTAAATGTAAATGATGTTACTGAGGGTGAGAAATTTCATTTAAAAAGGGCTTCAACATGATTAAATGGAAAGTAGTGGAATTACCATTAATTGCTATATTGCCCAACTATTACAGCATCATTGCAGGTCTGTGCTGTTAGCTTGGAACAACATTATATAATAATATAGTTTGTACTGTCCCTAGTTGCAAGTATTTGACTTTTAGAATCCAGTACAAGTAATGTGAAACTTTTATCATAATTATTGATCATAAGAAGCAGTATGCAAAAACACAACATTATTCTTCAATTGCCAGGTATAAAAGGGTCAAGCATGTCCATTAGGAAATGCAGTTTAACCTGAGGTAGTTCCAATGTCAAAATTAGTTAGTTTAAATACAAAATACAGAAGACAATAAATAATATATCGTGTATATATACACAAACATGTGAATATTTACAACAAATATGAACCACCGAAAATATATGATTCTTTTTTTTCCCCTTTTTTGTAAAGGTTCACATGACCATTGTACTTACTGCATTATTCCATATTAAATCTTAATGGATCATTGCTTACTGCAAACACCTTTGCTCTATCTCCAGAAATTTAAGAACCTAAATTATCATATACCTCCATGCAGAAGTCTTGCCATTGGGAAGTGTAAATATCATTCAACATACTCTCCTTTGTGAGAAACCTAATGATAAAAAATATTTGATACTTCATAGTGATATATAAAGTCTCACCAAAGATTAAAGTTACAAAATTAGTCTTTGAAATTTCAGTTTTTATTCAATGGCTCATAGACTAGACTAATTCATTTTCTATGTCTGGAGAAAAACCTCAAAATGAAGTATTATAATTTTTTAATTGTCGTGCTCTTATTAACTATATACTCTTAACAAAACTCTTGTCATATTTTTGCTTTACGTACCATTTTATCCATATTGTTACCCAATCACTTGTAGTCTAACTTAGTTTTTTGTTACTGAATGATAATTGCATGAGTTACATAACATATTAAAATGTATATCTTGAATGCAATGCAATTAATAGTTTATATAATGTAAAATATACAATATAAAGAAGATTACTACAGCAAGCTCTAAATTGATAACCTTTTCATTAGTTCTGTAAATAAATTTCCTAATAATATTGTGTATTTTTTGTTTGAATATTTGAAGGGATTTTATTTGTTTTACATTTTCTGGAAGTTGATAGAAAATTCCAAATGCTGTTTGTCAAATTTGATTGTACGAGGGCCATCTAGAAAGAGAGGTTACCAGGGCAACTGATGTCGGGGAAAATCTTTTGTTTCGAATTTGGTGCATTTGGCGTGTAGGGTGGATTCTAACGGTCAGTTTGTTTGGTCCCGCGAGTTTGTCGCCCATATTGTTCAGTCACAGTAAATTCTAACGTCGCGCGTTCCCGCCACCTGCCGTCCGTGCGAGATCCGTGCGGTCATCCATTTTTTGACTTTGCAAAACAATACCGCTGCGAATATCCATCGGAAGCTCATGGAAGTTTATGGTAGTGGTGTGATGAGTTGCCAGGATGTCACGAAGTTGGTTATGTTGTTCAGAGAAGGCCGTACTGATACTCACGACGAGGCAAGGATGGGAGACCATCAGTGTTTTCTGACGAACTTGTGCAAAAGAAATTGAAGAACAAGTGCGAAATGACCGCCGTGTGACGCTTGATGACCTTCACGAAGAATTTCCTGACATTTTTCGGAGTCTCCTTGGTGATAATGTGTTCGGAAAATCTTGTTTACAAGAAGTTGATTGCGAAATGGGTGCCAAGAATGCTCCCACCGGAGCACCGTCAAAAACGCATGACCGGGGGGCGTGAACTTTTTGATCGTTTTGCACAGGATGGACTCTATTGTGACGGGGAATGAGAGGTGGGTGTGTCACTATACCCCCAAATCCAAAAGACAATCATTTCACAGCGTCATTTATCTTCCTCAGTCATCAAAATATTGAACCCTTCAGCCGGATAATTCATGGCATCCTTTTTGGGACCGTAGGGGGGTCTTTGGTAGATATATACCTAAAGAAACTACCAATGATGCAAAGGCCTACTGCATTACCCTAAAAACTCTGAAGAAACATTCAGAACCACAGAAGGAGAATGCAGACCCGAGGAGTCAGCCTCCTGCATAACAGAGCAAAGCTCCCACACCATGCGAGTTTCACGGGAGCCACGGACATAATTTGGATGGATATTCTCATCCACTCCCCCTTATTCACCCGACTTGGCTCCTTTGGACTATCACATTTTTACTAACTAAAGGAGTTTTTGGGTGGGATAGTTTTTTTTCAACGATCAGGAGGTCGAGGAAGCTGTGAAAAAGTGACTGAAAAAGCTGGTGGCAGAAGTCTATGATACTGGTATACTAAAGCTGGTGCCCCAAATACAGAAATGTATCGACCTCGACGGATATTGCGTTGAAAAATAGTTTAATATATTTGTTAAGTATCCTGTGAATTTAAATTAAATACAAGCATTTTTCGATCATACATAAATGTTGTATGTTTCTGGATGGCCCTTGTATCATAGATTACCTACTATGGTTACCTGCTACTCTAATGTTATATTGATGTGCATATTTATTTAAAATAAATGTTGTACTGTGCAGTGGATAATCTTGCATTTAGTTTTATACTGCAAAGAATAATTAATCTCTTTCTCTTTACCGACAATATTCTTTCATATAATAACTACCATAAAGAACTCATCCTTTTCATCATCATCACCATTATCACCACCACCACCACCACCACCACCACCACCACCACCACCACCACCACCACCACCACAACTATAATAATAATATATTTATAATGCTGGTAATAATCTCTCACACTATTGGGGTGACCCTTCATTTTTTAGATCTGTTTTAGTTTTCTGTTCTTTTGGGCAATATAATTGTTTTAGTTTAGTTTTAGATTTTTTATTTTTGTTTTTTACTGTTCATGCTTTTTAGTTTTTCTTAGAAGACTTATAGCCATTGCAATTTAGCACCATAAAATAAATTTGTTTCTGCTACTCTTACTGTAATTATCACCACAACTGTCACCACTGAATTTTGTTCTAATTATTATTTCTTTATTATATACATTCCCCACCATACCATTTATACTTCAAGTAAAAATTATTGCATTATTCCACAGGCTATATTTCCTGCTTTCAGAATTAAGCTTATTGTATAAAAATTTAAATTTTATGTGAAAATCTTCAGAGAGTAAATGTAAAATGCACAATCACTGATGCTATGTACTGCTAAAAGTTCAGCATGTTAATGGATCTCATAAAAATGTTTTTAATTAATCCATAACTTGGTATTGGCACACAGACCAATTGATAATTCTAAACTGTTATTTTGATGCCTTGTTTTGCATCTGGTCCCCCCTATTCTATTTTATGCACTAGCGTCCTTGAGCATTGTCTAGGTTTCAGTTTATCTCCAGCAGTTCAAGAATGAGAATTGTAGCACTTACTAGTAGCACTTGTGTGACCTACCTCACAAATAGATTTGTTTCAAGTGGTGCAAAAGTCTCTAGTTAGTGTTCATCCAAGCAATCCAGACTTCAAGTCTGTAATTCAGTTTTGACTGAATAACAATGTAAGAAATGTTGATGAGTTTGAAAAACACTTCTGCATGGAGGTATGTGATAATTCAGGTTCTGAAATTTTTGGGGATGAGAATAAAAGTATTGCAATAAGCAATGAATGTGGTAAGATTTGTGGTATAAGTGGTCATGAATCTTTTTATCATAAGAAGCACCAACTATTGCAGTTGTAAATTTACAAGGGGATGGCCAATGACTATATTTTACTGAAATCTAGACATCACCTTTGTCACTTCATACATAGCTTAGAGCTTGAATTAGTGACTATACTTGCCTTATAGACCGAAGATAGCAGATTCAATCCCTGGTCAATGGTTTTTTTTGGGTGTAAAAATCTTAAGTATAGATTTCTTTGGAAAGAAAATAAAGCAATGTATCCCATTTCATAGATTTATAGCATGTAAAAGAGCCTCAAGCCTGAAAGGAGAGGCCTCTGAGCAAAGTTTATAAGTCATTTCATATCCTGAATTGAATGGGATGGTGATGACCTGAGATGTATAAGAGCATTCCAAATGGACATCATCTTATATGGAGGCAATCCACAGATAAAAGGTGTAATTACCTGAAAAACCTACCCAGAACTCTCCTCATATCAAAACTAGAAAGAACGTTAAATGAAAAAAATAAATTTTGAGCTCAAAGCATGCATTTTATGGTTTCTGGGGGCTGCAGAAAACATCATTGCTTATACAGGAAAAGAAAAATTTTGAAAGAGGAAAGCATTCTCTTTGTGTGAACCTCATAAGAAGAGGATGACATCTTAAATTTGCGTTCTGTGCCAAAATCCAGTGTGTCTTCTATGCACAAAAAATTTGCAAACAATGACAAAATGTTGTGAAGTTAAAGCTATTTTACTTATTCCCAAAAATATATTTATTTTTGACTACAATAATTATTTTATTGTTGTATAGTTGCTGAGTAAAGTTAAGTATAATATCAGAATGATAAATACAAATAATATACACATTTTCTTTTAATTCTAAAGCATTGCATTACACATGTTCAGTAAAACATAATTGCAATATTGTAAAAATGTGAAAAAAGTTTGATATGTCTTGTTTTCAATTGTTTAATTACATCTTTGATTTCTAAATATCTAATAAATCATTCATTTTTTTGTTAAATTTAGTATGAAAATTGAAATCAATATCTGTAATTTTCTCTTAATTTTTTGAGTTGAATTAAAACAAATTACATAAGTAGTCGGAAGCTTTCACGACTGGAGTCAGACTTAAATCTAAAAGTTTCTTCCGGGCTTGGAAGCCGTGGTCTGTTGGAGCTAAGGTAACCAAACGTTTCGCCCCACCTGCGGAGGACATCTTCAGTGGCGCGGTCTGAGTCTTCTAGGAGAAGGTTCTGGCACGACTGAAATGCCAGCTGGAGGTGTTATATGTATATGCCGGTTGCTTGTTTGGAGCAGGGGGTGTGTACTCGAAGGGCAGGGTATCTCTACTCTGACAGGTGATTGGTTCGCATGATTATTGCGAGTTTTGGCTTGTTTTATATGCTCTAGTATTCAGCGGTCCGTCTGCCTCACAACCCAAACACCACAACCACCCTACAACCTTCATCCCATCTCTGCGGTTAAACCCATACAGGGTAGGTACGCAGCAATCACATACAGGCTGAGCACTAGCCCAGCCTGCCATATTTGATTGGGTTGGATCATTCCAGATCCCACAACTTCAAACCCTAGAGGCCGTAGCTGTTTTTGTGGAACTTTGTGGCACGGAGGTACTGATAGTATCTGCATACCACTCCCCATCCAGAGCCTTCGTGGTGACTGACTTCCAATCCCTCCTCGCCCTACACCCCAGTGTCATCCTCGCGGGTGATTTCAATGCCAAACATTCTCGTTGCCATTGCACTCAACGCGCGGATGCAAAAGGCAAAGAAATTGTTCGCTTAATCGATCGAGACCCTCAGCTCAGAGTACAGGGTCCCTGGCAACCCACCCATCATCCGTATAGTCGAGGACAGCCATCTGTCATCGACCTTACGATACTCGAGCACTTCCCTCACCATCTCACCCTCACTTCAATCAACGCACTTCATTCCGATCATAACCCCATGTTGGCCGAAATCAACACCAGGATTGCCTGCCAAGATGTCGCATGTCTAAACCGCGAGATCGACTGGAAAAGTGTTGAGGAATGCCTCGGCACTTCATCCCTCCCAACCCCAAAATCACAGACACCCATTCCCTAGAGACCGCAGTCTCATCCTTCTCCCTAACAGTCACCAAAGTGACCCACAGTCTCACCATCCATGCCTCCCCTCCCCACTCCTGCATCCAGATGTCATTCCTCTGGACCTTGAGCTCCTCATTCGCCGCTCCTGGGCCGCCCGCAGACTCTATCAGCGTCACCGCACGCCACATCATCGAGCTCTGTTAAGGACCTTGCGCCGCCAAGTTAGAGCTCGCCTTCGTGAGCACAAGAAGCTCGCGTGGGAGGACACTATGGCTAGACAGAACTTGATCGATGGCGACGTGTGGAGGATTGCTAAGAACCTCCGTGGCCAAAGAGACAAAGCCTCCCGACCAATCCATGGTACCCGAGGCCTCGTGTATGATCCTCGAGCCAAAGCCAATGCGCTCGCAGATTACTTGGAACGTCTTTTTAGGCCGAGAGTTGACCCCCAGGACGACACCTTTTCAAGTCAGGTTCGTCGCGACGTCCGCCGATACTTTCGACGGCCGCCGGATGAAGACGACTTACGGATTCCTATCTTCCACCCTCAAACCAAACCCAAACCCAAACCCAAACCCAAAAAGGCTACTGGACCAGACGGGCTCATGCTCCGCAACCTTCCTTTCAAGGCTGTGCTCTTTGTCACCAAAGTGTTCAATATGTGCATCAGCCTGGGCCACTTTCCACGAGAGTGGAGGGAGGCACGGGTGATATGCATATTGAAGCCAGGCAAAGACGCAACCCACCCCTCCAGTTACCGATCAATTAGTCTCCTGTCTACACTCTCAAAAGTGTAGGAGAGTTTACTTCTTGCACGTATGCTTCCCCTGCTGGGAAACATTCAAGCTATCCCCCCTCACCAATTCGGTTTCCGTCCTGGGCACTCTACCATCCAACAGTTGCTGAGGGTTGTGGAGGCCTCAGTCCTGGGTTTCCAGGAGGGGTCCTTCACACCAGCGATATTTTTGGATGTGGAAAAGGCCTTCTCGACGACCTGGCACGCCGGGCTCCTATACAAACTCATCCAACTAGAGCTTCCCAAATACTACATACAATTCATACACTCATACCTCAAGCACCGCACTTTCAAAGTAGCGGTGGCGGGAAACACTTCGAAACTAAGACCGATACACGGCGGAGTCCCCGAAGGCTCTGTTCTATCCCCAATTCTGTTTAACATATACATGGCAGACTTTCCACATGCAACAGACGTCAACACTGCCCAATACGCGGATGACGTCTTACTATGCAAAACAAATAGAAACCTATACAGAGCTTTCATTCCCATACAAAGACTACTACACCTAATCGAAGGGTGGTGTAGGCGTTGGCGAATGTCAATCAACCCGGCAAAGAGCAACGCCATTATTTTCACAAAACGCCGCGTACCCGCAAACGCCCCGACATTTACATACAGACGGCAAATGATCAGATGAAACAACTCCATAACCTACTTGGGGGTACACCTAGATAAAGGTCTAACCTTCAGGGAACACATCGCCGGGACCGCCCATAGGGCACAGGGAGCAATCGCTCAACTTTTCCCTATGCTCAGTTCCAAGGCCATTACAGTTCACCTGAAATTACACCTTTTAAAAGCCCTGGTCATCCCTGTCATGGTATACGCCTGTGAAATCTGGGGTATGGCAGCTGACAGTTGGCTCGCACTTCTGCAAAAGGTACAGAATAAAGGTCTTTGGAGCATTTATTCTGCATATCGCTGCTTTCCAACTAGGCTACTTCATGAGAGTTCTTCGCTTCCATATATCGAGGAGGAAATCAGACGCCGGGCATCTAAATTCTACGCCATTTTACCTCATCACGAGAGCGCGCTCTCGTTCGATCACTCGGCAGCTATCCCTGTCGCAATAGGCCTAAGCCCAAATTCAAGGTGCCGCGCCTTGCGTGTTGCCCCCTTGTTTAACAAAGGAGCATAACCTAGCAACAGGAAAACATTCCAAATTTCCATCAGCCTTAATAGCAATACAAAAGAGCGGATACCGGTATGCCCATGCTGTTCTCTAAACAGAGAACAGCATGCGCATAGCAAGCATACTCCAAGGATGTTATATCCGCCCGCTACAACTAGATAAGCTTTAGCACAATCCGTCTGCCTCATAGCCAAAACACTACTACCACCCTACAACCTTCATCCCATCTCTGCGGTTAAACCCACACAGGGTAGGTACGCAGCAACCACACACAGGCTGAGCACTTACCCAGCCTGCCATATTTGCTCGCTCGCTCGCTGACGCTTCGTTGAGTGGTGCCTATATATACTGTACCGCAGGAACAAGAAATCCGTTAGACGCCGGCCGAAACGAGCGGGTCCCTGAGGTCTATTCCATCCTTAGGGTGGAAGAAGGCGTCATGGAAGAAACTCATGATGTTACTACAGAGGAGCCCTCTACTGTTACTCCCGTACCACCGCCTAAGCCTATCCCCTCCCCCCACGCCCTAAGCAGCAACGGGTGGTGAGGAAAAAATCAACTACATCCTTTCCCCCACTACTTCCCCTTTCACCTTACATCGCCACCCTGCCATTGTCCCTCTAGCGGCCGCGTCCATCAGCACACAGCCTGCCCCCGCATCAACACCATCACCTCCGTAAACTCCTCCGGCCGCAAACGAGCCGCCGAGGATTATTATCACGGAGAATAAAGGTATCTCCAAAGTATTCCAGCTCCTAAAACTACATTGCCCGTTGGGCGCCTATAAACTCCAACATTCTGCCGCAGATATCAAGCTATACCTTGATAATTTGAAGACTTCCACCCCACACTGCAAAGACTGGCAATACTGCTCCTTCACCCAGAGGACGGACCAACCGCTGCGCTTCATTGTGAAGCGTCTGCCCCCCACCCTAGACCCAGAAGACATCTTGGAGGACCTGTGCGCTCGGGGCTACACCCCGTCGCACGTCAAGCAACTAGAGGTGAAGGGTCGCCCCTTCCCCAACTTCTGGTCACACTGGACAGGACTGAAAACATCCAATCTTTCCTAAAGGAGCGTATGGTGTCACATCATGGTTACAGTGAAGCAATTCAAATCAATGAACCACATTTCTCAGTACTACAACTGCCAGTAGTTGGGGCACACTTTTGAAATGTGTAATTTAATGTCACGCTGCGTCCTCTGCGGCGGACTCCACCGTCTGGCGACTTTCCCCAACAAGGCGCAGGAAGGGATAACTCCCCATTGTTCGAACTGCAGGGAGAACCATCCGGCAAGCTATCGCGGTTACGAGACTTTAAGATCGAGAAGAGCCGCAGGCAACTGGCACCCACGGCCGGCAATCTTCTGTGAATGTCCAAGATTGAAGATTGTTTATTGATAAAAATATCCTGTGGCCTTACAAAGGGGAGGGGTCGTTCAGGAAAAGTTTACATTGTTGTACAATTAACAAATGTTCTTACAGTTAGTATTGGTTCATGAAACTCATACATTGCTCTCTCTCTCTCTCTCTCTCTCTCTCGAGAGAGAGAGAGACAGAGAGAGACAGAGAGAATAAGAAACAGTTTTATGCTTGCTAGGGGGGTATGTTTCTGGGTACTTATTTCCTACCGGTATTTGTTTTTACATTATTTTGAAGTTGCTATGTACTTATTACGTACATTTATTATTTTAACTTTAACTAGCCTAAGGTGTATCTACAGAAGGGAGCTTGGGAAGGGGGTTGGAAAGGGGAGGGGTACTTTATTTACATTGAGAAGGGATGGTGACTATTTACATATGTACATATTTACAATGCCATTTTAATGCGCTTGTACTTTCTATGTTGTAGTGTGCCACTGCCAATGTTTCGAATTACCATACTTAGATGGACCCGAATTTTTACCCAGAACTTGTGAATTTTATCGTTGATAAAATGAGTTAAAGGCTTGGTTCCTGTCTCCCGATGTATGGTATCGTTTCTGGTAAGAATTGGAAAGTGGCGTTACTTCCGAAGGCAAATGTTTTGTATTGTTTGTAGGGGCGCCATCACAGTTTTTGATGCGTGTTCAGATTGCACAAGCGTCGGTCATGTAACGGAGTATAAATGCTTTGTACAATATTAGCTTGGACTTCTCTGTAACCAACTTAATGCGAAAAATGGGGGCACATATTTTCAGCCGCCGCCTGGCACCATTGGCAATACTTCTGGTGTGGCGGTTGAACGTTAATTTATTCTAGTGTGACTCCTAAGTGTTGTGTATGCCGACAAAACGGTAATTGTTCTGTGTGTATGGTAATGTTGATGTCAGGTATTTTTTGTTTTGGTGTGAAGATCACTGGGGTACATTTCCCAGGATTGATGTGTATCTTCCAGGTGTCTAGCCATTTGATAAATGTGTCGGTGTCTCTCTGTAGTGTTCGTATGCCATACTGTATGTGCTTGTTGTGTGTGTATATTACTGTGTTGTCGGCGTACATGAGGACCTGACTGGTGGTTGTTTGTAGAAAATTGCTTGTAAATGTGGCATACAAGTATGGAGAGTGTATCTCTCCTTGGGGGACGCCTGCCTTTTGAAGTCTGGTGCTGGATGTTCCCTGGGCCATCTAAACGTAGAAACTTCGTTGTATTAGGTAGTTGCCCAGTAATAGTAGCATACGCTGGAAATCGGGGTGTATAAGGTGCAGTTTGTACAAAATACCTGCATGCCAGCATTTATCGAAGGCGGACTCCACATCCAGAAATAGTGCCAAAGTTGAGGCCCCATTGTTAAATTGTTTGGCTATGTCGTCTGTGAATTTTAACCATTGTAATTCAGTAGAGTGTTGTTTTCTAAAGCAAAATTGACATTTTGATATAACATCATAGTGCAAAATTGATTTTTGAATTTTACTGAGGAGTTTCTCGAACAATTTTACCAATGACAGAGAGGAGACTTATTGGTCTGTAATTTTGGGGGTGGCGAAAGTTTTTACCTGATTTTAAAATCATTACCACTTTTGCCTGCTTCCAGGCAGCAGAGAAGTGATGATGCATGAGACATGCCTTAAGAATTGGTTACCTGAACTAGTGCCTTACGCGGTATATTTTTCAAGTTTTCATTTCTCACTCCGTCTGGGACTGGAGCTTTTTAATTTTTTTTTTGGTAGGCCCCTCCTCCGCCCACCCAGGTGACGATCATCCAAAGCGGATGTACACCCCCCTACCATGCACAATTTCTACTCTACGGGACTGGTTGGGAAGCGTGTGAGGTGTGTCAGGCACAGCCGAAGCAACCTGAGATTAGTGGGTGCACACTAAAAGATTCCCGCTCACAAAAGAGAGAGACGGACAAAGGTGGGCTAGGTCCTGGCCTTGGCTAGGCCCAAAACAGAACCTAGGTGTTAGTGGTGGATTACTTGCTCGTGCAAGGACAATGGTGTGAGGTATCGTGCTCTAATGCCTACTTATGTGTAATATACATGCTCACTTACCGGCTAGTGGCCTCAAGCGGATGTGTGAGGCCTTGGCCGGCGGACTAACCCAGTGCCTGTGGGTGCCAGTAGGAGAGGGTACTGTTCTTGTATGGACAGTGGTGTTGTGCTGCTCGCTCTCTGTGGGCTAGATATTTGTTTATTAGGTAATTCATAGGTTGAATGTTCCTTGTGGATTTTTGTTATGTATGGCGTGTGTACTGTGCATATGATGGCTAGGTTTGATGGTGTTGGGTTAAGCTACGTGAGATTAATTATAGTATTGTTAGTTACTAAGCGTTATATGCACAATGTGATTTAAGCTATGTAAGGTAAGATCTGTTTTTTTCCACTAACTAGCAGGAGAATACTCCATTGTTTACATATAATGTGACGAATAGTATTGTTAATTACTAAGCGTTATATGTACAGTGTGATTTAAGCTATGTAACTTAAGATCTATTTTTTCACTAACTAGCAGGAGAATACTCCATTGTTTACCTATAATGTGACTTATCTGCTAAGTGTATATGTACAAGGTGGCATATTCGTTGTCGTTAGCTTGGTCGTCAATAGTGGGGCCGCCTTGCACTCCAATCTGCCCCAGGAGGGGAAAGACATCCGCCCAGGAACTTATGGGCTCGTCAGTTTAGGGTGGTTAAAAGGGGATGAGAGAGTTTAGGTAGTCTTGTACGTTTGTTTCGTTGGTGTGTTTCGTGAGTGTTATAGTACGGTAGAATAGGGACAGTGGTCTTTATGTTTGTTTGGCACCCCTGTGTACTGTCCTAGTTCCCTCAATAAGGGGTTATGGTGTGAGTCGCACCGTCTGTAAATATTATATGCTATTTTCTTGACAAATTCCTATATTATGTGTATTTTTAGGTCCTCATGTAAGACAGAGAGGGGAGCCGTTCGTGGAACTTTGATGATAATGCGAAGGCACTTGTTTTGCAGCAATTGTAATGACTAGATGTGAGTCTGTGCGCAGTGGCTCCATGCAGGGGTGGCGTATGTCATGATTGGTCTGATTAGAGCTTTGTAGAGCGTGAGACCCATGCAGGTGCATAGTGTTTATTTTGCGGTTTAATAACGGGTACAATTTTCCGAGTTGACAGCTTGCCTTCTTTTTCACGTGCTTGATGTGTGCCGCGAAGTTCAGCTTGGAATCTAGAATAACTTCGAGGTACTTAGCTTGGTCCGTCCAGTATATGTTTTCCGCGTGTAATAACAGGGGAGGAAGGGGTTTACGATGGGTTTGGCGTTTTGTGAAGAGTACTAGTTACGACTTTGGTACATTTACTTTGATCCGCCATTTGCAGAGCCATGGCTGGAGGTCGTCTAGTGCCTTCTGTAGTCTGTTGTGAACCATTTCGAACTTCCAAGATTGTGTTGCTATTGCCGTGACGTCTGCATAAATAAACAGCATGAAATTGGGTGTTTTAGGTATATCATTGATGTATAGGTGGAATAGAATCGGGCCAATGAGGCTACCTTGGGGGACGCCTGCTAATGTGTGTCTTTTTGTGGAATAGGCATCGTTACGGCAAAGGTTCGATTTAAGAGATAGTGTACTATTAGTTTAATCATGGAGTCAGGGCAGTTTAGTTCTTTCATTTTGTATAGCAAGCCGCCAGTATGGTATACTGAGTCAAAGGCCCGTTGTATGACTAGAAAGGCGATTCCCGTTTATCGATTTTTATTAAAGCCCTTGGTTATGAAATCAATTGTTCTAGTTAGCTAGAGTGTGGTAGAGTGCCTTGCCGAACTATTCTTTCGTCAATTAAGATGTTGTGTTTCTTTATGTGTGCTACCAGGCGCTTTACTATTACTTTCTCAATTACTTTGCTCATCATGTTAAGGAGGCTGATTGGCCTGTAATTGTTCGGATGTGAGTGGTCCTTGCCTGGTTTCGGGAACATTAGTACTTCCGCGTGTTTCCACTTGTTCGGAAAATATCCATTTAGCAGGCAGAAATTTGCTATGTTCACCAGAATTTGTAGAGCGCTGTCGGGGAGATGTTTTAGTGCCAAATTTGGTATCTTGTCTGGCCCCGGTGCTTGTGGTCTGCTAAGTGCTGGATTATGTGACGGGTGTGTTCTGCGGAGTTTATTGTGTGTGAGCGCTGCACGTATAGTTTTCACGCTGTCTTTTACGTATTTGGTGAAGATTGGGTCCATTGGGTCATTATTTTGTTTACATGTTTTTCGAGTGCGTCCGCCAGAAAGTTGGCCTTGTCATCCGGGGACTCCGCGTGTTGCTGTGGATGGTTGGGGATCCGAAGGGGGGATTTTTCGTGGCTCTTTTATCAGTCGCTTTGTTATCTGCCACACCGCGTTTGGTCCCACTGATTTTGGAATTGTTGTTTGACGCAGGTTTTAATTTCACTATTAAGTGCTGTCATGTTAATTTTGTGCCGGATATTTCGTTTTCTCTGTCATTTCCTTCGCTCGTGGTCGCGTTCACGTATTAAGGCTAGTACGTCACGGGTGTAGTAGTGCTCACGTCTGTATGGTTGTTGGAGTGGGATAGAGGTTGCGATGGCTGCTTGTATAGCTGTTTCTAGTGTTGTTAGTGCTTCGTCTATATCCTCAGGGAACTGCAGAGTGGTTGGGTCGTGTAGTATTTTTAAGCCATTTTGCTTTGGCTTTGTAAATGGGTGCTCCGATTTCCCGCCACCGTCGCATCCATCGTTTGCGTGTAGCTATCAGGCGCTCTACCTCGGGGTATGTGACCCAGCTTGGTGTGCTAGCGGGGCTTCAGTGCTGTTGATTTTTGCTGTCCTCAGGGAGGCAGCAACATTTGCTACTCCATGGTCTATCTCCTCTGTGCTGATGTAAGCCAGTTTGGATTCAACCAGTTAATGCATTTAAATATTAAATTTGTTCCAGTCCGTTACAGGCACTACGGACACTTTTCTGGCCGTGGTTCTATCCAGGCGGCCTTAAACTCACAGGTAAATGGTCCGAATATAAGCTGTGGTAAACATGCAGCTGAGGTCCTAGCTGCAACTTTATGGTAATTATCAAGTCTAAAGTGTCTGGGTCATATAACCCTGGTCATATAACCCTAGGATAAAATGTATGGTCAGGAGGGGCATGTAGTTCCACTTCATCTGTTAAATTGACAAAATCTGTAAACACGTTACCTAGGGCATCCGTTCTTCTCGAGTGCCACATTGGTGGTGGGCGTTGAAGTCCCCAGCCATAACATTGTCGTCCATGTTAAGGACATTTGTCAAGTCCTCCAAGAGGCCTCGGCGGCTATCTGGCAGCCGATATATTTCCACTATGAGAATGGGCTGATTGTTGATGCCTACTCTAATCGCTGTACACTCCAGACAGTGTAGGGGAGGCAACTGCACAGCAGCAAAGACCACATTTGATTTTATAAAAATAGCGGTACCCCCCCTTGCCTAATGGGCAAGTCTGAACGCTGAATATTATAATTGGAAAGCCGAAAAGTGTGTTCTGGCTTAGTTTTGGTTTCCCCTATAAGTGCTATACAATTTTATTGCTACGCAGGAAATTTTCGAATTCAAATCTCTGTCTTAAAATGCCATCGGCATTCCAGAGGAGAGATCGGAATCGATTATGCGCCCCCCTCTCGTCGCCATTGTTTAATTACAGAAAGCTCGGTCGATGAACGTGACAATGGCCTCGATTTTTTCCATAAAATTAGTACTGTTTTTAATGGCTGCAGACATGGTTTAGAAGTGTTGGAGAATATTTGTCACGTTCATGATTTTATTAAATCAAACATTGCTTTTATGTCGCCCAGTCCTGATGTAGGCGCTGAGGCGGTAGCAGTGGGCGCGGTCTGACCACTTAGTGGAGCTTGTATGCCTTGACCTGTAGCAGCAAAAGATTGGCCTTCCCTGGTGTGTGCAAGGTTTGTTATTGTTGTTCTGTTCTTGTGAATTTGCAACTGTCGTACCAAATCCGCTTGTTGTCTTCTGTCCCTTTCGTTTTGAAAGGTGTCGCATCCTCTGTTGGGGTTCGCCCCTTAAAGAGTGATATATTGGTTGTGTGGCCTTGGGCTTGACGATCTTTGAACCGTTGATTTTGTTTCTTTAAGGATAGCTCCCAGGTCCTCGTCCTGAACCCCGGGTAACAGGATATTTCCTGGCAGAGAGGAGCTGAAAAAGAATAAATAGGGACAGATAGGTGATAGGAGAGCCCTTTTCAGGGCTAGTTTTTTGGAATCCATATTTTCATATTGATATAAAACACAGGGAATTTAAATCTTAAACCGGGGCTTTTTCCCGGGTAAATGCCAACCCAACGCTCCCCGACGCGGTCGGGCAGGAGGCCTCCTCCAAAGGGCTCTTCTCTTGGGCGGTCTTCGCCTAGAAGGACCCCTGCGGCGGAATCGCCTGCCGCTTAGATTAGTGTGTCACCTTAGCGGTCGCTCGAAGTGATAATGATACCAGGGCCTGAAGACCCCATAGAGGGATTCGAGCACCTGATGCTCAGAGAAAACATAGAAACAGTGTCATCCACCGAAGTAACCCGGGACTTAACGAAATATGTTACAGTTAGACATAATTCTAAGAACGCATGACAGGAGAACCAGGGAGAAGAATAACCTGGTAAAGGAGAAATTTTTGAAGATGGCCTTAAGAACTAATTTTGTTAATGGCAAAATTAATGAATTGGAAAAAGAAAACACTCGCTTCATAGAGGAAAACACTCAATTAAAAGCGAGGGAAATACAACCAGTACCGACATTTTCGTTGATGATTGCTAAGCCGGTCGGCGCCAGTATGGATGAATAGTGTTTAACGCCCGTTTTTGCTACAGTGGCACCACAGGCGATGGACACTGGTGATACATAAACGAATAGATATATTGGAAAAGGATTTATTTTTAAGAAAGAAAACGTTCCAGGCCTAAGTTTAGGGTACCTCCCCGGCATTTACCATTTAGGAGGACTGAGGAAAACCTGGAAAAAACCCCAGTCAGGGAGGACGGTCCTGGCGGGATTCGAAACCCAGACCTCCCGCTCACGAGTCCGCGATTTAACGACCTCGGCCACTCGTGTCGGTGTCGGCGCCAGGAGCAAGAATGGCAAGGAAGAGAAAATAGCACAGAAGACGCATAAACAACCGCCTGTGGTGTTTTGTTCGTAAAAAGCCGGACGAGGTACAGATGAGTGAAAGAATACTTTTACGAAAATTGCAAATCCAGTGAAAGACCTTTTTTAAAGTAAGAGTTATAAAGTCAGTGGGCAAGTAAATTTTAGTAGAGGTAAACTCAGATGAGGACATTCAAAAGTTGATGCAGCACCTCGATTTGGCCAAAGAGATTATAGTTGAGCGCCCACGAACATGGCGCCCACGTATGATCTTCTATGATGTGCCGAAGTGGATAACGAAAGAAAATCTCATCGAGCTGGTATATGCTCAAAATTTTGATGATCTCATTCCCGAAGTCGAATTCAGGCAGGAGTTTACTCACCGGTTTCTAACCGGACAAAGAAACGATAGATCATCACACCATGTGATAGAGGTTAGCCCATGGATAAAGAAGATACTCCTTTCCAAGGAAAAGATATATGAGGATTTTTCATGTCTCTTCGTTAAGGACTTCCTCGTGGTCCCTCGATGCCATAAATGCCAAGACTTAGGGCATGTGACAAAGTACTGTACACAAGATATACAGGTTTGCGCACATTGCGGAGAACAAGACCATCTCCGCAAGGAGTGTAAAAAATCTAAATTCGTGGCAGTATGTATAGCCTGTACGAGGAGGAGTAAGAATAATTGTAAGAAACCCGATGAACTAGACTGTGAGACATACAAATACCTCATGAACCGATTAATACAGAAGACTGACTTGGAACTTGAAACCTCAAATGAAGTAACCGGGGATATCTCTGATTCGGAGAAGGGTCACAATTTGTTGGAGGGGGTGTAGAACGAGAATAGCTGGCTAAGCATCTACTTTTGCTGCGTGAGAAGGCATAAGCCCCTCTCCAGGAAATGACGTGATGCTGAGAGAGCCCTGGCATACCATATCAAGCTTGCGGTTTTGAATCTCGAAAAACCCAAATTTAACTCCTCTACTCCGACAGCTACTTTCACTAAGGAGAGGTTTTTACACTCCTCAAGGAAATCGTTTAAGTGGTTTTTACCTAGATCAAGGTCTCACCGGGTTTTACAAGAGGTTATGGCTTATTCTGACAATACACAAAACAATACGACAGAGGACATTGCATTGGACGAGACCTCTCAGCACAGTATAATTAATCAATCTACCTCAACTACGACCGCACAATTTTCAGAAGCAGTTACGCAGGACTTACCTAGACAGGAAGTTAGTATAGATCCAATATCGATCTATAATTATTTGGAATTAAATCACAAACTATCTCGTTTAGAGAAAATCGTCACATTAACAATAGCTCATCACATTGTTAAGAGGCTTCATCCTAGGGGGAACACCATTACCTTCCCTAGTCCTGGAGCCATTGATAGACTACAGCTTAAATCATTAGGGTTACCCTCTGACCCCGAACAGTTGTTGAGCCTAGTGTTGTTAGCGTTTGTAAGACGTGAGGAATCTTTTGATCTAGATTCAGTGTACGCCGACTTCTCGCGAACACATGGAAGAGCACCTTTTGATGCTAGATTACCATGGCCACAATGTTACGCCCATTTAAGAACTCCTTAAGTTCAGTTTTAAGGGTGGGGCAATTAAATGTCGCGAGAAGTAGGTTAGTAATGCAGGAGATCTGACTACTGTCCGAGAAAATGAGGCTTGATATACTGTGCCTGCAGGAACCATATCATACCAATGGAAAAATACCCTACATGCCGGCCTTCTGACGTGTGATAGTTGGAGCCAATATTCCAATGGCTACCATAGTTATTTTGAATAATAGCTTAACAGTCACACATATAACCCAATGTACTGATTTGCATTGTGTGTGTGCTGCATTAATATATAACGGTAAGACAATAATCCTATCTAGTTTGTATTTTCCACCAAGTCAGGAGATAACTATTGGGTTAAACAAAATAAGGAATATACAGAGGAGGTATAGTAATAGGGCTACAATCTATTGCTTAGATGCTAATGCCAAATCTCACCTTTGACATAGCGGTTTGTTGGATGATAGGGGGACGCCATGGAGGGACTGCTAATGGAATTACAGCTTGAATCTGCAAATAAACCGGGTAATCCACCTACGTATATTGGTAGAGTGGGTGTTGAATATAACATTGATGTTACAGTGAACAATTCCAAAGCAGCAGACCTCATCCATGAGTGGACTGTGGCTCAAGAGCTGACTGAGTCGGATCATAATTTAATTAGTTTTTGTATTGGATGTAAATTTCCCGGGAATACATCGGTTCCCTTAAGGTACAATTTAGGAGAGCCAACTGGGATAGACTAAGATATTGTTTCATTCCGCCTAATTCTATAGCTAGAGGAGGAAATGTGAATCATGTTGCAAAAGAGCTAACCGTCGCGATAGTTTCGGCCATGAGGGCCGCTATACCTTTTGGAAAGGGGGAGGGAATTAAAATTCTAATAGTCCATGGAATGATAAATTGCAACCTTTTATAAGAAATGCTCGTAAGGCCAGAAAGTTATATCAGAAATCATTGACACCGCAGAAAAGGGAGATGCGCCTTTATAGGAGATGGAAACTCGCGTATGAGAGTCTCCTGGCCAGGACCAGGAAGACAATTTGGAATAAATTTGTAGAAGATTGCTTGATTAAAAACACTTGGGGCTTACCATATCGTATTGTTAGGGAAAAATTCAACTTGTCAACCATGGCCACCCTGGTAGGGATAACGGATCGTACACAGTTTCTCGGGAAGATACCATCAATTGCTTGTTGGGTACTTTATCGCCCGTAGACAATTTGGAGGAAGAAAGTGAATATCATCGGGTTATCCGCAGGGAGGTGGAATCCCCCGTCCTTATGAGACGGGAGGTTCTTCCCTTTACTGAGGAAGAAATAGCCCATGCAATTTACGAGCTAAGACCAAGGAAGGCGCCGGGGCCTGATGGAATCCCTGTTGAGGTTCTCCAGGCCCTGGGGGAAGACTGTTTTCTGTCTTAACATCGCTTGTAAACGAATGTCTGAGGCAGGGCAGAGTAGCTAACTCTTGGAAGCAGTCAAATTTGGTTATCTTGAAGAAAAGTTTAGATATAGATCCTAAACTCCCCAAATCATATAGGCCAAGTTATCTCCTAAGTACTTTAGTGAAGGTGCATGAAAAAACTTTTAATCAAAAGATTGGATATATTTAGGGACATTTATGGAAGGCATTGTTTGCAATTTGGGTTTCGTCCTGGCAGGTCGGCAGAAGATGCAATTAATCATTCCCTGAACTTGGTTGGAAATTCCGAATCGAAATATATTGTTGGAAATTTTGTAGATATAGATGGGGCTTTCGATAACTTATGGTGGCCAGCGTTGTTTAGGCAATTTCGAGCAATGGGATGCTCTAAGAATTTATATAACTGCCTAGTAGATTATTTTGGAAATAGATTCAAAAACTATGATTTAGGAGGTACGTGGCTATCCAGACAGTTGTCGAAGGAATGTCCCCAGGGATGGATTTGTGGTCCCACTTTTTGGGACATTGGGATCAAACCCTGTCTCAGAAATTTAAATAATCTTGCTGAAGCAGTAGCGGTTGTTACTTATGCGGATGGAATTTTAATATTAGTAGAAGCTAATTCTAGAAATCAATTGGAACACAAGTGTAGTGTAGGTTTGACGGGGTTATCTGTTGAGTGTACAAATCTGAAATTGAAGATCTCTGCTGCTAAGACTACATATTTATTTTTGAAGGGTAGTATGCAGAAATCTCCAATTATGAGATTCCAACATTCGTGCATTCCTAGATCCCGGAACGTAAGATACCTTGGTATTCATTTGGTCGAAAAATTAACATTTAAAAAGCATTTAGAAGAAATCTCGGCAAAAGCACTGTTGATTATAAACAAGATTGCGCGATTATCACAAAAGTATGGAACGATCCCTTTTCAGGCATTAAAAGTATATACTAATGTGGTTTTGGCCTCAATCGTTGGTTATGGTGCCAGCGTTTGGGCACACAGGCTTTTTCTGTTGGGTGTAATTAAGACTTTGAAAGGCCTTCAAAGAAAAATTCTTATCAAAATGATCGGGGCCTTTTCTACCACACCAACTGACGCATTATTATTAATAATGGATATATTGCCTCTGAATCTAGAGGTGCGCAAAAGAGGAGCGCGGTATTGGGCTAGGAAGAATAATATTGTAAGAGCATTTCAACTGGTAGGATGCGCCTTAGATGATGAAATTGAAATCAATGATAAGCTCATGGAGGAGTGGCAAGATTCATGTGATATTAGTCCCACTGGTTGGAGAACATACAGCTTTTTTCCATCTGTTGTTGAAAGGATGCATATTAAATATTTTCAACCATGCTATGGCCTTGTTCACTACTTTTCCGGGCATGGACCATACCGTGACTACCTCCATAGATTTGGCTTGCAACCAGATAGTTTGTGTGAACGTGGACAAACACAGACACCTGAACATGCTTTATTCGAATGTGACTGGACTAGACACTTAAGACAAGACTCATAAATGTATACAACACCGACAGATCAATGAAATACTATGAAATAGGATGATATGGGTTCATCTAAATCAACTGGCTAACTTCTTTTCAGGGGAAAACCTGAACAGTTTCAGAGGCTAGCCTTTTTCCATTATAGCAATAAGGTGTGTCGCTGATGTGCCGAAGATTCCATATCTTAATGGAATACCAGGATTCACCTCTTGAAGACCAAAGGGGCGGAGTTCTTAAGAAATTCCAGCAGACTACCTTCACCCACCCATAGCGACATTGTAAATTGTTAATTAGTGTTAATAATAAAAAGCGACTAACATATTGAAAAAGTATTATAACCTATCCTAACAAGTATTATTAGTAGATATTTCATGTTATTGTGACTAAGCGATACTATTATGTTTATTGATTGTTTAATTAATAAGGAAATCAATAGTTTTGTTTTGTAACTAACAATTTTCAGTTATAATTATGTCTTTGTTCTAACACGTAGTTAGTTGAATTTTATATTATATAATAACAATCCTGAAGTTAGAAATTTAAGGCACCAATCATGAGCCAATGCTTATGTTTGTCTAAATGAAATGTAATAAATATAAAAAGGTAATGGAAAAAATAAATAAAGAAAATAAAGACCCGCCATTAGTAATCAGACGCCTGGTTAAAAAGAATAAAGTAAGCCGTAGCTTTGTCGTAGGACATAGTCACGGCTTTTTTTGTCCCTTTCGTTTGGAAAGGTGTCGCATCATCTGTAATTAGTGAGGTGGTGCTCCCGACAGTTGGCACATCGGGGCGTGACCTTTTCTTGCCCTTTAAGAGGGCAGACAAACAATCTGTGGGCGCCCCCACACAAAACGCACTTAGTACTGAGATTACACATTTGATAAGTGTGCCCTAACTGTTGGCAATTGAAACATTGCGTAATATTATTTTGAGTGTTGTAATTTTCTATCTGAACTAGCATGTTGCGGATTTGCCGTTCAAAGATTATTTTTTTGTTCTGTTCACCACGTTCCAATGTGACAATAAATATTGGCAGAGGCCTACCTTTTATTTCCATTTGTTTGATGTTGATTGGTGTGTATCCCCGGGCCTCCTTGATATCTTCAGGCGTCATGTTTCCTGGTAGTTTTTTGATGGCGTATCGAATTGGTGGTTCACCCTTCGGCGTGAAACTGAAGTACTGGACCCCTGCGTCTCGCAGAGCGTCCAATGCTGGGATGAAATCTGACCTCTTTTGAAGTAATATTTTAAGCCCATTAAAGGTTGATTGTATCTAGTACATGCGGTGGGAGCCAACATTTTTGAGAATTCTTAGGATGGTATTTATTGAGGAATTGTCTGGTATCATAATTCTGGGGAGCTTATTTTCTATTAACCAAATAAATAATTTACTAACACTAGGTTTAAGAGTAGTACTAACCTATCGAGAAAGTCAATAATACAAATAAGTTCAAAGCAAATGTAGGATGCAAAATTGTAGTAATTGTAGTTTTGTATTAAAAATAATAAACTGTAGTTTATTCTTAGAAAGAAATAATATGTAACCCTATAAACACTATTGTAGAAAAAAATTATAGTAATGGAGTTAGGCACAATCGTAGTGCACTTTCTTGATGTAGTTACTTAGGTGTATAATAAATAAATTGTACAAGATTGTATAATGAAAAAATAAAGAATATAAGGCCCAGTTCAAAGAATAGGGTACTGGGCCAATAAAATATATAGAAGCCGTGGCTTTGCCGATGGACGAAGTCACGGCTTTTTTTTTTTAAGTATCACGACGGACCGCCGGCACGCCGCACACTAGCAGCAATAACAGACCCCCAGAAACGTTCGTATGAACGCCTCAAAATGATTTATAAATTATGATTAAAAATACCTACCCTTCCCATCATCACCTACAATACCCCGGCTGCACTCAGGGACTCTGACCATGTTTGCCCCGGTACAGACTCCATTTACCCGCTACCGGCCATTGGCCGGCAGCACAGTAACCTCATGTCCAGACTAACGAAGGTAGCTAACGCGGTACCTCACCAGTTTCATCTCCTACTTCCTGTTTACCATCACCCATGAGCCTTAAAAAAAAGGCGAAAGCCCGCTCATCCCCTCCAGCGCCGACCGAAGAAGTTTCGATGGAATCGCTCCAGTCAGCGCCGCCTCGCCCAGCAACGCCACCACCAGGATCCACACAGCCACTGAACAACCAGCCATCCTCTCCACTCACCGCCACGCAACAAGCACCGCCCGCCGCCAGCCCACCTGCACCCGCTGCCTTGTGCAGCGCAGTCGCTCGCGGCGTGCCGCGAACAGTTGCCTGCCCGTACTTGGTACGGGTTGCGTAGCGACACTGGCCGTCGGTCTATCGAGCAACGAGGATTTACTCCAACCGCGGTCCTTCTCCCCTGGTTTGAGTTTCCTTCTTGGAGGCCCAGGACTGCTACCGCGCGCCTGCAGCACCGGGCTGTACCTCATAGGCAGCTGGCTCACCATTGAGCCCAGCTTACAGCTCCACTCCGCGCCCTGTCGACGCTGTTGCGGCTACCGCCAACAGTTTCTAACTGCACCAGGGCATCGAAATGCCATTACTGTGGGGCCCCGAGCTTGACCACTGATTGCACCCGACACGACCTGGCCCGCCGGCAAGCTTCTGTGCTACCTGTGGTAGCCACAGGCACTTCACGGGCCAGGCTTCCTGCCCGCTGAGACCCCGGCATCACCTCCACACCGCATGCCAACCACAAGCACGAGAACCGGGCAACTCAGACCACCACGCACTGGAACACCATAACACCCAGACCATCGCCGGCAGCACCGCCTCGACCGCTACAAGAACTCCAGCAGCCCCTGCCGCTGTCGCTGAGCTGGTTTCAAGGGTCACGACCCTGGAAAAACACATCACCTCTGCCATGGACACCCTGCATTCCTCCGCCGAAAGTCTGCGGCAAGAAATCACCAGCCTACACCGGCCCTCATCGCACGCCGAATGCACAGCATCTCTCCAAGAGGAGGAAGCCCTCACGCGAAGGAGTCGTGACGCCATCGTTTCCCAACTGGAAGCTCACGACTCCTTCAAAGAAGCGCCATCCCCTCCGCCACCGCAGACCTGACCCAGAAAATACAGGACAACCACGATAGACTCACCCAACAACTTCAGCCGTCAATAGAAACTGTATCCTCCCTCCTCGACAGGCTGGAGGAGAAATTCGCCGAATTAAAGCAATTCCTCTCCTCTCCGGAACCTGTTCCAGCTCGCCTGGAACGACTTGAACAAGCCATTACAGAGCTTGGGAGTAACTACCGCAAGAATTTAAACTTCAACAGCAATCTACTAACCATCCTCACATTAGACCTAACGAACCGTCCGATCACGTTCGGCAGAATGAGGAATCATCGGGACCGCCAGTACGCCGCACGTCAGCAACAGCAACAATCCACCACAAACGTTGGTCAGAACGACTCCTCAATTATTCATAATTAAAGACAATGCCCTCTGAGGCATCCCAACCTCACCTCTATCTCCCCGGCTGTATGCAGGGCCTCGGCCATACATGCACCCGAAACCCACGCCCTGTTGCCCACTCCCGGCCATTGCCCGGCAGAATAGCATCTATATACCCATATTAAAGAAGGTGCTAATGCGGGACTTCGCTACCACCTGCCTCCATTCCCCTACCACTTCCGCCTATTAATAACAGTAGTTTAGGAAAAAAAAAGGCGAAATACATGCCTCGAGATGGCTCCTGCGAGCAAGAAGACCGGCTCCGCCAGATCTGCTAGCGCGCAGCCCGCCTAACCTGTGACGAAGCATCACCACAGACGCTCCAGCCAGCGCCTCTTCGCCCCCACTCCACCGCATCCAGCAGCAGTAGCACACGCAGAGCAGCCAGCCATCTCCTCCACTCGTCGCAACACAACCTGAACCATCCGCCGTCAGACCACCTGCTGCCGCCGCCAGCCGGTCTAGCGCAGTTGTTGCGGTGTGGCGCGAACAGTTGCCGGCCCGTAGTTGCTACGGGTCGCACAGCGCTACTGGCCGTCGGCGCACCGAGCAACAAGGATTTTCTCCTAGCGCGAACCCAGCTCCCTGGTACGAGTCTCCTTTTTAGAGGTTCAGGATCGAAACCGTGCCTGCATCACCGGGCTGTACCTCGCAGGCAGCTGGCTCACAATTGAGCCCCGCTTACAGCTCCACACCGCGCCCTGTCGCCGCTGCTGTGGCTACGGCCACTCGGCGGTCAATTGTACCAAGGCACCCAAATGCCATTACTGCGGTGCCCCGATCTTGACGTCCACCTACACACACCACGACCTGGCCCCGCCGGCACATGTTCTGTTCTTCCTGTGGTAGCCACAGACATTACAAGAGCCAGGCCTCGTGTCCTCAGCGTCCCCGACACCGCCTCAACGCCGATGATTCTCACACAGCTCCTGACATACCTGCACTCCGGAACAACCACTCAATAGCTGCCAGCTCGCCCGCCGCCACCTCATGGATATCAGCTAGTCTTCCAGGGTCGCGGCCTAGAAAACCACCTCACCTCAGCAGTGGCCACTCTAAACAGCACCGCCGACAGCCTCCTACAGGAGATCTCTTACTTGCGCCAACCCTCATCGCTTCCTGAATACAAAGCTTCTCATCAAGAACAGGCCGCCCTCACGCGAAGGAGTCGTGACGCCATCGTTTCGCGATTGGAAGTTCACGACTGCTTCATCCCGGACTCCATTCCCTCAGCCATCGCAGACGCCTGACCGACAAACTCCAGCACCATCACAACAATCTCATTCAGCAATTCAATATCTCACTAGAAATAGTATCTGCTCGCCCTGGTAGACTGGAGAAGTCGTTCACCAAGCTCCGGACCTCCAGTCTCCAGCAACTGGACACAACCAAACAGCTGCTACACGCCCAACAGACGCCTCCCGACTCCAGCCACATTCATGAACCAGCAGAGGAATACAAGAACCCTCATCACCAATGTCATCGGCCAACTGCCGACCACCTCCGACGGAAAGAATTCAAAGCCCAGCTGGAACAAAGTTTCCAGCACTACAACAACGCAACAACACAGCACCAGAAACGTTCGTACGAACGCAAGTAATTGATTATTAAACACATGCCCTTTATTCCCTCCCGCTCCCCTTTACCCCACGGCTGCATGCAGAGCCTCGGAAATATATGCACCCGGTACACACGCCCTTTTGCCCGCTCCCGGTCATCGACCGACAGCATCCATTCTTCTCCCATTACTAACGAGGGTAGCTCATGCGGTACCTCAATAGCATCTCCTTTTTCTCTCCCTTCCTACTATCACCCCCCCCCCAACCCAAAGGCGCAATACGTGAAATACTCAACCTGCTTAAGGGCATCAACTTAGATGCCACTAAGGCATGTCTAATGAAGTTCCGGAGTGCCCGGGACATCACAGAGAAAATGGACACAGCCTTTACTCTCTTTGAATCCTTTTCTGTATAAATAACGACAGATCGAAGGCGCATAATTTCAGCACGTTTGCTGCTGTGGAATGCCGATGGCATCCACGGCTGCCAACACAACTTGAAGGGTACTTGAGACGCAACAAAATTGAAATTGCATTTATTTGTGAACCTAAATTAAAACCGGAGCATACTTTCAAGCTCCAAGGGTACAATACTTTTCGTACAGACCGCATTGACAGACCAGGGGGGCTATACCTTTAAAAAACACGATTGCTCACACTACTGTAAAGCTTCCAAAACTAGAAGCTCTGGAGTGGAGTGCACTGCACTAAAAATACAAGTAAATTACAAAACAGTGATGATCGTCCCTCTTTATAGACCACCACCTCCCTTGCTACTTGAGAGACCTAAAAAAATCCTCGATTTAGGATTTAGAGGAGCATGTAATACTAGGATTTCAATGCTCGGCACCCTTTGTGGAATTCACGCCTTGCAAACGCGGCGGGAAATCTGATCGTAGATTACAGCTTAGAAAATGATTATACAGAGGTGCACCCCCTTGGACCCCACATTTTGGCATCGATCGGGGCTCCATGATCCACAGATTTTAGACTTCGTTGTCACCCAAAATGCAGCATTAAAACCAGATCTTACAGTCTATCACGGCCTGGACTCCGATCACTTGCCTGTGCACTTCTGTGCAAATCTGTGGCGCCGCGGCGGCCAGAACTTCGACCCCTGTCCGGCGCGCCGACACCGATTGGGATAAGTACAAGCTGCACTTGCGTGCGATGGCGCAGCCCAGGTTGTGCTACAACAGCGAATCAGAAATTGACGCTGCCATTGAAGACTTTACTGCTTCGCTGCTCACGGCGAAAATGAATGCCACCCCCATTACTGTTTCACCACCCAGTTTTGTTACATACCCAGAGGTGGAGTGATTGATTGCCAGGAGACGGCATCTAATGCGACTATGGAGGAATACTGGCCTTCGAATCTATGCTGCGACAGCCAGATGACTACGCAAAGTAATTAGACACCATATTGCCATTAACAGGCAAGACCAGTGGGAACACATTATTAAGTACCACACATTCGGACCACACTTTATGGAATCTAGTCTGATCATTTAAGGCATCCTCCAGCGTACACAGTGGCAACATTGCGCTCCATACTCCGACTGGCCCGATTTTCTCCCCGACGGATAAGGCGGAGGTTTTTGCCGACGTTCTTACTGCCCACGTCCAGGAAAACGACACTACAGACCAGCAGCAAGACCAACAAGTTAGGTCCTGGGTTCGACACTGGGCGGCATGGATGTGCGAGCAATCCCTTCCATTAATTACGCCTCAGGAAGTTTTCAAGCAATTGCGATTGCTTAGGAATCGTAAAGCTGTCGGCCTGGACAGAGTGACTAATGAAGACTTAAAACATTTACCAAGGAAGCCCCTGGTGCAATTAACAAAAATTGTTAACTCTTGCCTTAAGTGTAGTTATTTTCCATCTAAGTGGACAGAGGCGAAAATAATTATGATCCACAAACAGGGCAAGAGCACCAGGCACCGTTCTAATTATCGTCCCATAAGTCTTCTGTCCATTATTGGTAAATTGTTCGAAAAGCTCATTCTTTCGCGTCTCAAAAAACAAATTTCTGACATTGATAAAATTTCCAAATTCCAATTTGGTTTCAGGCAAGAGCACTCAACGGAGCTACTACTACTCCGTTTGACTAATGATATTACTCAACAATTTAACAATGAGGCCTCAACCCTTGCCTTGTTTCTTGACATAGAAGCCGCATTTGACCGGTGCTGGCACAATGGCCTTATTTATAAACTGCACCGAAATTTTCCCGGCATCCAAAATTACCTGTATCTTTTGCGCAGCTTTTTAGAAAATAGGCGCTTCTATGTACAGGTTGATCGCTCCAAATCCTACTTGTACATACTTTTTACTAATGATTTTCCGATGGACCCAAATGCAAGGTCAGCATGTACGCTGACGACACAGCAATTTATCACCACACTAAAAATTTGAAATTTGGAACGCGCGAAATTCAGTGCTACATAGAAAAATTCACGTCCTGGCTACACCAATGGAAGATTAACGTTAATGTCCATAAGTGCCAATTTACTGTTTTTTCAAAAACAGAGGCACCTTCCAGAGGTCGATCTAACGATCGATGGAGATATCTTGCCCTGTCGTCAGCAAATTAAATTCTTGGGGGTCTCGATGGACCGTAAACTGCTTTGGAGCAATCACCTAAGAGACGTGGCCAACATAGGGAGGCAGCGACTGAAGCTATGCGCGCTCATTCTCCGCGGCAAATCCTTAGCTCTTAAAAGTAAAATTATATTGTATAGATCCTTCATTTTATCGATGATGTTGTACGCCTGCGTGGCATGGGCTCACGCTTCCAAGTGGGCCCTTAAACAACTGCAAACAATTCAAAATCTCTCATTAAGAAAGGCTCTGCCGGTGCCCATCCTAACCAGAAACTCAACTATTCATGAGGAGACGGGCATGCCCACAGTAGAACAAGCCATTGAGAAACGGGCCAGGCGTACTTGGGAAAGAATCCGCCGCCATCCAAACCCATATGTTTCCGGAATTGGGAAGGGGGAGCCCCCGACAGGAAACATAAACGTGTGCGCTCGTTTTAAGGCACTTAATTAACGCTAGGTGGTGGAATGTACATAGTGTACATATGTAAATAGTGTAAATAGATTAAGTGAATGGAGGTAAAAAAAAAACTCATGTGAAAAACTCAAATAAAAAAACAAAAACACTCAGCACCACAGACTGAAACATACTGGCGCTGTGCTCAAAGCCTAATTGAAAGGTGTTGTATGGGCGCTATGTATGCCATAAAATTGCATCATCTATACTTTAATTGTAACCACAAATTGTTAAATTTTTGACTGCAAGGCTGGGTTCAAATGTACCAGCTTCAGGCTCATTAGAGATAATAAAAAGTCTATCAAGCCTATCATTTCAGTTGTGCCAGAACCTTCTCCTAGAAGACTCAGACCGCGCCACAGAAGATGTCCCCCACAGGTGGGGACGAAACGTTTGGACACCTTAGCTCCAACAGACCACGGCTTCCAAGTCAGGAAGAAACTTTAAGATTTAAAACAAATAACATAGGTAGTAGATATATTGATTTTGGACAATATTTACTATTTATTAGTTACTATTAGCACTGAATATTTTCCTGGACAATGAGCATATTATATCTGAAATTTTTGTAAATCTGAAAAGATAAAAAATCAAAACTCTCTGACACACCTCACATCATAAAGTATGTCCCAATACAAGTACCTCACAATTTAAGGGTTAAAAACTCTAGTCATTAAAGTCGCATATGATTCAGATTCAGTACTATGCTACAAATCCACTGCAAAATTACTACTCTTATCACTGTGATCTATAAATACTTAATCTTAAGGTTTAATGCTTGTATGATAATGTTGCTATTAAACTTGTATACCGAAGTAACTCATGTTATAAATAATTCATTATGCACATATATTGCAGTGCTATGACTGGTGATAATTTTATAGCTGTGTTCAAAGTGCTACAATGTATTTCATATTCTGCAAAAGATAATGGCCAAGTGAATTTCTTGCACTTTTGGGAAGTTGTAAGATGCAAATTGTAGATGGCCTACAATTTTAAATATATTTATTCTATTCTATTCCATGGTAATAATTTGCTATATGTTGTGGGAATATGTTACTAAATGGGAACTGTATGGAAATTCTTCAAATTTATAGAAATAGGAAATATAGCTGCTCTCTTTCTATCATTAGAATAAAGATTGTTTGAAAAATATAAATAGTTGCACTAAAATGATTTCTTAGCTTGAAAACTTTGGTGAAACATAATTATATTCTTAATTTGCTAGTAAGTCAATTTCATATTCTTATGCTCCCCTTACTACTGAATTATACAAAACATGTTTCACAGGCTTTTGCCCGCATCATCAGTTTGTGAGTGGACATGTTCTGTATAATTCTGTATAACTCAATGGTAAGTGGAGCATAAGAGTATTAAATCTGCTCACTAGCTAATTAAGAATACATTTATTGCTTTACTGTATTAGTTCCAAAATTAAACTAAATTTAAAACACACATAGGGTATAAAATGGCACTTTAAATGAACATCTTTACATGTTCTAAGCTTAGGTATTAATTTTTTTACACTAAACTCCATTTACTTACATAAAAGTAGGACGCATTTCGGGAGAATCTCTCCCATCTTCAGTTGCTCACCAAACCAATGAGGTTAGGATATAAGTTAAGATATATTACCACTCCATTGTCAACAGCTTTGTAAGTACAATATCTTTACATATTGTTGCTATTTTTTGTTCTTTATTTATATTTTCTGTTTCAGATGAGACATACTATGAGCTGTACAGTGGAAATCTTGAAAAGAGCATAAGTTCTTTTTTAGAAAATGAGCATTCATTTAAGGATTATTGTACAAGGATTAACTTGTTAGAAAACTATTACAGCAAAATATATACCTTATTTGAAAATGAATATTTTGATGCAGCAAAGTAAGTGATATGGAAAAATTATCCTACTCATATTTATTGCAGAAATAGAAACTAGAAACCAAAATGTATTCATTGTTTATAAACCTGTTCACATTTTCAATATCTTTAATAATGAGATAATGCTCTTATTAGCTTTAATTTAGTTTTATAATTCAAAATAAACGTTCCACTCTCAAAATTAGAAAATTAAAAAAAGGTTTTGTTTCATTATTCTGTAATACATTTGCAAAACAAACCAAAAGAAAATAAGTACCCACTAAAAATAAATACTAATAGTGTTACATAAATTTGGGTATTCATTTTTTACACTAAACTCCATTGTCAACAGCTTCGTAAGTACAATATTTAACTAATAATGTTATTTTCCACTTTTTTTTTACACACGTGTACACAATGTTATATACTTGCAGTAGTAGTCCAATTATACTGGGATCAGATCTGAAATTTATTAAAAAATTTGATCTCCCTTCCCCTCTTTTTTTGTTGCTTTTTAACAAATTACACAAGCTAAGACTGGATAAACCCCATCCATCTTTGTGGTTCCAGCAATATCTAACAAAAATCCTGTGTTAAGCATACTAGCCAGCAGACTGTGATAATCAAAATGCTATAAGGAACAGTAGAATGGCTAGCAGATAGCTGCAATAATGTAAGAGCTTTGACTGACATGCATGACAAGCAAAAATTTGTGAATTTGATGAACCATTCTTTAGTGGTAAAAAGCAAATAGGAGGATGAAACATTTATGATGGTATGTACTAATGGCACAAACAGAAATGTTTTCTCTATCTGTTGCAAGTAACATTTTGATTATCAGGTTTCAAACTAGTATTGGTGGTTTTTCAGATTTGTAAGAAGCATTATGTTTCAAATGGCAAAATTAATGCAGAATGCTCAAGAGGAGATTCAAATACATGTTAATCCTTTCTGACAATCAAAGAAAATGTTAGAAGAAAATAAAGGTAGATAACCTTTATCTTAGCTATAAAATGCAGATTATTGATTTTTTTATTTACTGATGCCCTTTAACATCTCAGGTCATCAGTGTCCAATTCAATTCAAGGCATGAAACAGCTGGTAAATGTTGCTCAGAGGCCTCTTCTTTCAGGCTTGAGGTTCTTTTTCTTGCCATAAATCTAAAACAAGGGACCCACAACTTTACTTCCCTTCAGAAGAA
Source organism: Metallyticus violacea (assembly GCA_030762175.1). Classification (NCBI taxonomy): domain Eukaryota; kingdom Metazoa; phylum Arthropoda; class Insecta; order Mantodea; family Metallyticidae; genus Metallyticus; species Metallyticus violacea. The sequence continues at coordinate 317,223,262 of CM060846.1, read as the reverse complement.
AGCCATACTTAGGATTTTTACAACAAAAAAAAAAAAAAATCTGCTGGGATTGAACCTGGGATCTTAGGTTTACAAGGCAATTATAGTTACTACTAGACCACCAGGACTGACTAAAATGCAAATGAAATGGCTTTGTTTTAGAAGTTTTTTTTGAAATGCACTTAAGTTAGCTTTACTCTTGAAATCAGGATAAATAAAGCAATATTTGTGGTTTTTTATATTATGCCAGTAGTTTATCATGTTACAGGTATGTAAACTAATCCAAAACACTTCGTGACTTGTGAATAACATCCTAGTATGTGCATATCCAACAAGAAAATGAGGGTTACACATTCACTGATGCTTTCTTTATTGCTTTGTACCCAAGGTTTGAAAATTTTCCAAATGGATGTTTAAAAATTTAAGAATACATAAAAGTTGCATTGATACTAGATATTGCATCAGCTCATTCCACAAATGATTCTGCTGTAGAAAATGATGGGCTGATTCAATTAATTCTTTCCTCCTAATATAACTACATTAATTCAAGCAAAGGATCACAGGATGATTCTAACATGTAAATGTCTCTGTTGACATTAAAATCTTGAAGGTGATCAGGACAAGAGAGTTAAATAAACCTAAGAAAAGCTAAAGGAGTAACATAGCATCCCTGTGCATTGTCCCCAACCTGTAGGTCTTCCAAAGACTGGTACCTAAGAGTTAACATTGACCCTTCCAGAGTCCTCTGTGGGGATTGTTGTGGACTGGTTACAGCCAATCAACCCAATTCTTCATTGGATAGAAGTACATGTACTGCTTACCCACAGAAGACTATTCAGTCTACCTCTCAGGTACTCTGGTAGTTTGACCAAACTCAACCTTCTCATCTGTGCAGGTCAGTACCCAAACTCTTAAAGTGGTTCACTACCCCACCATTGCTGGCTGAGTCACACAATGACATACTTAATATTACATGAGTTTTATGCCATATACCACAAAAAACCCAACCCACTGCGGACAACTCCTCTAAAGGAGTGGCTTGGGTGTCCGGCACTTATAGCAGTGTCAGAAATACCGTGGGTGTTGGGGTCTGCAGAGCATCTTAAGGGGGTTGGAACCCTCCCCTGTGGGGAGCTTAACGAGTATAACATTAAGTTTGTGATATTCAATTGAGTTAGAACTTAGAGTGATGGTAAACCTTTTTAATCTTTTGAAATGTTTTGAAGAAACTGCTGCACAGTTCAGAGGCATATTTTAATCTATAAGGAATTAAAGATTGAGATATCAAAGGAGCAGCTGGGTCATTAATCATGGAATATTTTGGAGAAAACTTAGTAAGGGTAAAGAAAATTATGGATTACAAAAATTCACTTAAGATTCAAATGCAAAACATGTGGAAGGTCAAGTTATAATCGTCTTTTCAAAATGAAGTTCAGTTTTCCAGAGATACTCCTCATTAATACCATAAGGAATTCTTCCAAAGGAGGGTGTTGAAGAGCAGCATTGCTAGGAAAGAACCTCTGGAGATAATGCCCATGAAGGTTCTTCAATTTGGTGAGATATATGTGAAGGAATAATATTTTAATGGCATAAGACTTTAATTTAAAGGAAAAAATTCTTATGATGCAGTAAAATAATATACCATTAAATGTATACCAGAATATTCCAATAATAGTTTTAAATTTTGTAGCTAAGCCCCTATACAAAAGGATTAATAATGTGATGATAAATACTTTAGCAGTGGCAAAGCAATACCTAAATAAATTTTTCTAATAATAAAACTGAAATTACTTCCTTCAACCAATGATTACTCATTCTAAACAGTTTAATTACTGGCAGGCATCACAATATTTTAAAACTTTTGAGAGTGATTCTTCAAATTATAACAATTTGAAATTATATAAATAATTTATAAGCAACATCTATAAAAGAATGGCTATCCAATTTAACCGATATCCATGCTTACGGGTATATCACTGTACCACTTCAAGATGTACAAATTTTGCATGCCCTAGTTCAGTATATATTTACTCATTCGGCATGTTGCCATTTACTATAAAACTTTAAAAATCAGTGTTTTTAAGAACTAAAGTTAAAAAAAAAAATTGAACATTTTTAATGTGCCACTACCCTTAAAATTAGCATGAAAGCATACTGTGAAACAACAACCAGTTTTGGCCCATTTGGCAATAAGAATTCAGCAAGTCACATAACCAACATTGAAAAGCAAATTAGTGAAATGGAAAATTATCCAAATGTAAATAACTTAAGCCTTTATGCTTCCCAAATAGTCAATTACAACTAAAGGTTGGGTTATATTACCAATTGAATATATAACATAACCTCAAGGTTGACTGAAAGCTGAACTTTTGCTCAGGATCAAATATTTAGTTCTGTCTCTCTCTGCCTGCTACACTAGAATTTCTACTACTCAACTCACTGCACAGGAAGAAGAAAAAGGTATTACATGAGCATAAAACAATTCTGAAAAGACTTTGTGCCACTACAACTGAGAAAGGAGATAAAAGTTTAGAAAGAGACAAGTTAAAAATTATGAGTGGTAACATGATAATACTGAAAAACTATAATTTTTGAGCTTTAGATCTTGTTTAGTAACAATAAAAGAATATGCAAACTTCTATCTTAAGTGCCAGAAATGTAATGTACCTAAAAATAAATGTAATATGAGGCTATTAGGAAACAATGGAGCAAGAAGGCACAGACAAAAGTAACTTCATTTTTCAAACCAAAATGTGCTAACACCAGTGCTACTGCTAGTTCATCAGTAACTAATCCAACAGCCATGAATGGCTAAGGTCATTGAAGCATAGACTCAGAGTAGGAGGTCCCGGTTTGATTCCTGCCAGGACCATTTTCTGTAACTGAGTTTTTTTTTTCCAGGTTTTCCTCATTCCTCATAAATTGCAAATGCTGGGGAGGTGTTGGTCCTAGAGGTCTAGTAGAAACTATAATGCTTGTTTAAAGTCACAGGTTCTAATCCAGTCAGGGTTGGTGGACTTTTTAGGCCATAAAATCCTAAATATGTCTGTCTTTGGATGGTAAGTAAAGCTGTTGGTCCCATGTAGATTTATAGCATGTAAAATAACCTCATGTTTTAAGAAGAGGCCTCTGAGCAATCATTCATACCTAGAAATAAATGGGATGCTAATGAGCAAAGATGTTACAAGAGTATCCTTAAATGGAATAAACCAAGCCTAAGTCAGGGAAATATCCTAAACTTATACATGGAATGTTTCTTCTTAAAAAAATCTTTTCTGAATTTATAATTTCATCTCATGTGCCACTAATGTCCACTACCTGTGATGCCTCAGCAGCAAAGATTAGTAGATTAGTATTTAACTTTGACATAAAGCAGAAGAATAATTTCATATTTCATGATATGAGTGTAAGTCTCAATTAGATTTAACATGTATAATACAGTAAACTATTAATTTTGTCTGTTGTACCTTTCAGCATAAAATTGTCTGCAATTTGGAATTTCATTATGTTTTGTTATAATTTTCCTGAGTTTTTTTGAATTGGCTGAGTTTTACTGTACATATATACTGTGGCATTTAAGAGTATCACTTTGAATATCTCCCAAACAAATTATGCTTTTAACAAGCAGATTTGTCTGCATTTGCACTTACAAGTGCCAAAACATTTTCAGTTGGTTTATTAATTTATTTAACTCTCATATAAACTGTTTGAGCTCTTTTTTATGTCAACAAAAAGTATTTTGAGATTATAAAGTTGTAGCATCATTGGTAGATGAAATCATCACAGCATAAATCAGATATTATCCATATTTTTGCACACTATACAAATATGAATTTCTTTCATTGTATTTCATCATCCATTACAACTTTTCATAAACTGAACTTTAAGAAATATTAGCAATGATGAATTTCTGGATCAGGTTAACCATAAACATAAGTTTGCATGAGAAATCACTTAAAGACACCAGTAGCTCTAATCTAATAATTTTTTCACCTATTAAATGTTCAAGCTTAATGATAGTTATAAAAGAATTATATGGTGAATCTCTCTCTTCTGATCCTATTATTAAGAGATTTTCTTTTGTTACTTCTGTATTGAGTTCATTTGAATTAGGGCCAGCAGAGTGAGACTGCATACTGGAAAAAGCCAACCATAAAGGTCAAGTGCATCAGCAGGTATCATCTTGTAGTTAATTTAAGGGAGACTGGTAGTGAGTGGTTGTGCATTTGTGTGTTACTCAATTCTTTCATTACATTTAAATTTCTCTTTTTTATGCCACTACATTTGAAGAATAGCCTTTTATATACAAATATGAAAGTTGATTCTTACAGATGAGTGGTAAGGCAATTCATAAGAAAAAGACATGGCAATTATAATCCAGGTGGAGAAACTGTTTACCAATTTGTTAAAAAGTTAAGAGACAGAATCTCTAAATGACTAGAAATATGTTCCAATCCTTAACACTTACTTAACAGAAGAAAAGTTAGGTGAAATATAGGAATTTCCTATCCAGATACTGACAATGTATTTCTGCTGATGGACATCATTTTCAGTATCTCTGTAATGACACAGAGGCTATTATTATCCGTTTTAAAAACAGTATCATATGCTTTCAGTAAAAATACTCACTTTATGTACAGCAACTTTATCACCCTTTTTATGGTTGTGGCGGCTGCAGTAAGTGGTATGAAAGGCAGTATGTTTATACACTAAAACTATCATAAGCCACTATTTTTGGAAGCTTTTAGAGGAGGAATTTCTAAAGCTTAAAATGTTCATACTTTTACTGTGGGAGTACTTGGATGATAATTTTACTCTTTAGTTAGATGGCTCAGAATCATTTGAACAATTCTTTCTTAGATTTAACTCCAAATTTGTTTACATTTTAAGTCTATCCTGTTACTGCCACAATTTGTTGTCAGTATCAGCTATACAATTGCCCTTCTTTATGCCTTTGCTTATGAAGCCTACTAATCCACTACAGTATCTTCTTTTAAAGGGACACCAGAGAGATCTATCTCCTTTTCTCTTTCAAGCCAATAGCCACTGCTCTAGTAACAATTTTTAATTTTTAGATCTTAAGAATAAACATTTGGCAAAAAGGCACCAAGGCTTGAATTATGGTACATGCATTTAGTAAGTCAGCATCCTCCCTGCATGCAAAATATCCAAAGCAAATCTTAAACATCCTAAAATAAATGTATTAGTCACATTACCATCTACACTTTATGAATAAAAAACATCAACCCTGCCTTAAAAGTATATCAAAACAATTTACTGATATATCTTTCCATGAATAATTTTTTTAATTTGAACCTGCCTCACTTTAAACACCTATTCTCAATAATACACTTTGTTGCAATTTTTATCTATATATTTATCATTTAAGCTGTGAATGCTTTCTTAGTCAAAATTTAGCAAGTGAATCCATGATCACATCATCAATGTTGATAGAAGTATTCCTATAAGCTTTTTGAAGAATTCTGTTTTGGTTAATTTGTTTAATTTTAATTTATTAAAATGGCCATTAACATTTGGACAGTAAAAAATAATTACCTTATCTATAGTCCCCAGTAAGGAGTTTAATGAAATTTAACTCTTTTTAATTTTTGCACATTCAACACTCCAGAAAACAGCTTTAGGAAAGGGGAGATGGTTGTAATTTTCTGATTTAAAGTATGTATACCTCCCTTTATGACTAATACTGTAATGCAAGTAAACAACAGTATATTACATTATTTACATTAGTATACTAAGATACAGCTGGCCAAAGATGAGCTCTGACACTTGGTACATGAGAGTAATAAAATGTTACTATGAGCCACATCTTGTATGCTGTAACCTACAAATGGCAGACATCTGTTTTTATGAGGTAGAGTCTGATACATAGCATTTCTAGAAGTTCTGATAATATGACTACTTCAGGAGTATATTGATTGTGGATCTTACTTGCAAAAGGATAGGCTGGACCTGTTTTTCCCAAAAGAATGGAACATAACATAGCCTACTTACCATGCACTTTTTAAAATACTCAAGCAATAACATTATTTACAAAGTTATAATAATTGTTTAGATCCTAAATAAATTTTCATTTCTTAGATAATGGCACAAAATTGCATCCTTTTAGAACTAATCTAGCATAGATTTCTACACCTGCAGATGTTTTGATTTTTCTGGGTTTTAAACATTGCAGTAGCTTCAATTGAACTCTGCATATATTTTTCTTTAATGATTTGTTAAACTGTTGCCACAGAAATGGAAAATACAGCTGAAATTTTTTCCATTACTTTGAAAATTACAATTAATGCAACTCCATTTACTTCTGTTCAAAATATTCCCTAACATGTACACAAATTTTCAAGCTTGTCTATTTAATGCTATTCCTTGGTCTTTTACTTTCACTTAATGTGAGCATTACACATACATTACCATATACACAATAATTTTAAACAAATATCTATTACTATTTCAGCACTAAACTAAATAAATAACTAAAGTATATACGTATAATGATGAAACAGCATTAAAAAGTTATATCAGAAAAGTAGGCTGACAACAAGAGCTGTTAATAAACTTGACTAGGAAACTGCTGGCCTGCCTTGACTAATGTACAAGTGTGCAACATTCAATATTGTCATTGAAACTGTATAGAAAAATTCATATAAAGGAATGAGTAGAAGCCACATGTTTACCAAAACCATGTGTGTTCTATCTTATTCTACAGGATTTGTCAAAGTTCATCTTTGACTGGACATGTTGTAATATTATTAGCTCCTCCATCTCTTCCAATATAACTTATATACTCACCCAAGTGCACCAAGTAACAGATGATTATATTTCACGAGTAACAAGTCAGTTGACTGATCTTTCAATATAGTTACATGGTTATAAGGTTACATTCCTTCAATTTTACAATGTTAATTTTTCTGTATATCTTGTTCATGGTTATTAGTTGTATGTATTATTCTATAATAGTGCTTTACATTCTTCATAATAATAAATTAATATAAAACTATATATATTGAAATAAAAAATAAATAATACAACATTTTGAATAGCTTGTGTTCTTCTTCAAAAGCAGAAGAATATATGCACACACACACATGCATGCATGCACACACAAAAAGAAATTAAAAGAGAACAAAATGTTCATATACTATTGATTTACTACTTATGAAAATCTTGTTTATATTACCTATTTTTAATCTTTTAATAATTTATATACATATTTATATTATATGTGTATATTTGTGTATAAAGTAGCTCTTGGAATAATTTAGCTAATATAACAAGAATTAGAGAAGCATAAATAAATAAAACACTTAAATGGTAACACAAATACTGCAATATATAAAACTACGTGTTTTTCTATGTGTTTTCTCTATTTTTGCTTCTCATGTTCTTGTAATATATATATGTGTATAAGCCTGGCTGAGCCATATTTTATGGGGTAGATTTCTCTGAAATACACTAATGTAAATCAATGAAAAATCCATTTCTCTCCTTTGAAATGACTGTTTCTTCTTTACTTCCTTGAAAAACATATATTCAGGGAAATCTACCTTCTTTAATAATTTGGAGTAGGTCATTCATCTTGTATATAAGATAAAGCCACCTCTCTTTTATTTCTGTGGTTTTTTTAATAGTGCTTTGATAACCATTTTACTTCTGAGGCATCATAGGCATATAAATTAAAGCAACCTCACTTTTCTAACTGTGATTTTGTTTAATATATTTGAATGCCTATTTTTATTGCTGAGGCTTCACAGCCATTGGGTAATGATGATATATGAGAGACCAAGCCTGAAAGTCCAGTGGTAGTCATACTTGCCTCAAGGTTTAATGTTCAAATCCAGCCAGCGTCAATGTGAAAATCCTATTTATGACTTTCTTCAGAAGGGAAGTAAAGCCATTGATCCGATGTCATGAATTTACAGCATGTAAAAGAACCTCAAACTTAAAGCAAGAAACCTCCAGGGAATATTTATACTAATGACCAGAGATGTTAGAGTATCCTTAAGTAAACCAACTAAACAAACAAATAATCAAATAAATAAAGTGATATAAGAGATGAAATAATAATTTGGGAAAGGATTTTTTTTTAAGGAAGGAAAGAAGTGTTCCAGGCCTAAGTGTTCCTCCCAGCATTTGTCATTTATGAGGTCTGAGGAAAATCTGGAAGAAACCTCAGCAAGGGAGGGCAGTCCTAGTGAAAATCAAACCCCAGACTTCCTGTTCACAGGTCCAAGCCTTAACAAGCTTGACCATCTATGTTGGTTTCTTCCTCTAATGAAATGTACACATTTTCTGCAATTTGTGTTTCGTATATACTATTTTTCAGTGTTTCATTGTTGTTATGTTTGAACATCATGTTCTTGTCAAACTTTTTATACATGCAGCTAACAGTTTGCAGCATATTTTAATTTACAGTTCTTTTGCAGGTTGGGTCAGACAAGTTTAATAAATAAGCTAAAATTATTAATTAGAAACTGTATTATCCAGATAACAACAGTGATGCTTCAGAAACAATGTGAAAACAGTGAAAGGTAAGACGAGGTTTTGCTTTTTCAACTAAACAATTATAATATGGACATTTATGTTTGGATCATTAATAGCTTAGAAAAAAATGTTTGCAAACTGTTCATACATAAACTATAAAAGTTCATATAATATGCAAATCATTTAGATGGTCTGTACATGCAAGTTGTGAAACCACATGCAGATAGGTAGGTGTGTAGTGTGTGATGTGCCTTTATATATTTAAGATTTTTCTATAATTAAGAATATCTATTCAGCAGTACATATTTTGTAAATAAAATGTTTTAATTTGCAATAAATGAGCTTTAGTACATTCACATGAAATTCGTTTTGCACTTTCCCATGAAATAGCTTTACTGAAATTTGAACATTTCAGTCAGTTTATCCTGAATCTTTTTTTTTTTTTTTTTTTTTTTTTTTTGCATATGTCGTCCTTTATCTAAATGCATGTTCTTCATTCCATGTTAATTAGAGCTAAGCTTCTGTAAAATGTAATTTACTAGACAAAGGGGATAGTTAGAATGTTGAAAAAATACTTGGGAATAAGTAATAGATATGAGATATTACTGTATTCTGTTAAGAAGTGAAGCACATTTAATAAAATCTAATTTTGTAATCATGTCCAGGAGAGACTTGATAATTAGAAAGAAGGAAAAAAGGAAGGAAGGATAGATTTATATGTCTGTAACTTGTATTTTTGACAGTGAGCAGTGAAATAACTTATTTAAAATAAGCATATTTGCCTACATATCAACAGATTCTGTTTATAATTTTATTTTGAAGAACCAGGAAGTTTTGTTAATGTTCACAGGGAGAAAGTTCAAAATGATTGGCTCTTATGGCAGGTGGTTTAAGTTTCATCTCATCATCTTTCTGGTATTTCAATAAAGTTTGGAAAATTTTGCATTGCTGTTTACTGGGATTGAGTCTTGAACACACAAGTAGGTGATCTTCATTCATCATAAAAATCTTTTGATTTAAATGAAAAAATTGTACTTAAGAAACTGTAGACAATGGACACTAATGAATTCAAATTGTTCACACTATGTCCACTTACTTACATGACAATAGAACATGTTTCAGAAGCCCTGGCTTCCATCATCAGCTGTTGACCCACTACTTGAATTGATGGCTGAATCCCAAGATGCTTTTATGATGGTCTCTGATGGTTCTAGTAGGAACTTGCTGAGTTTGTCCATAGGTGGAAAATCAACATTTATTAAGTTTTTCATATTTTTTAAGATAAAAATCTTTTCCAAAATGGATAGCTCTTTTGATTTCTTTTGGTTTTATGTTGAATCTATTTCATGTATATATAGACTTAGTGCATTTTTAAATATTGTTTTCCTATTGTGTGTAATGCTAATGAAATTGTTATAGCTGGCAGTTTGCCTCCCCTTTCTTCTAGACTGCCTGCCCTTTCATTACCTCTAAGCTCAAAATCTAAAGGTACCCATTGTAATACTATTGTTCTTATATAATTTTGATGTTTTAGACTCTTTCTTAAACCATTAACTCTTATTTCTTTTTGCATTCTTATTGGAAATTATGGTTTATATTTCAGCTGCTTGAGAGCTAGTTAGTGTGACTGCTTCTTAGAAAAGTTGAATTTTGTATAGTAGTTTCAGCTGAGCAACACAAGCAGCTGCTATCTTTCCATCAAAGTTGGTCCTGTTTGTTGCTGCTGATTTGTAGTGAGAAAAGTGTACAGTGTACTCCTGACCTAACTGATTTTATCTAATCCATCTGAGATCCATCTGTATAAAGTCTAAGCCATTCCTCTTTCATGATATCTTTGCTATAAGGTTTCCAGAATAATCTTTTTTAATATATGTGGTGAGATGTCTTGCTTGTTTATATTTCCTGCCAAACTTAGGCCATATCTGATTGCTTTTTTATATTTTCTGCCAAACTTAGGCCATATCTGATTTCTTGCCATTTCAAAGGGCTAACGGTTTTGCTACTTAGTTTTATATGACTAGGAATATTCAGAAGCTTTAGATATCTCTTGCAGGTTTCTGTTGGTAAAGTTTGGGTTTTCAAGGTTTGATATTTATCACTCCCCCCTTTTTAGGATGCTGATGACCTGAGATGCTAAACAGTGTCTATAAATAAACCTAATAAAAAAAACCTTTTAGGGGATTTGCTTGAGATTTTGCTCATGTAATTGCTTGATATTTTATTTCTGAAGTTATTGAATGATTATTTATATATTTTTGCATGGCAATAATGGGGTATATTTTACTGCCACAAATATTAATCTCAGTGAATTTTTTTGTGTTCTTTGAACTAAATTTATTTTTTTTCTGTGGAACCAGCCAAGACTTCACCTGAATGTTTCATAATAGATAGAATAGAATAAAAGCTTTATTTCAGTGTTTCATTTCAAAAAGTATAACAAATGATTTATCCTTTTCATACAATTTAGACTAACCCAACTCTTCTTGAGGCTCTAGCATGTTATGATTCCATGGTTGTTGATATGAGTTACAACCCTATTTCACTACTTTTCCTCTCTTCCTTTTTTTACTTCCCTAATCTATTTGCCTCTTACAGTTCCTGAATATTCACCCATACTCCTACTTCTTCCCTACTGTTTAACTGTCAATGTTTTTATTACTGCAATATTGTTTTCCATTATATTCCATTTTGGATCCCATATACTCTTTCAGCAATTACTTGTTTCCTTGTACTGCATCAAATAATGAAACACACCTTCTCTTTTCCAACACATATTTCCATATTGCTGGTTCTAAATCCTTAAAAATTCAATGTCCTGTTTGCATCTATGCATACCTTTCCCTCCTTTGCTCATCACAGCTATCAACATACTTCTCTCTACCCCAGTCTTTCTTTAATACTTTGTACAATCTCAAAAACATGTTGTTCTCAAAACCATATCTTTTTCTCTGAATATCTTCTATCTTCTTCCTTATTCAGAAACCTACTGAATTATTTTCCCCCGTGTGCCATATTTCATTCTCACTTATCTGTTCCAATGGTTCTTTCAGTCTCTTTCATCAATTATTGTTCAGAACTATTCCTTAATATTTCATAAAATTTTTAATTATATTATCATTCTTTCGTTTCAAATTCCTACAACAGTATTTCAGTACTCATAATAGGTTTTATGTATATATTATGTTATCTATTAAGTGTATCTTGTGAACAAACCCCATACAAATGTTTTTGCTTATCCAACTTTTTCTTTTTTTCCTTTTCTTTTCATTGGTTTTAATTATGTGATTGTGTCAGCTGAGTTTATTATCTAAGTATATTCCTAAGTATTTAGTTTCACTGCTCTTCTATATGCTTTCATTGTCTATCAGTAAATTCAAATCTTGGTTTGCATAGCATAAAGTAAAGAACTGGTAAAGTTTAGTGGGTATTGAAACTCATATTTTTAACATTAGTCCATGTCTTTTAAGGCCATTAAGGCTTCCTTCATTCATATGATTTTCCAGGATTACTCATTGTTTTGCCTTACTATTCTTAGTAATTTTCCATGTAATTACATCATCTGCAAACATGCCAACATTTATCCCCTTGAAATTTTTCTTCCTTTTGCCAAGTTATTAGTATAAATATTTTTATTTTTTAGTTTTTACACAGCATATATGTTATATAATCATGTACTTTGAAAAGTTTTAAGTTTTCCTTGTTGGTGTTTGCTTTATTAATGGTGCAGATATTTATTATTTGTTAATTGCTTTATTAATGGTGCAGATATTTATTATTTTTCAATTAATATCTTTTTTAATTCTGTTATCTTTGGGCTGGATAATCCATCTGCATTCCATTGAGGGACACTTTTTGGTCTTATTTGACTTCTAGAATGTCAGATTTAGCCAATAAAGTTACTAATTTAGCACCTTCTATGGGGCAAATTTAGGTAAGGAGAGCTGCAAATGTGAGTAACATTGCCTCCAATTCAGAATTAATCTGATGGCTTCAGCCATACCCACCAACCAATTATTGCCATCCAGGTTTCCCAAATTTTCTTCACACCAATCACAGCTTTAGGATTTCTTGAGAGAATTTTCTCTTTATAAATGATCACTTTGTCATGGATTAGAAGGCTAACTAAAATGACAAATTATTATATCTATAGTTTTGTTTAGTTAGAAATAGATGGACTTTACACAGACCCTTCTGTATTTCCAAACATTTATGTGTTTCTAATGATATTGATAGTGAGACTCCAACATTTTAAACAAACTTTGAGGAAATGAAAATTTGTATACTATAACTATTATACATGAAAATGATAATATAACTCACCAAGTTTTCAGTATTACTCAAAAAATTCAGTTCAGTGGACTTGCACTTGGGCACCTTGGGTGGCATGAAGAATGTCAAAGCTATAGTCTATTTCATGCCATGTGTTGTTCAGCATCTCTTCTATGACAGAGTTTATGGCATATCTTATGCAAGTTTTAAGCCCATAACTTTTGTAGCATATACTTTGTTTTTGAAGTATTCCCTCAAAAAAAAATCTAGTGGTGTAATTTCAGGGAATGTGCAGGCCAAGGATGTGAATCATAGCGGCCAAAACTTATGGATAGCATGGCTCCAATGAGGTGGGGCACTATCCTGCTGAAAGATTATTGTTGGCTATATGGCTACTATCTGTGGCGTGCTAATGTTCTCCAACATATCCAAGTAAATGTTTCCAGTGACAATATCACTTTGAAAGAAAAACAGTCTAATAATTTGATTTTGTAAAAGCCCACACCAAACATTTATATTTGGACTGCCAAGCATGTGTTCTGTGAATGCATGGGGGTTTAATGAACTCCTAATATGCACATTGTGATTATTCACTTTCCCTGACATGTGAAAGGTGGCCTCATCTGAAAACATCACAAGCAATACAAATATTTCATCATCACAATGCAATTCAGCATAGTGGTTGCAAATGCTTCTTTTGCTTTGCTCAGTCATCTGACTTGGTTTCCTGCATAATAAATACTTTGTATGCATATATGCACAGTTGACAGTAAAGAAATTTATGAACAGTCAACCATTTCATACCAAGTTCTATCATTACTTGTATTATTAACTTCTATGGACTCCTTTCGAATGACCTCTGTACATTTTCTACAACCTCTTCCTGGATTCTGGGTTTATCACAACTGTGTGCTTTTAAAACACTGCCAGTTGCCACAACCTTTCATACCACTTTTTATAATATTGAATGTTGAAGGGTCCTTATGGTAAACATGACAAATGTTTTGGAATCTTCATTTTAGAAAAAATCTATTGTTGCAGCACTACTATGGCTATTGCACACACTAACACATTACCACATAAACTTTTTGAGTTTCTGCATGTGTTCCTACCAGAATCACAGCTGTACAATATGAAATGAAAAAGTTACAGATTTTAAAATTGTTGCATTCTCACTGTGGACAACCTGCATAATAAAATCTCATTAAAATGCTTTTAAGGGAACAAGTTAAAACTGTGGTAAGCTGGCCCATATATTAAAAGGGAGATGTCTAATTGTATTGATGATGCATAATATTGATATAAACTAGAATATTAATTTTAAATGCTAAAAATATTTGACACTATGTGTATGTAATTTTGCAATTTTTTAATGAGAAAATCACTCAAATTTCATTAATTTAGCCCAACTTATTTGAACATATTTCAAAGGTTGATGCATAATTTTACTATATTTCCCTGTGAAAATTCCAAATATTTAAAACTATCTTACTATTATGTATGAATTTTAGGATTTGTGCTGAATTTGAGGAGGTGGCAAGAAAAGCTTTAAAAGCACCTAGAAACACTGAAGAGTTGATGGAGCAGAAGGAATACATGAGCTGGGCAGTGGAAACTTTCATGAATGAAATGTCTGGAAAGCTGGAGATAGTTATACATGACTATGAAAAATTAGTAGAGTTAGCTACTTTCACAGAAGAACATGTGAAAATGATGGCACAAACTTTACTATGGAAACATGAAATTAAACCAATATTCAAACAGTACTCTTCAGTAAGTATTAGAATATCATTCTTGTAGAGCAGAGATCAAAATACAATCATAAACTAAAGCAAGTGAAATCAAGTAGGTATACCGAGGGTGCCAAAAAAATGTATACACACTTTCAATATATTTCAAAGTTGGACCAAAAAACAACAGAAATGTGTAGTATGATGTTCTGTAAACAGATGTGACTCGCATACATTATGATAGCATTGCTACATGACAGGTAAATCAACAATGAACAAATAAGTTCAAATTATCATAAATCAACAATGAACAATTGAATCCAAGATTATCGTATGATGTTGTGTAAACAGATGTCACTCACATTATGTTATGCTAGTGTTGCTACAACAAAATGGAGTGAAGATTATTGTTTCAACAGTGGAAAGCAATTTTGAAGTACAATTGGAAAACCGAGAATGTTTAAAGTTCAAAGGTAATGGAAATGTGTGTACAGAACATCACGAGTAACAATGGCATGCATTTGAGACAAATTTGACGCTTATGGTACCTTATGCGATGTTCACAAGGGCAGATCTGGCAGATCACCACATTATCACAGATGCACATGTGTACCTTGATGATAATCTTTCAAGGCACTGGATAAGACAGAGAGGTATGATTGAGTTGCCACTGTATTCTCCAGATCTAACTCTGATGGACTTCTACATATGGTGAACTCTTAAGGTGTTATATACCATAGAAAACCAGCTACACTGGCAGCACTTCGGCAAGAAATTGAAACGTCAGTGCTGCAATCACTGAGGAACTTTTGTAAACATTGCTCAATCAGTAGTTCAACATACTCAGAAGTGCATTAATGTAAATGGTGGGCATTTTGAGCAAGTGTTGTAACTGTGAAACTCTAAGATGATTAGTGCTCATCATTCTATGTTTGTGTCAATTCAGTTTTGTATGTTAACAGAGAATTTTCTTTGCTTGAAGTATGTATACATTTTTTTGGCACCTCTGTATTATAAAAACTGGAAAATAGCTACATTAGGGTTAAAAGGGTGACAGAGACTAGTAATTTATGTTGCTCATGTATTTATGTGATATAATGCTGAAATCATAGCATTAACTACCTAAATGTTTAGTAGATTATTTACTATTCAGTTAGTATACTAAAGATCATAAGTTTACTGAAACCTAATTCATTATCTCTTACAAAAAGTAGATCCTCTAGTTAAAAGCCCTACCTTTGCTATCATTTATTAACTTATACATTGAGGCACAATCTGGTTTTCTTATATTAATAAACTTTATTAGCAGTATGATATATATATATATATTATGCCAAAGTAAAATAACCAGCTTTCAGTACCTCAGGAACAAGAATTGACAAAAAAAAAAAAAATACAAGAAGAAATCTGTTCAGCACAGTTGGTTTATGGTTTGTTAGTTATATTTATAGGGAGTATAAATGTGCAATGGCAGTGGCAAGTTTGTGATAGTAGAGCTTATCTTGATCTCTAAGCTTCATAAAAGGGATAAAATAGTAAAATTTACTCTCAAGTCTACAATATGGTATGCATAATTTGTACTTGCACTAGAGGGAATAAAGATTCTTCAATAAATTCAGCCCCTAAAGAGAAAAATCTTAAATGTGTCAATGTTTCTCTTCACACACAGATGAAAAAGACAGGTCTAAATTCTCTTATGATGCATATGAGCTGAAAAGATTGCAACATTTCAGAAAGTGATTGAAATGTTAAATAAAGATTTAAGGGAAGCACAGAAACAGAGAACTGGGGAAAAAAATAAAACACTAAAAGCAGAAAATTTTGAGAAAACTATAATAAGGGAAACAAATGGCGGCTGCCATGATAGAGTATGAGCTATATTCAGTAGTCAGTTTGAGGTAAATACTTTGCAGAAAAGACTCTTCATTCCAGGAGAAGATAGCCAATAGCATCATGAAAGGAAATTACTGGATCATCACTCTGACCAAGAAAGAGGGGAAAAAAAAATGGTTATACTTAAGAGATATTTATGGATAGGGACTATCGTAGTAGAGCATATAAACATAATCATGAACAAGTATACCTGCACCTCAACTTAGGTATTCATTTTTTACATTAAATTCCATTCACTTATTTATACAATACAATATTTATACCTGCACCTGTTTTGTGAAGCTAATTAGATCATCAAAAAGTTAAGTCTTTAGGGAAACTAGCTATATGGCAACAAATTTAGCCAAATATGATGGTGTAGTTATGATATGTGGAATAATGATGTATTAGAAATGAAGGCCAAAGGTATGTTTTCACTCTCTTGCAGACTTTAGCATCTTTGTCTCACACTAATATGGTAATTCAATTTATTTGACAGACATGCATTAATAAACTCTGCCATAGTTAACGAGTTGGTAAAATCAATGAAGTTCTCAAGCATTTTATAGAGATTCAAGAATATAAATTTGGTGTTTTGAAATTTAAATTATCTGATTATTATGCTACTTTAGTAGAAGTAAATCTGCATAATATTAGTAACAATAACTTATGTATGAAAGAAATTTTCTAAGGCTCTTGAATATTTGCTTGATTTTAAAGATCAGTTGACTTATATTGATTGGTATAATGATTCATTTATCATGGAATTATTTGGGTAAGAAATGTTTGAAAAATTTTTCTCTCATTTTCTAAATTTAAACACTTTTAAAATTATATGCAAAGTTAGGAGTTAATAACAGATTGAGTGTTCTAATGCCAACTCACTTGCCAATCAAAGTATTGGAGCTCTGCACATACAGGTAGTTATTTGTAATGCATGAACTGATAATAATCAGCAAACTACATTACATTACACTACATGATGGTTGAAGGTGGGGATGAGTTGATGGAGCAATGGTTGAATGGGAACACAGAGTACCTGGAGAAAGCCTGCCCAGATGTTGCTTTGTCTGCCACAAATCCCACTTACAGTCACTGGGATTGAACCCAGGCCACATGGTGGGAAACCAGCAGTCTAACCACTTGGCCATAATGCCACAAAGGACTTATAACAACAACAATAATAATAACAACAATGATTTATTCAAGCCAATAGACTTCTACAAGAGCATCTGACATTGTCATGATTCTATACATCTATTAATTATATGTACATATCCTTATATTTGTAATTAGCAATATTATACACACTTATCCATTACAGTTCAGTGGCATTATACAAGCATTTCTCTAATAGGAATAGTTTTAATACAGATTTAAATTTCAGGTATATATATTCTTAATTGATAATGGTAATTTATTATACAATATAGATCCTATTTTATGTGGATCCTTATTGGTTTGAGCTTTATTAATGCTCACCCTATTGTAATCATTTACTTTTCTTGTATCATATGTATGGCAGTCTTTATTGAGCATGTTAAATTCTTTTTTTTTTCTTTGACTGGCATAATAGTTTTAAACACACATAGTGAAACTACAGTTAGATGTTTTGTTTTTTGAATGTTTCCCTATAGGACTATTGATATTCAAGGTTATATATACTTCTTATGCACTTTTTTTGTACTTCTAATATTCTATCCATATTGGTTTTACGTGTACCCTGGCTCCCCCTAGATTTCAATTCCAGATGCTAAATGTGAATAAATAATGCCATAATATGCTGTTTAAGATATTGATGTGATTTTAGGTATCCAGTTAAATGGTACACTTCTGAATTAGACAAAATGAAAAATAAATTAATTGCTCTGTGAAACATTTATTTATAATAAAAATAAAACACAAGCATGGGCATTATTAATGATATTAAGAAAATATAGAAAGGAATATAGAAAATGCTTAAAGGAATTAAAAATAAAAGCTAATGAACAGTTTATAGAGAGATAGGCAATATATGTAAACTTATAAATTCTTATAAATTCAGTTATAAGAAAAGAGGAAATAACATGTGAGGATATTTGAAAAGTTATAAGAAATTTTAGGAATTTAAAGGCATAAGAAATTTATGATATGTTGAATAATTTTTCTAAAGAGATAATTAATATCCACTTGAGCTATTTGCTATCTGTATCAACAGATGTTTTCAAGAGGAAATTTTTCCTAAAGCTAATATTTTTCAAGTTTATAAGAAAGGCAATGCAGTAGATGTGAAGAATTATAGACTGATCTAAATAGTACCATCTCTAGGTAAAATACAGTTTAGGAATATTAGGAAAGGAAAAATTTTTATGGTGATAAATTTGAATATAGAACTAACAAGTAAACCAAGATGGCAGTCAATATGGTTTAAATCTTGCAAGACTGTATACATACTCTGTTTTCCCATAGTTCAGTAACAGCTTAACATGCAAATTGAAAGTATATTAAATCAAGAAACACAAAAATAGCTGAAATAAATAGTTTTAATAATTAAATAAAAGTAGGGATGTAAGTATTAGTGTAAATTATGCTGCTCAAATAATCATGGTACCTATTGTAAATGTCATGGAAAAAGAGGAAAGAGGCAATTTTAAAAGGTATTCATATTTAAAATATTCAGTAGATGCAATCATAAAGCATCAAATTGTAAAAAACACACAAGTGTATGTTCTTTATGATGGTAATTGTTTTCAATGTTCCAGGTCTATGACAAATATAAAGTGGAATTTGAAGAGAAATTATCAAGAGCAACTGAGAATTTGAACAAAAATATTGAAGACCTTCTTCCAAAACTTGCAATTTTGGATTATATGGATGATGCTGATAATGCAAAAGACTATCTTGATGTAAGCTAATGTATTTAAGCCTCCAAAGAATGAGTATTCAAATCCTGCTTGGATAAAGTTTCCTGGGTATTGTTTTATCACAATTTCTGATAAGATAACTTTCAAGTATCTATAACTGGTGGTTGACTCAGGGAGAGCTCATTTATATCTTCCTTACTCTATTAATTCATTCCACTGTTTCAAAGACCTTAGCATTTGGCATTTGGTATTAAACAGTTATCAATTTAATCTCTTCTGAGTAGGATATTTAGAACATACTTTATCATTTCACTTACATGAGATTTACTCAGGACATATGTTTCTTGGAACTTTTGTCCACATCATCTGCTGTTAAAGGACTGTATGATCATTTGTAGAAGCTGGGTAGATAGGTATCCAGGTTGACTCTGATAGTCTAGTGATAAACTTAAATAAAATGCTGTCTGCTTCCAGGATTTCAAAATTCATAAGGTTATACTCATGTATTTTTTTTTATAAATCCTTTCCCATATGTTTAGCTCTTTTGGTTGAAAAGTTTTTAATAACTTGATGCATTTTCCTTAGTGTGTGCATCTCATTCATGAGCTATTTTGAGATGCACACCAATAAAGCTTGTCCTCACATTTATAAAATTTGGCACAGATATGTAGAGGATATATTTGTTATTATAAACAAAAAGCATGTGGAAGTTGCACTAACATTTTTAAACCTGCAAGAGCCTTCTATTAAGTTCACTGTCAAAATGGAAAGAGATAGTATGTTGCCATTTTTAGATTTATAGACAATAAAATGTAGTGATAAACTTGAATTTTACATCTATAGAAATGACATACATATAGCCAATTATATCAAGCCCACGGTTTCAATCCAAGACCACATAAGGAGGCAGTGTTCAACAGCATAACAGAGAGACTAATAAATATACCACTGAGTAAAGAAGAATGTAAGAATGAATACCTACACATAATAGCAGCAGGTAAGTCCAATGGGTTCAACAAACAGATAATTAATCAAAATTTTAAAAGATTCCAGAAACAAAAACAATTAATTAAATAACTTTGAGTGATTTATCAAGGGAAAAAAATATTTAAAAAGTTCACTTACCACCCATCAGTCAATAAGAAATTACAAAAAATTTCAAGCAGCACAATATCATCTTAGTACCTCTCAAAATTGATACATTGCAAACATTTATTGAAATTAAACAAATCAGATTCCAGGCCCAAAGAGAAAAAATCTAGTATTTATCAGATTAATTGTAAGGATTGTGAAAAAATCTATGCAGGGAAGAAATATAGACATTAGGTTGAAGGAACATTGAAGAAACATCGGTTACAACAAGTGGATATATCATTTGTGGCAGCACATTTTTGAAATGAAAACCATGAAGTAGAAAAAGGCATCGTCAAGTTATTAAAAATTTTTCAATAACCAAAAGAACTAAATATATGGGAAAGGATTTATATATATATATAAAAAAACATGAGTGTAGCCATATGAATTTTAACATCCTGGAAGCAGACAGCACTTTATTTAAGTTTATCAGTAGATACCAGAGTCAACCTGGATACCTACCTACCCAGTTTCTACAAATGATCCAACAATCATTTAACAGTGAATGATGTGGACAAAAGTGCCACAAAACATATGTTTTGAGTAAATCTCATGTAAGTGAAATGATAAAGTGTGTTCCAAATATCCTACTCAGAAGAGATTATTAATGGGTGTTTCTTTCCATTTGATTCCAAATTGAATTAATACATAAAAGTAATTACCAAAAGTTTAATATTCATTTTATTTAAAAAGTATTTATTTTAGATGTGCAATGTTTAATATTGCATAATTTTTATGCAGAGTATGAAGACATTCCTGAGAAAACTAGATAGTTTTGATAATACTGTAAACTGGATAAACAAAGAAGAAACTCTTTTTAAGTTTCCACTATCAACATATCCTGAGTTAGATGAACTGAAGGTGAGTTCTATTAAAATATATTTCTAATATACCTCTACTTTTAAAGCAACGGAATATCATTAACCTAACACTATCACATGATGCCATGCTCTTCATCTTATCTTTTGTGATATATTCCTCTTATACTGCAATTCATAGCAATTATAATTTCTTAAAGTTGGTAGTAAAAGTTACCATTGAAGATGGCATATGATACAAGAATTAAAAAAACTAGGAAAAAAATTAATTTGATCCAAAAACCCATTCCCCAGCTATTTTTCAGAAATTACTGCTTAAACCTGCTGTTCTCCTTAAAAAGGGTTCACAATTATATTCTGAGTAAGAATGATCCACTAAATGAATTTCTGCAAGACTGTCCATAAATGTTTTTATTAAATTAGCTATCTATTTGACATAAAATGAAAGAATATCTAATTCAATAGTATTAATCAAAGCAATACAATTAATAATAAAATTTCATTTACACAAGAACTCTACAAAATACAAGCATATAATATATTCATATTATTAGTCACATAACATTAGCACCAATATACAACAAAATAATAACAAAATTCTGTACCTCAAAGCCAAATGAGCTTGACTACCAAACAGTAAACTTTATAGGAGGAGAGAAAAAACATGAATAAGATCATCAATAATCTTTTTTCTCAGAAACTACTGCCTTTAATGTGGTAAAATATTAATAAAATTTATCTTGCGATCTACCTGTATTGATTAATATTAATTAGCTTTTGTAAACAGATGGTTACAAAAAGAACTTATGATTATATGGCTCTAAGTGGAATTCAATTATTGTTAGTGTTACTTCTTTCAACCAGACATTCCTAACTCCATGACACTATATAATATAATACTTATTTTTTGTGATTTAAAGTCACAAACACACTTTATAAATGAAAAAATGAAAGCAAACTCCTTAATATACCATGTAATTTGAAAATATAAAACTCCCAGTCTTTCAATTCAGTATCTTTTTTTTAATGTATTCTTAATTAGCTAGTGACTCAAATTAATTCTGTTTTGCTCCACTTACCATTGAATTATACAGAACATATTTCACAGGCTTTTGCCCACATCATAGGCTATAAGTTGACTATTGGATTCGTTTTGCTAGGATTTTTTTTTTATTTTGATTTATTTATGGATGCTCTTTAACATCACAGGTCATCAGCATTCCATTCTATTCAGAATATGAAATGGCCAACATATTTTGCTCAGAGGCCTCTTCTTTCAGGCTTGAGGTTCTTTTTCGTGCCGTAAATGTATGACACGGGACCCATGGCATTACTTCCCTTCCGAAGGAAGCCATACTTAGGATTTTTACGCCCATTGATCTGGCCGGGTTTGAACCCACGATCTTGGGTTTAGAAGCCAAGTATGGTTACCACTGCACCACCAGGACTGATGTTTTGCTAGGATGGACTTGGTGTAGCTCTTGGGACATTTTATGAATTTCTGGATTAATTTGTCTTCTATTGTAATGTATCTGTTGTTCTGAAATCCGTGAGAGCTACACCAAGTCCATCCAAGCAACAATGAATCTGACAGTTGACTCACAGTTGATGATGCAGACAAAAGCCTGTGAAACATGTTCTGTATAATATAATGGTAAGTGGAGCATAAGAGTATTAAATTGACTCACTAGTTAATTAAGAATATGTTAATTGCTTCAATGTATTAGTTCTGAAACAAAATTAAATTTAAATGTAATATTATTTTAAACTTTTTCATTAGGTACACATGTAATCTGTAGTACTAAACTGAAAATTAAGACAATTTGAAGGAGATAATGAACTTACATAAAATTATAGCAATTATTTTAGTAGCATTATACTGTAGCCAGGGAACTTCAGAAATGTACTATATATATATATATAGTCACTCACTCAAATTCTGAATAATCTGGTTCATTGTCACCAGGGGGAAGTTTAGTGAAGAATGAACTGTACTCTTTAGCTGTCCATGGCAATAATTGCATGAGATCTCAATATTTAGCACTACTGATTCTCTTCTTTTGTTTCAGGAAGATAGGTAGCTGCTCAGGAAATGTAATCATCTTCCTCTTGTATCACCCAAAATCAGTTGATCTAAAATCTTCTTCAAATTTATTCTTATAGTATGGTATGCCTAGTTACTTTTTATCACTTGTAGCAAGACTGCAGACTAAATCTAAAAGTTTTGTCCTCCTTTGTCTTTTTTCCTTGCTACAAAAGGCCTAGATCTAGATGTCAAAGAACTGAAATTTATAAAGTCCTTCAATTTATTTTTATGTGCCTTAGTTCAACATTTTCAAATGAAATTTATCCGGTCATGACAAGTATAAATTGGTTGCTCTTCAGAAATTTATTCCTGGTGCTTCCAATGATACTGTATACACCATCAACTTCCTCATAACAGAAACTTATGGTTTACCTATTACAGGCTTATGCTTCTGTCAACTAATCACATTTACATCAGCATCATCATGATATTATGATTTTTCCCAGCACAATTATCAGTCCAGATGGTCAGTGATTTAGCCTTACTGTCATTGTACAACTGACATTGTGTGACACAAAAATTGAACTGTCTAAATTTCATTTCTTTGAAGCTATTTCATTTCCTCCTTGTCATCCTGTAGTATCTTCCCCAAACATAAACCAAGTGTCTTGTGATATCGGATTGTAAATGGTATCTTTCAATGTCCATAATTTATGCAAATAGAAATTTATTCAGATTCATTTTAGCCAGACATTTCTATACATCAACCATTAACATTTTGTTTCTTATTTTCCTTTTCAAGTAATTTGTCTGCCTTTATAATGTCATATCGCCTGGCACCTCATCATGATGTTCTTTTTGGCAGTTTCTTTTTGCATTCTTTCATCTTCAGTTTTAGCATCCTTAAGCTAGTGAATGAGTAAGTCACATATGTGAATCACAGATTCAAAAAAAGACAAATTGAACTCTTCCTTAAATACTTTATAGAATAACCATTTCTTTGCCTGTGTCCTACCAGTTATTTTTCACTCATCACAATAGAGTCTGTACATTTTCTTCATGTTTAGTTTTTTTGGAAGTCTTTTCTCTGACTTTCTTAAACTGGACATTATGATATGTGTTGTTTTATATGCTCAGTCACATTTGAAGGTGTCTTATTTTCTGCAGTGTAACCTCGTAATTTTTCTTTCACCATTCTCACATCTGTTGATTTTTTCAATGAATTTTTCACAAAGTTTTTGGAAACTGAAAGAGTTTTAAAAAAAATCACTTACAGATGACAGGCATATCAGTTTCATTTAGAGAAAATAAGTATAAATTGGTTTTCATTCTTTTATCTTTTCAAGACTTATCTTGAGGTAATGAGCTTAATATTAATCTGGTTTTTATACACAAGGGTATAAACTGTTGCTTACACTCCCACAACTGCTCTTCATTGCATAAATTACTGTGAATATTCCTTCAAATTTTGATAGGTATTTTCTTGTTACATTGCAGCCTACAGGTATATTTATGCGTAGCCCATAGTATTTTTCCTTTTGAACTTCTCTGTTAATTCCCAAGTGGGTTTTTCCACCCAGCCATATCATTTTATGTACATTCTTTTTTCTCTGATTTTCATTTCTGACTTTTTGCTTGCTTCTAACTTTGGAGTGAATTGTTTCTGAAGTCACCTCTTGTTCTAAGTGAGACTCAGTATCACTGTAAGGAACTAAACTCATCAGTACAGAGCAAAGGGGATTCCTTAAAAATGGTGATGTATTGGTTACTATCTGATTTGTTCCTGTTTTATTTTTACTAGATGATTCAAGGATATTCAGGTTTCTCAAAATATTGTTTATTATCTTCATTTCCAGATATGGAGTCATATTTATCAGTTTCCTTGTTTGGTATATATTTAAGGTCCCTTTAGTCACTGGCTTCATCTTCCATGAAGTTAACAACCCCTAAAATATCACAACAACAACAACAACAGCAGCAACAACAACAACAACAACAATAATAATAATAATAATAATAATAATAATAATAATAATATAGTTTATTCCCCATTTGGTAATTACAATAATTTTAATAGGCTTTGTCAAAAGAAAAAAGAAGAAAGAGGCTTAAATTCTATGGATGAAGAGTAACAGCTTATTTACATTATATACTAACTTTTTTTTTATTTCATATTACTCTTATTTTCTACTTTAAATTATTGTATGCTGTAGTAAGTGTATTTAATTAACCATTTTTATACTCTCTCTTTAAGTAGCTGAATATTTATAGCACTTATTTCTAAAGGAAGTGAATTGAATAATTTTATTCCTGTTATTTTGTAATATCCAGAGGTCTTCCAAAACCTGTGATATGGCATATCTACTCTCTTCCTGTTATGTGTGTATTTCACCCCTTATATTATAAATTTGCAAATTCTCTTAATGTGTACCAAAACATCATAAATATATAAATTAATAACTGTAAGAATTTCTAAATCCACAAACAGTGGTTTACAATGTTCAGTTTTCTTAGAGTTTGTTAATATTCTAAAACCTTTTTAGAATGTTTAGTGCACTGTGCATATTGTTATATTTATTAATCAGTGAATTATGATTTAAGATCTTGTTTAGCCTATGTGAAATGGGTGCATTTTCTAATGTAACCTCACCTGTTTTACTATATTCTTCCAAATGAAAATATTAAAAAAAAAAAAAAAAAAAAAAAGTAGAAGCAGTTGCGATGTCTAGAGATACAGTATAATTAATTGTAGAGTTATCAGCAATCATTTATAAATCAAGTGGGTGAAAGTGCAATAAATTTAAAAAGTAATAAAACAATAAAGAAAACGGATATTAAACTAGTATTAAATAGTATTTTGTGTGAACAAACAATATACACCATAGCGCCAAAACCCATGAAGGGCCATAACCATCCTAACATTCAGCTATATGAAAGCAAATAAAAACTATAATACCAAATCCTTAGTGTATAATTAATGTAAAATAATCATGAAAAATGTTAATTGCAAACTAAAATATTCTTTATTTTCTAATTAATTAACCTGGAGTTATGTCAAAACAGTGGTTACTATGAATCAATTTCTATGTCTTCATTTCCTGCTATGGCCAGTTTCACTAAAATTTCTCTCCTGATTTTGTACATTTTGTTGTTATATGTATACATTCCTTTTCACAATTATGTTCTGAGACAAAAGCACAGAAATAACTAAATACTACTGCCTAAATAATAAACCTTGAACCAATTCTTATGCCTCAAACAATATTAATTTATTAATTGATATCATTGTATGATTCAGTTGAACTACACACTCTTAAAGCTTCACTTACTTTTCATAAATGTATGGAACCGGTTTCGAGAACATTTTGTTCCCATCTTCAGCCAGGCTAAAGTTCAACTCAAACTTTAGTTGAACTTTAGCCTGGCTGAAGATGGGAACAAAATGTTCTCGAAACCGGTTCCATACATTTATGAAAAGTAAGTGAAGCTTTAAGAGTGTGTAGTTCAACTGAATCATACAATGATATCAATTAATATGATTGGCTTCACTGTGCAAGTTCCAATTTACATTTAAGTAATATTAATTTAATTCAAAATCCAGCAATCTGTACTGACAGAGCAGGAAATATAATGGAATTGCTATAAAATATGTGGGTTTAACACAAAGCCACCTACATGCTGTGGGAGTTATGTTTATAAGTACCAAATATTTGAGAACCAAGTAGAAATAAATCACATTTGATATTGTTTGGCTCTGGAAGGAAATGGAGCTATTACTATTTTGCCCTCAATATCTTGACTTCTAATGAAATTGGACCGGGTTTTTAATGTTCGCGTGGGATCAGTTTTATCATCTAATTTTATTCAAGAGAACGGCGTACCTCAGGGCTCGGTACTTAGTTGCACACTGTTTGCCATTGCTATTAACTCAATCACCCCAGTGTTTACCGCCAGGAATACAATCGTCGTTATTTGTAGATGATTTTGCCATCTATCTTTCCTCTCGGAGAACCTGTCTCTTGGAACGCCGCCTCCAATGCTGTCTCGACCGCCTTCACGCTTGGAGTGTCTCTCACGGGTTCCGTTTCTCCGCAGAGAAGACCGTCTGCATGAACTTCTGGCGCCACAAGGAGTATCTTCCACCTTCGCTCCATCTTGGCCCAGACGCACTCTCCTTCGCAGACGAAGTTCGGTTCCTTGGCTTGGTGTTTGATAGGAAATTATGCTGGTCATCGCATATAGCGCAACTCAGAGGCAAGTGTGAACGTTCTCTTTGTATTTTACGTGTTTTAAGTGGCACATCTTGGGGAGCTGACCGGACTGTTCTTTTACGTTTTTATCGCTCTCTTATCCGGTCCAAATTGGATTATGGCAGTGTCGTTTATGGCTCTGCGCGGCTTTCTGTTCTGCGCCGCCTGAACCCGATTCATCACCGGGGTATCCGTGTTGCCATTGGGGCATTTCCCAGCAGTCCTGTGTTGAGTTTATGTGCGGAGTCTGGAGAACCTCCGTTGTTTTATCGTAGGGATGTTTTACTAGCTGCGTACGGTTGTCGCTTGGCTGCGCAACCTCGTCATCCCACGAATGGGCCGTTTTTTAATGTGTCTTTTGATCGTTTTTATGCTGCTCGGTCTTTTACTCCTAAGCCTGCTGGTTTTCGCTTTCGGGAGATTTTACGAACGTTGGACATTGAGTTACCTGCTTTTTTCTTAGCCGGGGATACTTCTTCTCCCCCCTGGATTTTAGCAGAGGCCCCCGTTCATCTCGGGCTTACGTCATGTCCGAAATCTTCGACCGCAGCACATATTATTCGTTATTCTTTTAGCGAGATCAAATCCTCTTTTAATGGCTGGAATTTTATCTATACGGACGGCTCTAAATGTGACACAGGTGTA
Source organism: Metallyticus violacea (assembly GCA_030762175.1). Taxonomy (NCBI): domain Eukaryota; kingdom Metazoa; phylum Arthropoda; class Insecta; order Mantodea; family Metallyticidae; genus Metallyticus; species Metallyticus violacea. The sequence goes on along the minus strand of CM060846.1, from coordinate 317,195,197 downwards.
GGATGTGCTTTTGTTTTAAATGGGGCAAGTTTTACGTATGGTCTTAACGTTCCAACATCTATTTTTATGGCGGAGCTTTATGCTATCTATCGGGCGGTTTTATTTATTTCTGAACAGGGGTTAGGGAACAGTGTTATATGTTCCGACTCTTTGAGTGCCGTTTTAAGTTTTAGAAATCTGTACAACCTCCACCCTCTGGTACAGATGGTCCAGAATGTAGTTTTAACCCTTTTCGACGCTGGCGTCAGGGTAACACTGCTATGGGTGCCTGGGCACGTCGGAATCCCAGGAAATGAGGCCGCAGATGTTGCAGCAAAATCCGCTCTTTTAGAACCTGCTGGGCACGAGCACCGTTTTTACTTCGGGGATATTATACATTCCTTACGACGAGGCGTTCTCTCGCGTTGGCGCGATGAGTGGAATTTACTAACCACCAATAAGCTTCGGGAGTGTAAATCAGCCCCTTTTAACTGGTCGACTTCTTCTCGCGCTGTTCGTCGCGAAGAAGTAATTTTAGCTCGTCTTAGAATTGGGCATTGCCGTTTTAGTCATTCACACCTTTTTAATGGTCAACCCGCTCCAGCTTGCCCCCACTGTGACCACCCCTTTACAGTGAGTCACATTTTAGTTGAATGCCATCATCTGGCAGCTTTTAGACATAGACTAGGTATGCCCTCCTCTATTGAGGAATTACTTGCAGATGATGTGGTTGCTGTTGAGCGAGTGCTCCGTTTTATCCGTGTTTGTGGTTTTTGGAGCAAGGTGTGAGGTGCTCTCTTTTTATTCATGACGACATTTTTTAGACGCTTTTAAGACTGTTGTTGTTTCAGCATTTGATGCATCGTTTTTAGCACCAGTCTTTTATTGAGTTGTTATATGTAACCCTTGTTATTGTTTTGGGGTTTTATTGTTACAGTTTAGATTTTTACAATACTGGTTTATTTTCAGCTTTTGCTGATGTGTTTTACTACCAGTTTTTATATGTTCCAGTGTTGATGGTTATAGGGTTTTATTGACCCTTTTTAGACCATTATAGGACTGTTGTTTTTTCGCTCTTGCGGCTTTTTTAATACCAGTCCTTTGTTGACCATTACACCCACTTGTTATGGGCTTTTATTTCATGCACAGCATGCTACTCAGACTTGCTTTGCGTTTACTATTTATTTTTTAGTTCTGACGCAGTTTTTTAGTATGATTGGGCGCTAATGACCTTAGCTGTTGTGCGCCCCTAAAACAACAATCATCATCATAATCATCTAATAAAATTAAATGGATTTAATGTTGATGGTTCTATAGAGGTTAAAAAGTTATTAAAGATTACAATAAAACAAAAAAAATTCAAAATTGGAATTAAGTTCCTTTGGGTTTGAGGTACGGAATTATATTGTATAACATTGAAATTATTGAAAATACAAGCAAATGATGATAGAAAGATTATCTGTATAACATAACCACAGCTGAAAATACAAGCAAATACATAACATTACCATTGCTCAAAATACAAATATAATAATTATTGTTTCTATTGAATACAAAACATTATTATTTATGGTTTGGGCAATAATATGCAACATCTTTTTCCAAACATATTGCCATCTTGGGTGTTTTGGACATGCGGTGTGACTTCAGACATTTCACAATATATAGATAAGAAAGCAGGAACAATGTTCAGAAACAATTCAACTAATTTTAAATGTCCAATATTAGGCTTATTTTATATTTTTGAAACAGCTATCAATTCATTGGTGATATTTTATTAATTTATAAAGCTTTGAAATATGCTGCCTAGTTACATCACCTAGAATACTTTCATACATAGATTTGAAAAAAATTCATTTTAAGTCTTTTATTGACCAACATCTAACTGTTTAATTAATATGCTGGTAATTAGCACATAATAGGTTCCTTGTTGAGTGTAAATGCATGTTTCTTAAAAAACTTTCATTCAAGGGCGGACTTTGGACAGTGATGGATTGTTACAGGAGGAAGCTTGGAGCTCCAGCATGCTACAATTACAATTCAGAAAGTTTAGAAGAAGCAATTGAAGTCATTAAGTTAGACATGTCTTATGGAAATACATTAGAATGTTATGATATATCAAGTTTGGTGCTGAAAACAATGTAAATAAGAAACAAATAAGTAATGCTGGGCCAGCCCATGCTAAACACAGATGAAGAGAAAACTGTTATGGAGGGAATACTAATTGCAGCTCACTGGGGGTACCCTATTTCATAAACAGATAAAAGATATCTGGAAAAGGGATATTTGAACATCTGCCAGGAGAGAAAGCACTTCAAGATCAATTTTCTGGTAGTAGAATGAGCTACTTCTCATTTAAAGTAGCATTTTAAAAACTGTCTCCATTAGAGTGAGGAAGAATATAAATAGAGCTGAAGTGACTAAAGAATCAGTTAAAGAATTTTTTCACAACATTATGGAAAACTGGCCTGATTCTAATGTTGTCAACTATGATGAAAGTAGTTTTAATGATGATTCAGGAAGGAAAAAACATTGTTGTTAGGAGAGGTATAAACATCATGAACAAATAAATAATTTTTCAAAAACCAGCATTTCAGTTATGATGACTGCTGTAGGTGATTGCCATATTGTTTTGCCTTGCCCTATATGCAAATCAGAACATCTTTAGAACACTTGGTAAGAGGATGGCCCACCTGGAACAAGATACAATTATAACAGAAGTGAATGGTTTGATATTACTATTTTAAGTTAATGACTATAGCATTGCCATATTTAAGAAAAATTGTTATTGGAGACAATTTAAGCAACCACATTTCATTGGAATGATAAGGGAATGAGAGAATGTGACATCAATTTTGCATTTTTGGCTCCAAACAGTATACATATGCTCCAGCCCTTAGAAATCAGTTTTTCAGATTGGTAAAAAAGTTTGATGTAAGGCCCTAAGTGACTAGAAGAAGAAAACTTGTGGTCCAATAACCAAAAATGCATTACCTTACTTATTAACATGATATTGGACGAGATTGAAGTAAAAAAAAATGTACTAACATTAAAAGAGGTTTTGCTCAACTCATCCCATTTGGTCAAGCTGATGTATTGGTCAGACTTCCAAGTGTTAACAAAAAAATAGTTTTAAAGAAATCCTCCAAGGCTTGATACAGAAAGCCAGTGACTACAGTGAGGCACAAGAAGATTAACATTGCACCAGAGATGCTCATTTTCGGACACCATCTGGCACTGGAAGAACTACAACTTTGCAATAGAAATGATAGCAGCACCAGTGCAAGTAACAGGCTCAGCAGCACAAGCAACAGTAGTAGTAGTGAAGCTGAAAATGATGACACTAAAAAGAAATGTTCTGAAACTGCAGTAAAATTAATTTTAATGACTAATTAAGAGTACAATGTTGGATATAAGATTCATATAAAGCAATTTTTGGTGTCCTAACATATTAGTGCCAGAGATGTTAATTTTGTACTCATATAATAGCAGAAAAAAGGTATTTGTGCTCCCTGAAGTCCCTGATGAAGAGAGAATTTCTTATGACCAAATATCAAAGTCATTGCAGGCACAAATGAAAGAATGAATTAATAGTGTTTAACGATCCATTTTTGCTACAGAGGCACCACAGGCGATGGACATTGATGGTATATGAGATGGAATGATAAATTGGGAAAGGATTTATTTTTAAGGAAGGAGTCGTTCCAGGCCTAAGTTTAGGGTACCTCCCTGGCATTTGCCATTTATGAGGACTGAGGAAAACCTGGAAAAAACCTCAGTCAGGGAGGACTGTCCTGGCGGTATTCGAACCCAGACCTCCCACTCACGAGTCCGTGCCTTAATGACCTTGGCCACCAGTGGCGGTCACAAATGGAAGAGAAGTAATATTTTGTTTTTGCATACAATGTACTATAGTAGACATTACCAGAAGGTTTGTTGTTTCTAACCCCTAGTACATTATACTGTTATATGAACAGTTTTATATTTATATTAATTTATATTCTAATATTGCATCTAACATTGTTATAAAGTTCAATATGTTTTTTAAACCTGACACAAATGTCTGAAACTATACATTACAAGAATATGTTCAGATGTAATAAAGAAAAAATGTACATCCAAAGTCATGCCAGTATACCAGAAGAATTTGAACAATTAAATTTTTTAAAAAAAAACATTATTGGAATGATTTACAAAGTATGAAATCATATCCTACTATTCATTAAAAATTGAAATATATATTCTGTATATATAAAATCCTAAAAACACATGCACTGAATGAATAATAAGAAAAAAATGCAAAAGGTATCCAAAGTCAATTAGCAGTATTTCATATATTATAGGATTTTAGTGTCACAACTTGAGGGTCCAAACTTACATCTTGTGCATTAGCTAACTTGGTTATAGCCACTAGCTCATGATGTATAAGGGTTCTGTGTTTGTATCCTAATAGTGGCAACTGATTGTTCATTTCTTGGCAGCCATTGCCTACCTTCAATGTATAGAGTAACATGATGATCAGAATTCTTCCAGGAATATTCTTTTATGAAAAATATTTATCTTCCATTTCAGATTTTGGATGGATAGATAGAACAGGACAATGAGAAGAGATTAGATTAGATTAGATTAAATTAAATTAGACTAGACAAAATAGCTAAAGAAATGGTTGAAATTATATACCTCTGTGTTTACTAGCAGTCTGTTAACAATTTAAATAGATTAATGCTCAAAAAACTAACTGGAAGTTTATAAAAGTAACAGAAACTCAGCGTTTCTTAAGACTAAACTAAAATAACAATCAAAGAATTTAGTTGGACAAAAGTCAACAAAAAATAACTATAAATGCCCTTGTGCCTTTTTCAGTATTTTAAAAATATTTCAGCTATTCAACCATAGGCCAAAATTATTGTTTCAATCTAGATAAATAGCATTGTTAAATGTCTACATTTTTATTGTATATTTTACATTTTAGAAAATGTAAATTTCTAATCGGAGTTGGAGTTGTATTTCATATTTGTTCTTATTTTTTATTTTTGATTTCAGCAATACATTTGTCCTTTTGCTAGTCTCCTTTATCTGATTTTCAATTGGAACAAATCCTTACATACATGGTTGGATGGAAATTTTTATGATCTAATTAGTCAAGATATTGAAGATATTACAGAATATTACCACAGGTATTTACATTATTTTTTCATAATTTATTAATCCCTGAGTGGTCATTAGGCAAATAATTTTGCAAGTGGTTACACATGTGCATTTTGCTCATGATACAGTTTTGTTTATTTTTATGAATGTTATTTTGATTAAATGACTATACATATGTTAGACACAGCTATAAGTATATTGTTGTTAAGTTCCTATGAGCATGCTATAACAGTAAGTGTCTATGAAAAATTAGGAATTTGTGGGCTTCCTTCATTTTGTGGCAGTGCCAATTCAACTACTCTTCTTCCTCTATTCATTTTTATACAAGAAAATAATAAGTTGTCCAATGCTTGAACATCATAAAAAATAACACACAAACAAAATCGCTTAAGTATTTTCATTAGCTAGAAAATATTCTTATAGGATTTTCTTTTATAGTGTTTAATGCTCATTTTTACTGCTGATGTATCACAAGTTGTGGAAACTGGTGATATATGAGATGAAATAATAAATTGGAAAAGGATATTTCTTTTTCAAAGGTAGGAAACATTCCAAGCCTAAGTTGCCTGACATTTGTCGCTCATGATGACTGAAAAAAACCTTGAAAAACATCAGTCAGGAAAGACAGTCCTGGTGGAAATTGAACTCCAGACCTCCTACTCATGAGTCCATGCCTTAATGGCCTTGCTCAATCATGGCAATGTTGGTATAGTGGTAGCTGTGTTTCAACAAATGATACATATAAACTATTCAAAGGAAAACTGAATTTTGAAGATAAAAGAAGGCTTTGGAGGACAATGAACTTTAAAATAAAGAACAAAATATCTTTTTTAATTTCAGTGATCCTTGGGCATCTCCAGAATCCCCTTACATGGTTTGTTTCACATTAGGAGAAATGCTTACATAAAATCAAAACTGAAGCAGACCCTAATTATCTTCTAACTGTATCATCTGGTGCATGAAGAATTAAAGATCAGTTAGAAAAAACATAATGTTATAACATAAAGAATCTAAAATCTTTCACACTTTAAAATAATTTGTGAGCAAAGTGCTCATACTGCCCACTTGAGGTTTGCATGTCATACTGTTATAACTGTTAAGTATCAGTGCCCTGAGAATAACTAGATATGCTTAAGGATTAGGATGAATAAAATTATAGCAAAATAAATATGGGATTATTTGTCTGCAGTTAATTCATTTTGGGTTCAAATCAATGCAAGGGAATATTGGGAAAAAATTGTATTTCAGCAGTATTTTTTTAGCGCTGCCTGTATAATGCATGCAATAAATGTAATTATTTTCCAGTTAAAAGTGCTTTATATTAATTCTTTTATCTGCAGGGAATTAATGAAAGCTCAAAACTGTTATCGACTGAAAATAAAGCAGCAAGTGGCAGAAAATAATCCTCGAAGATTTAAAGGAAACGTAGAGGATCCTGATATTGCTAACCTACCAGCACCAATAAAACTATGTATAAAAACTACTGAGTCAATTACTGAATTCAGGGTAGGTTGTAATGTACATTATGCATTTATTTGTAATTATAGCCCTTGTTCATTGATGATATATTATATAATATATGCTTGTATTCTACACTGCTTTTAATGATTAAAATAAGCTGATAGCTCTGGGGTACTTTCAGAAACCACTTACAAAATAATTTTTTAGGAATAATATTCTGTAATACATGCATGTATTAAAATTGTTTGAAACAAATATTAGGGAGTATAACAATAGCATTATTTTATTCTACAATCAATCTCATTAAAAAAAAGATATATTTTATAATTTTTCTTAAAGCTGTTTATCTTTCTATTATAGTTTTGTTGTGATCCAATATGAGTCGCTATTAAAATGTCTAAATTAATACTGAATGAAAGACTGTCATACATAACCTATTTCTTTTCAAAGACTGCCCTAGACACTCAATACAACATTGCTCTTTCCAGGTTTCCTCCTGCTATATCTCTTAATAAGATGACTGTTTTTCTCTTCTTATGAAGCAACAGTTACCCCAACTGTCTATCTGTAGAGTTTCCTTAACTGTTGGAATAAAGAAGAAGCTGCAAAGAACCAAGTGTGGCTCACATAGTGAATGATTCACCAGCTTAATATCAAATTATTGCAGGAAGTTCATTGCTTGCAAGATATTGTGTACAGAGCACAATCATCCTTGCAACCCAGAACACTGTAAGCATTGCACTGGGGAGAATCTAGAAAAGCAGGCTCTATTTTAACAATAGGCAATTACCGTCCTTATTTCCAAAATAAAATAGGGCATGCTTCTGGCTATCATTTTCCTGATTATGCTCTGGGACCATTTGACCTTGGCAGGTAGATTGTCACTTGAAAGACCAAAACTGTTTTGAATTTTATGTCATATTAAAGAACCCAGCTTCTAAGGCATTTATTATGAGTGCATTTTAGTATACAATGCTCTTCCCTCTAGCCTAAAATCCTTAATAAACAATGACAATTCCTTTAAATCTGCTCTTAGAAAATACCTATGTAAAAATGCCTATTATTCTGTAAAGGAATATATGAGTGATAATAGTATACTGCACAACATATGAATGTATATATAAATATGTATTAATAAAAGTTGTATGATTGATTTGTCTGTTTTTGGTGATGGTTGAGTTGTTCTAAGTGTTCTTTTTTTATTTTTATTGTAATTATTTATGTAGATGTAAACAAATTTTTGTAAATACAGATTGAAAACTACTGTGGTATTTGTATATGACAAGTTCAATGTTTGTAGGTCTCTGTGGCTGCTTCATGAACTCACTGAATGCTCCGAGAACTAAACTAAACTAAACTTTATTCAGGGAAAATATTCTAAACATTCCTGGAATTTCCACTGTTGAAATGACAAATCATTTCTTGACATCATTCAGCTCTGGTTGCCCTTTATTTTTTTATTATATTGTAGAAGACTTAATGGCAACACTGTTTCCTCACAGGAAAGCATTTAGGATTTTGGGAATCTGAAGTGAAAAATATTCAGAGTTTTCTCCATCTGCTCATAAGTTATCTCTCTTCATCATAGCTTCTACATGCATGATGGTTTCTTCAGTTACTGCTATTGCTGATTGTTTTATATTTTTCTAATTTTTAGAGTAGTTTTTCCTCTCCCTAAACACTGCCAATCTGTCACAGATTCTTATGCATAAAGGGAAACAGTGTGGAATGATTTTTTGAAAAATTTGTAGGCTTCTGGTGTATGTTACACAATTAATGATGATGATGATGATGATGATGATGATGATGATTGGTAAGAAAATATCCTCATGTTACCTCTATCTTATGAGGTACCTAACAGTATGAAAGTATGCTGACAATCACAACAGTGAAAGAATGAGTGAATGAGCCTATTGATTCTTAATATTTTTACATATTCATGTTTACAAGTTTTTTAATTTTCATTAGCGGCTGAACCCTTATCATAGGCTTATCAGCTGTTTCCTACTGAAATACAAGTGTAGGAGACTTTGGCTTAGTTATAGCTAAAAATTCTTTCATTTTAACCCAAATCAAGAAAATGTAAAATATTTCCATCAATGATAAAAAGTACAATTAGAAAGCTACAAATACTATCCAAACTACACATTACTAGAATATTTATTTCTAAGTTGCCTGTATGTACCTACACTCATCAATGCAGCTTTACTCCAGGTGGTTGTCTATATGGATGAAGTTATTATATCCATATCTATAATTTAAATTTTCCTTAATCATTCATCATGTAAGCCCGCAACCTGTTCGGGCTAATTTCATGCATAATTAACTAACTTCTCCCATTTATGTCTTCCTTTCCCATCTATTTGTATCTTAATCTTCCCAGATCTTTATATTATTTTCTCTTTCTATATTTAGTATTCTTATCTATAATATCACATCTCTAATATTATCCCATTTCCTTTGCCATATCTTTTGTCATCATTTTTTAATTTCTTCACAATGTAACAAATAATGAAAGTTTTTATCTATTTCTCAAATATAGGAAAAATTTCTAGTATTCCACTACCTCTCATACCTCTTAAATGAACTACCCCTGTTCTAGCCCAAGCAAATATCTCTCTACTCATTTTATTACACAAATCTGTATATTTTTCTCCACTCTATTCTTGTTTCATAAATTTATATCATGTTAAAGATTTCTTATCATGTCCCATGGAAGCCATTGCGTTGTATGTGGTGACCTCTTGTAGGTGGACACGAAATGTATTTAGAAATTTTGGTTCTAGCAGGTGCTTGATGTTGTATCTGTTGATCAGGGCTAACTTTATATTGAACTTTTGGAAAATCTTTTCAAATTTGTAGTGCAATTGTGGGTTATAAGTGAATTTGGAATATCTTTGTGTGTCTTTGAGTATCTTGAAGGTCAAAGTCTGTTTTATGGATTTCTTGCGTTTGCACCTGTTGATTCTTTTTATTATGGCAGGGGTGTTAAAATCATTGTTTATGAATGTGTTCATACTCTCTATTGTATTCTGTGACTCTGAGGAAAATGTTGACCAATCTAAAGGCAAACAGTTTAATACTGCATATTTATATAGTTCTGGGTTAAAACCATTCTTTTTATGTAGTTATCTGTATGTCCCAGTTTTTGATATATTCCAAACTATATTTTGTTATCCTTCTGATGATTTTTAGGTTCAGGAATGGGAGTCATCCATCTTTCTTCATTTCTATTGTAAACTTTATAGATTTATCTTGTAGGTTGAGTAATTAGAGAGAGTAGGAAATATGTTTCTTGGGTACTATTGGGAATTCTTCATCTATATATCTATCAAGTTTAGAATATCCAGGGAAAAGTTTTTGTAATATGTGATTCAAAAGATCCCATATATAGTTCTGCTAATATTGAGGATAGTGGGTTTCCCATCGCTAGACTTATTGGTATATTTTACCATTAAAAATTAAGGTACTCTGTTCGATGCATAGATTGGTCAGTTTGGTAAGGTCTACTATTTTGATGGTTTGTAGAGTCTGGAGAATATGGGGTTGTTTGTGGTTATTTCGTAATTTTGGACGTCAAATAATATTTTGATTTCTTTCAAAATTTTGTTGAAGTTATTTATTTGGGAATTGAGGGGATTCTTCTATATTGTATTGTAGTCTAGTCCTTTTAATAAGTTTTCCACTTTGTGTATGTAATCTTCTTTATCTGGAATTGCTGTTGCATTGCCTTTATCTGCCCTTGTGTAGACCACTGATTTTGACTTTTGTTTGTTGATGATGCATTTGTAGCTGTTGTTGGTTTGGGGGCATTTACTAACTGATAAACTTAGCCACAGTTTTTTTTATTATGTTTTTATCGATGTCGTTTAATTGGTGGCATGTGACTTTAATGTCTACTATGTAATCGTCTGTAATTTTGGAAAAATATATACAAGTGTTCAAACCTTTGTTGAGGAGCTAGATTTCTTCTCTATTGAAGGTTGATTTTAAAAGATTTATTACATTGTTTTGTATGGCCATCCCAGAGGTAAGCAAAAGCCACTAAATTACGTATAACCTTAATACTGGAAATGCAAAGGGTGAAATAAAAACCTACCTTAACCTACAAATAAAAAAGAGAGACATTGCTGCAGACATTAAATTTCTGAATCTTTGTCTCAGAACAAAGTTGTCCCAAGTATTGTAAAAAAAAACTGTGAAAGAAGTTAATAGCCTACACCAAAAAAGCAGCAGAGAAAAAAGTCTTCAAAGTTGAAAAAAGCTTACATTACAAAAACCTTAGTGAAATAAAGTTCAACATTTATGCCTTACAGTTGAAACTTTCTAAGTTTCTAGGCCCCATTACATAGGACTATAGGATAATTTACACAGAAATGTAATCTTTAGTATGAAATCCAAAAATCAGAAACTCAAAAACTAATTGAACAAGTTACAATGCCAACAAACCAAACAAAAACCTAGAACACAATATCTGGAAAACAAAATAGTACATAAAAAGTGGAACATATCTGCAATATTTTGTGAATTTTCCTAAAGTTTCTTTATCTGTTAATATTAAACTATTCTAGAAATTGTAAAAATGTTTTTTCTTTTAATGTTCTACCTTAAAGAACAGGAGGTTCATTTTGATTCTTTGAAGGAAAAAAATGCTGTAACAAAATTGTTTATTGCATTTGAGGAGCATCATTTCAAAAAGAAGTTCTTAAACTGTAAACTTTATAATATAAACTTTTCAAGAATCAGAAAGAATGCTCAGCAACCAAACTAAAAAGATAAACAAAAATAAAAAAAGTAACTTACAAGATTAAGGCTTTACAAGGCCACAAGGTTAGAAAAACAAATCAATTGTTATAATGTTCAAGTGCAATCCCAAAAAAATTCTTGGACAAGTTGCAGATTTCATCAACATGTGTACATATTAATATCTGAAAAAACACACAAAAGTTTTAAAAGCAAATTTAATTATTTAACCATTTTTAATGGTATCTTAAGAAGGTAATCTGCAGCATCCCCAATCCTTTTTCCTCTTCAAGGCTATTATAATTTGCCTATATCATTACTTTTGGCAAACATCTGACAAACATTTCAAAACTGATTGGCATTTTTTAAAAGAACCATCTAAATCTATAAGTAGGCTCCTCTTTTCTGGGACATTAAACTTTCCTGCCTTCTCTGATTTATTTAACTTCATCCTCTTTATATTTATAATACCATGTAACTTTTTTAACACTTTATATAAATACTTAAAATCCCAAACAGTCCAATCTTTATCCAATAAATGGAGAGTATCTACTTTTGCATAAATTTCATGGTATTCTTCTGGTGCTTTTATTTCAGACAGCTTTCAGAACTCTTTTTTTTGTAACTCTGAACAGTTTATCTGGGGACAGAAATTAATACACCCTGACTGGAAAAATCATTAAAATGTTCCTTATCTATGAAGGAGAATATTTCAAATCCACCATAAAAGGGCATGGGCAATGTGATTGTTTTGATTTTGTCCACCACACCCATCACAGAAAAGCCTTATAATTGCAGTAGAAGGATCAAATTAGAATTGGAATTTACTGAGGGAATTAGTTAGAAGTCACTTCAACAGCCCCACAACCACCGTGATTTTCTGTCCAGCAATAGAAGTATGGAACTTTACTTTCTGTCAGTTATGCAAAGAACATAAAATGAAATCTGTGATGAACAGTATGCCTCCCCTATGGAAAGCTTAGGGAGAGGCTGAACTTGTTGGAGATCAAAGGAGAACAAAACACAGTTCACAGGCTTCTCCTTTATAATTTTATAGAAGGTTTTTGCCCTCAAATTGTGATGAACTAAGGCTGCTCTAAGTTCAAATTTTTTGTTTCCATTGTTGGTGTATTTCAGTAAATGCGACATTTGTCCCATTAGCTACAATCATTTGTTGTTGGAGAGGCAAATCCCAAATTGAAACTGTTGGAAAAAATATTCTGGAAAAACCATTTTTTACTTGACTTTCTCGTGCTTCCAAATTTGATAGGGATCTAACAACAGACTATTTCTTTTTGTCAGAAAGCTTACCCTTGCCTTCACCTCTTCACTCAGCAATGGGAGTTCCTATCTTTGCAGCATTTCTTGGACAGACAGCATTTGTACTGGCCATTCAATGAACTAAAGGCATGCTGTATTGAATATACAATTTGAGGTCTATACTTTACATTGGCCTCATCATTTTGAAGATGAAAGAGATTGTAGTACTATGCAAGGCATTACTGAGAATAGGAAATCACATCAAACAGAATTTTTTCCATGAATGGACAAACTTCTTAATGATGCTTCTCATTTGCAGTACCTTATGTCCAGTCATTCAGACATTTCTACAACTAAGACTTCCTGGTGGTTTCTTATTGTTTGTAAAAAAAAGTGTGAGGAGTTGGCACTCATTGGTTATGTGATATGATAACACAGAGTTTTTTAGTTGAAATGTTAACAAGCAGGAGAAAGATATTGCTGTGAACATATTATTATATTCATTACCCAGTTTACATTGTAATTTGTAATCATTCCCAAATGTATGTCCCTGGACTGAAGAGAAGTTGTTGAAAACATTAAATGAATTATTAAATGAATTATTAAATGAAGAACCTGGCAACAATGACAGTGACTCTAAAATTAATGAAAATTTTGTAGTGAGTAATATGATCATAGTAGAGAAAGGTTCAAATTCAAATGTGAATGTAGAAATGAAACAGAAGAGGTAACTTCCTGCAGTGCTTTCTATTTATGAACATGAAAATGCAAACTAACAACTAACAACTATGCAGGGAAAAGAACAAAAGAGTTCAACCTCAAACAATTACATTTACTGTGGTCCTCTAAGAGCCATGCTACCTTTAGATGGTCCTGAACACCATTTTGTAAATGTTTTGAAAAAAGATGCCACAGATACAAGATTAATGATATATTAATGCAAAGCACAGGAAAATGTGCTAGTGCTCAGTACAATACCCCAAAACATTAATATTGTTAATAATGACAAGACTCCAGAGACTGTAGATTTTTATAACATGAACAAATGTGGTGTAAATATGGTGGACAAATGGTACTGTTTACACAGTAAGATCTGGTTTATGCAAATGACCAATTCATGTTTTTTTTATAATATTCTGTGCAGACTTATAACTGGAAAATGAATAAATTATATAAATTACATTCTGCAGCTGGTCATGAAACTCTGTACATCATATTTGGAACAGAAGTTATGCTGTTCATGTACTCACATCAAAAATGCCCATGACAAATGAAGACAACAACCTGAGCTGCATGTCTTCTTGAGTGAGGTACAAAGTTGGTTACTGTAAGGAAAGTAAAACTTACTGTTCATGTAAATATGTCAAAAGGCCTATTTTTGACAAATGTGTAGAAGAGACAAAAGGTAGGTGTAAGTAGTGCATTTCTTAGTCAAATAACCTGGAACATTGTCATTAATATGCTACTGTCAGAATTTTGTCAGCTCATAATATTTATTCTTTGTTTATTTTAAATTTGCTACTTTCATTAGTAGTAATGTTTATTTATTTAGATGTTAAACTAGCAAATTAATAAAGGAACAATGTTCTAAGCAAATGATGAAAGCATACAGTAAAATAACTGATTATTATTTAAATTCAGCATCCCATGGGTCAAAATAACCTAACTTTCCTTTGAGGAGTGTTCATTTAACAGTCCTCCTAGTTTAATTAATTTACATTATAATAGCAATAATAATATGTCTAATATTTTGATATATTCCAAATAAATGTATTCATTTTATTATAAGCTAAAATTGCATTATAAGGAAATTGTATACCTTATATAAGTTAGTGAAATGATAAACAAAAAAAAAATATATAAAATAACAGCCAGGAAATTCCCTCAGGTATGTCTCTGAATCTGTCTGTAAGTATGCATCATCCACAATACCACAATCAGTGTTGATAGGTTCATAGGTATTTCTATCACATTTTAATTTTCTCTAATTTGCTCTCTCGTATTCATATAATGCAAATATATTTTTACTTTCAGAAACATATTCCAGTTATTAAGATACTTTGTAATCCTGCTCTAACCCAGCAACACTGGGATGAACTTTCAGAAATAACTGGATTTGATCTCATTCCTGATGCTGGAACAACTTTGAGAAAAATGGTGAAGTTGAAAATTGAGCCATATATTGATAAGTAAGTAATATTTTCCTTGTACTAACTATTGCTAAAGTAAAATTGCTGGTGTTGTTTTAGGATTGTATTAAGTATAATTTGATTCTTCAAAGAATATAAATAATAAGGATGTAGTAAAAATAGAAATGTTATGGAATTTTTTAATACAGTAGTTCTTAAATTTTCGACACCTAACTTTTAATTGTTCCATTAACTCTTTTTACCCTCATTAAATTGAAGCATACCTGTCATGTTTTTAATATTTTGCAATATTTTCTTAAATTCCATGTATTTTATTAATTAGTTTATGTTAAGTGTATTTACAAAAGCTGCTCATGTAAATGATATATAGTGCAATTTCTCATTTTCAGGCATCCAAATTGCATTTGCATGATAAATATATGCTAGATTCTGCATTTGAAAACTTTTAGTTTTTACCAGTACTTTAGTTCCTAACCAGGTGATAAATGGTTATTATCATATAGTATTTGAACAACTGTGATTACTTAATACTTTATAAATTAACTTTTGAAAATGTAATATGATATAAATAGTTCAAAATTTATATTGGAACAATTTAATTTTACATATTACCTTATTGCCCTATTTAAATGACATTTTTAATGTAAAACTGTGTAATTCTAACTAAACAATGAAAAGATTAAAACAAATTAAAAATTATATAAAATATAACCTGTTAATAATAATATATCCAATTTAGTTTATATCATAGGAACAATCGGAAGTCTCAATAGTATTTCACACAAATTGCCAGATATATAACAGAATATCTTAATAAGAAAATTATACTATTTTAGCTATGAGCTTCATTTTTGCAGCTTTAAAACTTATCAAGCCCATACTATGTGGCAACCAAAAATAGCACCAACATTTTTTCATAAATGTTATCATGTTTAAAGACAATCTTTAACATTGCTTAAATATATTTCATAAGCAGGAAATTAAAATTGTTTGTATCATATATGTTGATGGCGTGACACTGAAAATTTAGCAATAGAGAAAATTTTTCATTATTTACTGTACATGGGGGAAACTAAATAATAAAAATGTTCAGACAGTTAAATCTTGAGAGGAACTAAATTTCTCTAAACCTGATCATTCTTTGCTTATTGCCAGAACAAAATACTTGTCTACTTGCCAGTCAGAGTATTGTTTAGTGAGAGGTAATTAATTGCATCTTTACTTTAGTTTTAAAAGACTAATTATGATATTAAAATATGATACTTGGGCCCATTATAGGCCTTTTGTTGCATAAATTTAAAAATATACTAGGAAAAATTGAATTAAACTAAACTAAACTAAAAAATGAAGAATACAAATTAGTTATGAGCATGTAGAGAAAAAGTAATTAAATAACTGGAATTTTATTATATTTTTACAAAATTTTTTAAAGAAATTGATTATATCTTTTTTTTTGAGGTAATTCATTACTTTTCAGCACAATTGATCTGTGTTTCCACAAGAATGTGGATGCCTTAAAAAAAATTGTTTTTGTGTAGCCTTTCATCAAATTTGACTACTTCTAATATCTTACCATCTATTAACTTCTGAATTTGCAAATTTTCAATTACAGATACAAAGAAGTAAGAGTTTGATGATGCCAAGTCTGAGCTGTATGTTGAATGTCTCAATACCTAAATTAATTAATTAATTAATTTAAATTAATCTTGTATATTCACTTTATGCACAGTCATGTGATTTGTTTTATTTATGGATGCCATTTAACATCTCAGGTCATCAATGTCCCATTGAATTCAAGGTGTGAAATGGCGAATAAATTTTGCTCAGAGGCCTCTTCTTTTAGGCTTCAGGTTTTTTTCATGCATAAATCTATGAACATGGGACCCACAGTTTTACTTCTCTTCTAAAGGAAGCCACACTTTGGATTTTTACAGCTGAAAAATCCATGGACCCTGGTTGGAATTGAACCTGCATTCTTGGGTTTACAAGGCCAGTATGGCTACCACTAGACCACTAGGACTGACACACAGTCATATGAAAATGGGCCTTGTTGCAAAGCAGCAATACTGCTTTTGAGGGACTCCCTGGTGTTTACAGCATATTGCAGGCTTTAACTTGTTTACCAGCATTTTATATTATCTAGCACTTGTAATCATGTGACTGTTTTCGTGAAAGTGCAAAAAATTCAGACCATTGACATCCCAAAAGATAGATGACTATCCAGTTAATGCATATGTGTTCAATTTTTTCTTGACAGGAGACAATGGATACTTCCACTGTGTCAATTGTCTCTTATTTTATGTTTTGTAATAGTTTACTCAGAACTCCAGTCACAGTGATGCATGCTTGTGATCAGTAGACAGGTACTATGTATCTCATTGCTGTACAGCTTACTATATCATCATGGATGACATTATGCTCAGGGCCATTCATGTTAAACATTACAGCAATTTCATCAACAGTGACTTGCCTGTTATGGATTTGATGTTCTATTTGCTATTTCACTTTATCAGTTGCAATGTAACTACTCTTGCACTCTGATGTAACACTCAGAAAATGGGAAGAGATCTTGCTGGTCTATAGGTAACCACAATAGCCACATAGACCCAAGGTCTCAGGTTTAACCTGGTCAGTTTTTAAGGATTTTTAGGGCATAGAAAATCTTAAATATGGTTTCTTTTGGAAGGAAAGTAAAGCTATGGATCCTTTGTCATAGATTTACAGCATATCACCTGTCATGCCTCAGTAGTACTTAAACACTACTGAACAAAAGAAAAAAAAATGATTAACTGCTTGTAAAACCTCTGAATGGAATGCTAATAACCAGAGTGGTTGAAACGGTGTTCTTAAATAAGTCAATAAAAAAATCAACAATTGGGAGAGACAGCATTGACTGTCAACTTTCTAAGCACCTGATGCAATTAAAAAAAGTCTATTTTTCTGGAAGGTAGTACTGTGTATATAAGAGTAATCCTTTTGTAAATAAATTTACGATATAGAAGAATGGTAATAGCTCAGTTTAAGCCCAGAGGCTATTCAATGACTTTTTTCCAGCACCCAAACATTGGCAAATAATATTTATTTTCTAAGCATTGCAAATAATACTTTGCATTTTAGTGCAAATAATATTAGAAAAATTAATGCAAGTTATATATAATAATAAAACAGGAAAGGAGGTAAAAAAAATGTATACAATTTTTCTTATGAATAATCTAAAAGTTGGGTCATATATTCATCTATTGAGTAAAATCAAGTATGTCATTATTTGAGATTTAAATACTGGAAGTTTTTCTGTTAATTTTATGAAATTTGGAATTTTTTTATACAATTTTACACTATATATTTACCCAATTTTGACTGATTTTAATATATTGCCTCTCTATATGTAAGTCATTTTTTTATCTTGTGTTATAGTGGTGTATATTCATTTTTGTAAAAAAAATACTGTTTATGCACATATGATTTATTTTTGTAAATAATGGCCCATAAATATAGATACAAGAAGGAGCAATATTTGCTGTATTTTAAAAGTAAACTTGCATGTTGCTATACAAATGTCATACATTCAATACTTGGTAAAATATAGATACAATAAATGGCATTATAAACATATCTTTTGTATACTTGAAACAACTAATAATACAGTAAAATATAATTTGCTCTTTACAGCCATATGTATTAGGGGGTATCATTAAGTTTTAATTATTACCTTTAAAAAACTTGACAGAATGTTTGATTTAATTTGTAGTTATTAACTCTTCTCTACATAGTCACCATCCAAATTTATTCATTTTTCCGAGCAATTCTTGACTCTCCAATACCTTTATTACCATTAAGTCTGTAGATTGGACCTTAAACCACTCTTTCAGTAATTGCATCATCAGTTTTGTCAAATGGTGACCATGCAGCACATTTTTCATTTATAGGAAAAAGAAGAAGTCCCTTGGCATGAGATTAAGAGATTAAGGTAATGGTACAAGATCTCAAAGCCACATACCCTTGCTTTATCAACTGCAACTTGAGATGAGTGAGCTGGTGCATTGTGAACTGGGCCTCTGGAGAGCATACCACAGCATTTATTTTTCATAGCATCTCATAACTGTCTATAAGATTGCTGTAGTATGTGCCAGTGATGATTTGTCCCTTTGCAAGGCAATCTGTGAGGATCACTCCATGATAGTCCCAAAAAATTGAGAGTATGACTTTCCCTGCTGACTTTTGCACCTTTTCCTTTTTAAGGGAATGGGAATTGGCATACTTCTACTCCTGCTCATGGTTTTGGTCTCTGGATCACACTGACAGATATCCTATATTCATTTATGGTTATCAGATGACTAAAAAATCTTTTTCATTCTGTTCTAACAGCATCAACTTCTGTGTTGAAAGTCATGCCATGTTTGTTTCTGGAAAGGGGTTAGCAAATATGAAGCCCAGTGTGCAAACACCTTAGAGATATGCAGTTTGACATGAACAATTTTCCTACTACCATAACTGAGCCCAGTTTCATTCATGATCATTTAATGGTTACTTTCCTGTCTTCCAGGATTACACAATCCACTTTCTTCACTGTGGCTGCAACATTCATCAATAATGGTCTTCCTGATCTTGGCTTATCTGTGATGGACATATGACCACTTCAGGAATTCTTTTTCCACTTTGCAATAGTGTCATATGAGGGGAAATCATTTCCATAAACTGACAATATCTCATTATGAGTTTGCGGGGCACTATTACCCTTCAAATGCAGGAACTTTATCATGCTGTGAGCCTCAATCTTCTCCATTTTACACTTTAGTTACTTTTGGCACAAACAGTAAAAAAAAAATAAAGGACACAATCAGCTGATTTTTTTCAACTTAGAGACTAATTATGACTGACAAAATTTCTTTAATATACCCAATGACTTCCAGGTGATAAATAATGAAACTTTACTACATCCTTTCTTTTGACTTTGTTGGTTTAATTGCCATTCCAAAGTTAACTGCAAAAATGGAGGGCAAAAATTTATATTCTGTTAAGATTAAGCAGTCAGTTTAGGATCTTATTTAGGAATTTTCTCTAGCCCACAGTAGGTTGAGCACATCCATTTTCAGTGTATACAATGCATATATCATTCCACCATGATTAATAAGATGTAGGCATCTAAAAGAGGATGGTGATTAAAAATAGTTAGTTCCCTAATGAAGCACATGGTAACATTAAAGAAAGCTTACAATATGAACTAGATGCTTCTCTCCCCTTGCTAATTTCCTTCCTTACCTTCATTTTCTTCCCAGCTTCCCCCTACCCTCCTTCCTCCTTCCCCCTCCCCATCTTCAACTTTTTACAGAGTTCAGTATCTGCAATGCTCTAGAGCTCCACTTCCATTTGTAGTCAGTCTCATACAGGACTCAGTAAGATAATCTAAATAACTTTGAAAGCAATTACTGGAAATGATTTGTCTTCATTTTAATGAATCATGTGTAACAGCAGAGATATTTAAGCATTTTTTTTAAAAAAATAAATATAACAAGATAACTATAATACCCTATCATTCATTATAATATACATAATGCATATCATATGTTGCATATCTTTGTGTTCTGGTATCAAACTTAGCATTGTTTTTGTTTTTTGTTTAATTGTTTTTAATACCTATTTTTACTGCTGAGGCATCACACAGGCAGAGGATACTGATCATACATCATGAGATGAAATGAAAAACTGAGAAAATATTTTCTTTTTTAAGGAAGGAAACATTCCAGGCCTAAGTTTCTGGTACCTCCCCAGCATTTACCATTTATAAGGACTGAGGAACACCTGGAAAAAACTTCAGTCAGGAAGAACTGTCCTGGTAGAAATCGAACTCCAGACCTCCCATTCAAGAGTTCATACCTTAATGATTTCAGCCCCCCATGGCAGTTCTTTGTTCTGAATCAATACATGTAGCAATAGCTATATTCTGAAAAGCTTTTTAATGCCCATGTAACAAAATGCTTTTTGTATATTTGTTTTCAGAGTATAAGTATTTTTTATACTTTTATTTTATTTAATTTATTACTGGAATCATGAAATGATAATGCTTGCAATATAGGGGGCCTACAATTTAAATGTATGCAATATCTGGCATTTTATGTTGCATATTCAAGGAACTGCTTAGCAGTATTTAGTTTTCTTCATAACATAATTCTTCTGGCATGTCAGACAAAAGTTATTGCCCAATAAAGATATTATTGGTCATATGTTACAGTTTAGCCAATGAGATTCTTTCAATCTGAGATTGGATATTATCTTTTGATTTCTCCATTGTATGAGGATTTCAAATCGTTTGTTTCCTGAACTACCCCAGAAGTAAAAGTCACATAGTGTTAGATTAGGGAACTGAGAGTACCACACATTGTCTGCAAATACTGCAGTTATGCAGAGCAGTTGCAGAGTCTTGTTGGTACTTACCATATGTATTCTCTTCCTCTTGTTATTCCTAAAAAAACCGATCTAAATTTTGTTAATAGATCATTATGAATTTAGTATATCCAATATCCATATAAAATATTGGACCAATTATTCTTTGCTACATCTCCCATCTGACAGAGCATTATTTTTATCTGCAGTGGAAGGTTTCGAAACTGCTTTTGTGTTATTTGTCAGATGTTGGGTTTTTTATATCTACTTATCCTAATGCCTAAATCATAGTGACATGTTATCTCTAAGGTCATATATTAAGTTGTAAGTACTATCCATAATATGTGTTCTCATGAATTAGTAGTCTTTAACAAATTTTAATATTCTTCAATTTAATATATGTCCTGTGATCCTGTTTACATATACACCTATAGTCCTGTTAAGAGTTATGTCTGTTACATATATTGTCAATCTGAACAACTATATTAAGAGCTTATCTAAACTTATATTGCTGATCTGACCAACTATATGTTATTCTTGTTGCATCAATTCCCCCTAGTGTTTTTATGTAACTGTTTAACATACCATTTTAATGCCAAGATCTTCAAGATTAACAGAGTGAATAACTGATAATACAATAAATGTAGACCTATTGCTTCCCTTGCCTTTTAGGGTGAGTGAGAACAATGGAAAAAAGCCCACCCAGGTATCTTTAACTGAGTGGGATTTGAACCTTTACCCTTAAATTTTTCAGATGGTCACATATCAATACTCATGCCAAGCAAGCCATGCAGGTTGTCCCTCCAACTTATCCCTGTATACCCATTCATAATAGCTACTTAATTATTATGATTCTCAATTTTGATAACAACGCACTTGTTATTTTCTGCAATTTCTGATAATTTCCACGTAGCTTGCATTTGCTCTACTTTTTCTGATCAAACATATACATTTAGGTTTGTCCTTTCTTTAACTACTGACTGAAAAGTTTGAATCATTTTTGCATCTTAAATAGAAATAATTTTACTACCTAATCTTCAGGGTTAATGCCAAAGCCTTCTAAAATTCTTTTATCCGATACTTCTTCACCTACATTCTCATAAAATAAATATAAGCTGATTTTCTAGGAGTTTTGCTTTGTAATTGTAAAGTAACATGTTTTTCATTCTAAGGAAAATTGTTAAATATACCAAATTTGTAGAGGAATATTAAAAAGAATGTACCATTTTAATGATTTCACAGTAAGGATACCTGCATTGATGAGAATAAGTAATTTTCATTATAGTATAAACTCACAAGTTTTATCTCACATTTTGCAGTATCTCCATATATGCATTTCAGGTAACTTGACATATATACTGGTGATAGGCAAGCTCACTACACAGATAACTTTTTGTTAGAGCTTGCCAATTAATTTGCTTAATTTTTTATCTAGATACTAAACATTAAACGAATATGTGTATGTGAGTGGATTGGGTGTGTGTTTAATAGTAGAAACTTGGAAAAAATGTTATATCATTTTCAAAAACTATATATTAATTTTTGCCTAAATTTTCTGCTTATTAATGTTTGAAATTGATATTTTTTTGTAATCCTGTACTTATTGTTAAGAGTTCTATTAAAAGCATAATGCATTGTATCTTAGTGAACCAATTTTAATTACATATGTATATTCAAAAAGTATTGAAGAATGGGCACTCACTATTTTGTAGAACATGTGCAGTTTGTACTTTCTATAATATCATTCTCAAAAATTATACATTTATCATAAGTTAGTTGAATAGAATATACTATCTCTAACCATAGTGCATTTGTTGAGTGTGGGATACAATAATAGTTGTGTGATTTATAATTCAGATTATTAAATTATACAGTACTCTATTAATGAACAACTTCATATCTGCCAAATAAAGTTATCAACTTGAGATTCATTACACCTTTGATAGCTAAATAAATTGGTGTTAAGGCATACAGTTAGTGAATAAAATTAAATGATTTGAATATCAAGACAAGAACTGGTATAGTAACAGTAAAAGATGAGTTACAGTATCAATAGTTAAAGTGACCAGATGAAGCATTAGGAAGTTGTATTGTACATAGAAGATAAAGTTTTGTATGATTGGAGTTTTTAAAATCATTGCATTATAATAGTTATTTATGATATAAGTACTCAAAGTGTCAACTTTTTGGACAAGTAATAAGTTAAAAAGCAAGGCAAGTTCTTAAAACATGAGTATGTAAGAGAGTATCTTTAGGAATGTGTATCATACAATGTTATTTTCTATGCGAACACAAAATTTACATTAAATTTAGGATGGTATATGATCATTATTTAATGGCTGCATAATCAATAAAAACATGATGAAAAGTTTAATGCTATATACAAGCAGTGAGCACTACATACATAACTAGAGAATATTATGGGATAGAATATGAATATGAATGTTAATTTTGTTGCTTATTTGTGTTACATGTAATTATTATATATTGAAAGATTAAAGTGAATAATACATTTTAGATAGTGAATTTTCTTTATTATTATTATTATTATTATTAATTTAGTTGGGGAAATTTTTGTTAGTTTGCTATGTTTACGTCGGATAGATATTAAGTCTTTAGTAGCCTATTCTTCTATTGCTCACATAGGTTTAGTTATTGGAGGTTTAATAACTTTAAATAATTGGGGTTTATTATTATTGATGATGATGATGATGATGATGATGATGATGATGATGATGATGATGTGCACAATGTGCAAGAATAAACTAAGTTACATTATTGTAGTCCTAGTTTTGTTATTGACACACATCTTTTCCTACAGATTTGGGCATGATATCTTTCACAATGATTTTTACACAATTCTCACACACACTGTTCATTTGGCTGGTAGAATCACTTGTTTAGACAGAACTTGTGGTCAAAACCATGTGTTACATATCAAGTTATTATGTGTCGGAATTCATAATTTGCCTGTTTCCATTAATCCATCATTATGGCATGGGTTGAGTAGAAGTCTTTCCAGATATTATTGTTATTTTCTAGGAGTATTTGGCATGTACTCTCATAGGCCTTGGTGTTTGGCAATCTGATGTTCTCTATGAAGAAAGTTTCTTTCATTAAGACATAATTCAGTCTTGGTGGTGCTGTCTTCCAGATACCCAGGATTTGTTTCATGTAGTGGGCTTTTATTTTCTGTAGTGTTATGAGGTTGTTGATTTTTAGCTTATCCCATGGCTGCTTTGAATAGTATATATATTGTACTATAGTATAGTATAGTTGCTGTTTTCATTGAGAGTTTTTGGGACTGTTGGATGTTATAAATCGCTTTTATTGCTGCTGTTGCTCTTTCTTTTACACGAATGTTCTTTGGAGAGTAACTCCAAGATATTTGAATTTGGATACTAATTCTAGTGGTTTATTTTGAAGGGTCATTGTGTCCTTTGGTGTGAGTTTACCAAATTTCCTGAAAATATTTTTTTTTGTTTTTATATGAGGTCTTTTTCCAGAGCCCATGAGGTGAGTCTGTTTAGCACATTTTGTAGCTCTTCTTTGCTTTCTGAACCTATTGCTGTGTCATCTGTATAAAGTATGAATGTTGCTGAGCAATCCATAATAATCTTTGTGATGTCTGCTGTCATGATGTTGAACAGGGTTAGGCTGCTCATATCTCCTTGTAGTACTTTATTTGTTTGGATTATAGTCTTGGGTAGGGTGATATCATCATATATTTGAATGTGGTTGTATCTTAGGATGTCTGACAGTACCTTTGTAATTTCATGGGTGCCACCAATTAACCGGCTTAGTTTTTGGATGAGAGTTGCTCTAGTTGAAAACTTTGATGTAGTCTATGAATTTTCCCTGTGTGTATGAATGAATTGTGTTTAATGCCCGTTTTTGCTACAGAGGCACCACAGGCGATGGACACTGGTGATACATGAAATGAAATGATAGATTGGGAAAGGATTTATTTTTAAGGAAGGAAACGTTCCAGGCCTAAGTACCTCCCCGGCATTTGCCATTTATGAGGACTGAGGAAAACCTGGAAAAAACCTTAGTCAGGGAGGACGGTCCTGGCGGGATGCAAACCCCAGACCTCCCGCTCACAAGTCCGCGATTTAACGACCTCGGCCACCCGTTGCGGTCCCTGTGTGTCTTAGTGAGTCTTAAGCCTCCTCTATTAGGCAGTTCACAGCATATAGGGTGCTTCTATCCTTTCTGAACCCAAATTGGTTTTCTGGAATTTGGGCATCTACTTTTGCGGTAAGGCTACTGGTTAATATTTCCATGAAAATTTTGAAAGACATGTTTTCGAGGACTATACCACATTATTAGTCTGGATTGCAAAGTTTCTTCTTTCTCTTTGAAAAGGACTTTCACTGTTGATGTTCTTCATTGTTCTGGTATTTTTCCTGTGGTCATGCATTTGTTTAATAGCTCCATCCAGTAGTCTTCCATCATGCGATAGGATTCTTTCAGGTGTTCTGTAAGTAGTTGTAGGCTGTGTGCTTTTGCTGAAGGTTTAGGATATCGTCAAAATGGTTTTCCCGCGTGTCCATGGGGATTCCTCTTATTGCTGGTGCTCTTGGTTTTCTGAGTGCTATGAATGGGTCTCTTTGGACATGCTCTTCTTGTTGTCTGGCATCATCTTCTGTGGTCAGCCTTCTTCTTCTTTATTAATGTTTTGTATATCCTTCTCTGTCGGGCAGATCCTGTTGTTGAATTGTGGCTTTGACTAGGTGTAGTGCTAACGGCGTCTTCTTCCTTGAGTCGTAGCACTGCTTGTCGAATCATGATAGCGATTTTCTATCTTTTATTTTTGTTTGACAGGATTGCAAAGTCATTGTGCATAGTTCCATTGCTTCTGTTACCTGATGTTGTGTATCAGGAGAGTTGCATTTTCTATTTTCCCTCGGATTTCTTTTAATTTCTCTGTGTCTATTTTTCCTAGATATCCTGCTCGTCACCCGCCTGGTTTGTGGTAATGTCTGACCGAGTTCGAAAGTTGTTGTGGCTGGTATGTTTACTGATTGGAGTTATCGCTGATGTCAGAGTGCTTTCTGGTTAATCGCTTTTATGCCTTCGCCTCTGTAAAATATGAAATCTATTGCGCTAGTCCCGTTCGGCTCAATATAAGTTTTCAAGTCGGGTTGGTTAATGAGTTCATCCTCCTTCTGGTGTTTCCAGGATCAGTTCAATTTTAGAGTTCGGTTTGTCTATCCTTGTGCTAAGATCGTCTGCAAAGATTACTGTTTGATCGGCTGTCAATTTTGTTAGTACTTCCCGTTAATCCTTCGATTCTATCTTCTACCGTCATTTTTTTACGTTGAAAATGGCAATTCTTTTTTATGCATAAAATGAGTAGTAGTGCATAATGTAACTAATTGATTTATTTAGGCATACAAGTTTTAAAGACTTGCCTTAGGCATTAACAACTATTGGGTAAATTGCAAATTTACACTGTTGCGGTAAAAATATTTTACCTGGAGTCCAGCCACTTTTTACATTTATTTTCTGTTTTTTTTTAATTGGCTATTTTGCATGGTAATCTCCACTCTGGTTAGTCATACACTATCTTAAAAATAAGAACCTTTCACAATATAGTACCTAATATATGTTGCAATGTAATGTTAACTGTCTTTCAGTATGAGATGCAAAACTGCTTACATAAACATTTTATTGCGTGAAATACATTTTAAGTTATTTCATTGCTTTTATAACAAATTATTTATATTATTTCAGGTTTGAAATAGTGAGTATTGGTGCCAACAAAGAGAAAGAGTTAAAAGAACTTCTAGAAAAAATGTTATCAGCATGGGTATCCATGGAATTTACTACTGTTAGACAAAGGTGAATATAGATTTTATATAAAAGTTAGAGTATATTATTATTATTATTATTATTATTATTATTATTATTATTATTATTATTATTATTATTATTATTTCTAAACTCAAGATCGCGGGTCCGATCCCGGCCAGTACCGATGCATTTTTTCGGGCGTAAAAATCCTAAGTATTGCTTCCTTTGGAAGGGAAGTAAAGCCGTGGGTCCCGTGCAGTACATTTACGGCACGATAAAGAACCTCAAGCCTGAAAAAAGAGGCCTCAGCAAAAATTTTTGACCGTTTCATGAATTGAATGGGACGCTGACGATCTGAGATGTTAAAGAGCGTCCGTAAATAAACCTAATAAAAAGTCGTCATTGTCATGAAAACGGTATAATTATTGTATGCTGGTGAATAGCTTTAAAGTTTTCCTGAATGAATTTAAACTTTTCCTATAAAGTGTAAAAAATTATAATTTATGTGGGTTTTATGAATAAAATGAACTTTTCATTTGTTTCATTTTTGCATTGTAGTCTTGATTCCATAGGAATTGAGTTTATGCTAAGTTTATTGTTGTACATACTCAATCTTGATGCACACCCCATTTTACAAGAAAGTGATTCAACTTATATGAATAAAAATCTGAGAGGGTTCCAAGTAAAGAACTCTCTCCTGATTTCTGATAGTAGTTCACCCATCTGAACTAATATTAATAGCAGAAATAGTGAAATGCATAATGATTATAAAGATTTTAAAGCTTATTCAGTAAATGTTCACTTTACTACCTGTGAGGTCGCAAGTCTATATTGGCCATGATTTGTGAATAACAGTATTTAAATAATTAATAATATTTTAAATTTCCCTTTTCATGAAATGGTAAATATGATACACATTTGATGCCAATATGTACCAAACCCAGCTGTGTGATGAAGTACTATTTTATTCATATGATGAAGATAAATGACTACTAGTGTAGGAATATTAAGAGTGAGAAAAAACATTTAAGAAAATATGAATATGCTATTTCTTCTATAATTTTGAAGAATGTAGTTATGCCACTGGCCTATAATTGTTAGAAAAAGCAAATGAAATGTTGCATAAATATGTTCAAATGAAGGAAGCAACAGCTGTGTTTACATACAATTGCTTTATATAAAACCAATTTTTAAACCAGTAAAAATATCTTTCCCATGCGAAGGATTAAAATTCTAAAATGGTTAAAATGGCTAAAATCTTCAACACTCTTAAGCGTTTCACTCTTTAAACTGTTAAAATTCAGGACATGTATCGTGACCTATCTTAGCCGAAAATTCTAGCTACGGAAGGATTATGCATATATAACAGAATTTATAACAGATATTGAACTGGCCATTACAAATTTGAATTCAACAGATAAAAACTTTATTAGAAAGAAGTTGCTCTACATAATAAAGAAGATATTAAAAAGGAAACAAGGTCCAAGTCCTCAGTTAAAACACATAGAATCTCTTAATAAAAATAATGTAATATACACAAAAGTGGACAAAGAAAATAAAATAGTAATTTTGGACAAAGAGGATTATAATCAAAGAATGCAAGTTTTTTTCGAACAGTGATAACTTTATCAAAATCAATAACAATCCATTAAATAAATGCCAAACAGCAATAAATGAAGCCTTATAAAGGAGCATGCTAATTTCAAAAATAGAGCGATACTAAATAAAAATACATAATCCTTCCTTAGCTAGAATTTTCATCTTACCCAAGATACATAAACCAGGAAGTAACATGAGACCTATAATTAACAACATTAATACAACTTAAATGTAAATTGGAACTTGCACAGTGAAGCCAATCATATTAATTGATATAATTGTATGATTCAGTTGAACTACACACTCCTAAAGCTTCACTTACTTTTCATAAATGTATGGAACCGGTTTCCAGAACATTTAGTTCCCATCTTCAGCCAGGCTAAAGTTCAAGTGTCAGATCATTCATTGAGCTATGGGAATGTATATTCTGCTCTGGTGGCAGTGTAATAAACTAGCCGCCTGCAGCTCAATGAATCATCCGACACTTGAACTTTAGCCTGGCTGAAGATGGGAACTAAATGTTCTCGAAACCAGTTCCATACATTTATGAAAAGTAAGTGAAGCTTTAAGAATGTGTAGTTCAACTGAATCATACAATGATATCAATTAACATTAATACTCCTTGCTACAATTTAGCGATTTGGTTAACTTCTCAGTTTAATACATTTCCTAGATTTGAAAGCCTAAATTTGAAAAATTCAATGAATCTCTTTAAGAGAACTAAAGATTATCAACTATCTTCTAAAGACACTTTAGTTTCTTTTAATGTCAAAGATCTGCTCCCTAGTATACCGCAAATCAAAGTCTTAAGTTTGTTGAAAAAGAGGCAAACATCTTCCAATCTAACAGAGAAATATATCAATAAGTACATTAATCTTACAGAACTATGTTTGAGTCAAGCTTATTTCACTTATGAAGGAGAATTTTACAAAAGTCTGGTGGATGACATATTTGCAATTGTTCAAAAAAGACAGGTAGAAGATGCACTTAAACTGCTGAATCTACAAGAATCTATACTAAAATTTGCAATAGAAATGGAAATGGATAATGTTTTACCACTAAAAATAAAGACAGACTAGAATTTGGCATCCACAGAAAGGATACACATATGGATAATTATATTAAGGCCAATGGTTTCAACCCAAGAACACATAAAGAAGCAGCCTTTACCAGTATGATATACAGATTAATTAATGTGCCAGTCAACAGATTTGAATATAAGAAGGAATATCAATACATAATAGACACAGCCATTTCTAATAGTTTTAAAAAACAATGATAAATAAAAAAAATCATAAGATTTCAGAAACAAAAGAAAAACAAATTACTACATAAAGTGCTTTATCTAAAGATAAAATCTACAAAAAATTTACTTACCATCCACATTAAATAATAAATTTCAAATTGTTTTAATCAGTGCTATATGAAACTGGCTCCTCAGAATAGATTTAATATTGGGAAATTGTTGAAAGTAAACAAGGTAGATGACAGACCAAAAGAAGAAAGGTTAGGGATATATCAGATAAATTCTAAGGTCTGTGAAAAGATATACATAGGAAAGACTAAGAGAAACATTGGGATCAGAATGAAGGAGCACATGAGAAACATTGGTCATAAACAAATAGAAAAATCAGCTGTAGCAGCACATTTTTGGAATGAGCACCATGAAATTGAGAAAAATGTTAATTTATTGAGAATGTTCAACGTTCCATAGAACTAAGTATATGGGAAAACATTTTTATTAAGGAAAATGAACACAGGCTTAAGAACTTTGAAATTCAGGAAGAGGATAACATTCCGTGTAAGTTCTTCCATAGACCACCAGAGCTCATTGCAGGCACCTGCCTCTCTAACTCCAGCATGACACAATGACACATTAGTCCATCAATTGACAATGTGACTGATAGGTCATGAAACATGTCCTGAATTTTAACAGTTTAAAGAGTGAAACGCTTAAGAGTGTTGAAGATTTTAGTCATTTTAACCATTTTAGAATTTTAATCCTTCCCATGGGAAAGAGATTTTAACAGGTTTAAAAATAGGTTTATATGAAGCAATTACATATGTTTTACTGTGTTGATTCTGATCAAGTTTTATATTTACATACAATATTTATGTTAAGTAAGATTTAACTTTGGAGCAGCAGAATTTATTGAATCAGAGCATATTGTGCTTATGATTATGAATGGTCGAACAGCTGCTGCACTATACAACCAATTTAATCTTATTTTCTGTCCTCTGAATCAAATTATGTGATTTCAGCTATCATTAATGAGATGAATCAAGACCTGCAAGAAAAAATGTTCTTATCACATATTTTCACAAAAAAGAACAAGATTTATTTATAAATAATGTAAATTTTCCATTATTTCAACACAGAAATTTGACTCGTAGAGAATTTAAAATTTCTATTTTTGATCTTCTTTTTCCTCTTCTTTTTCCCCCTACTTTATGGAGTTTCACCATAAACCATTAATGTCTACCATGATTGCGCCAGCCCACAAATTCCTTTTCCTGAACAGAAATGTTCTTAAACTTGCTCATTACTTATTTCTCTTTGGCTGTCAGGAAAATACTCTACATTATAATAAAACAAATGAAGTTGTATTTAATATTTTTGAAGACCCTTTTCATTTCATTTACAGCCTCCTTATATTTATAAGCTTTGTGACTTGTTAGAAAATTAGTGTGTACTGACTTGTATGTATTTCATGTGTCATTTTCAATGCCTTTCAGTTTGTCCTAATGATTTAAATGTTTCATAATTTCTTATACAGATTGTTTGAAAATGACACTTGTTGTTGCTGCTCATATCATATTCTTGATATGGATGATTTGCAGTGCCAAAATAAATATTCTAAAAGAACATTTGTGTCAATGGCAATATTGTTTGCAATTTCTCAATTGATTCTGATAGACAATTGTAATTATATTTTTTATTTCTATTTAACCCAAATTTTTGTCATGTGCAACATGTGCATATGTTTGTGCCTTGGTGGTTTCTCTTTCTTGAGAATATAATTTTAACCACTAGTATCTTCAGTCATATTGAAGCTGTTGTTTATGGGTTGAAATACAGTACAAATTTAGTAAGAAACATTTATTCCCTTTGAATACACTAACATTTGGAAGCATTTTTCACAAATATATATATTTATTCATATA
This sequence comes from Metallyticus violacea, assembly GCA_030762175.1. NCBI lineage: Eukaryota > Metazoa > Arthropoda > Insecta > Mantodea > Metallyticidae > Metallyticus > Metallyticus violacea. The sequence goes on along the minus strand of CM060846.1, from coordinate 317,163,512 downwards.
TCAATCATGATCTAAAAGCAATTTTATTTATGTCAGAATAACTATGAGAAAGAGATAAAATACCCCTGCAACTACAAAAAACCAAGGCCTTCATATATCACTTCAATCTGTGAATTCTATGATGAGTTTAGCCAACTTTCAAAGAGTTGGTCTAAATCCAGAATGTACTCGCAAGCTAATGATAAAATTCCAAATATTTTGAATAATGGTTTTAAATGAGTTGATTGTTTTGCCCCTACAACTATTCTAATTACTATTTTTTGTATAAAATATATTTTTAGCTTTTACTGAATTTCTCCAGAAAATTATTATGGTGTGAGTGATTAGGAATCTTTTTAATGCTAACCTGAACTTATTTTTATTATTAGTATGCAGTTCCATTATAGATGATGGAAGGGAATTAAATAATACTCTACCATTGTAGTAAACACATTTTTTGAGTGCCTGCAATTTGTTATTTTGCTCTATGTAAGTCCTGTCTATGTCCAGTTTCTTTGTTGTGTATACCCGAGATTTTTTATGAACACTTCTGAATTGTCTACTACAAATAAAGGTACATCTAGAATGTATTCCCAAGCTAATGATAAAATTCTAAATGTTTTTAATAATGGTTTTAAATGAGTTGATTGTTTTGCCCCTGTCTTTATTCTTGTTACTATTAATTGTATAAAAATATGTTTTTAGCTTTTACTAAATTTCCCCAGAACATTATTCAATAAGTCCTTAAGGAATGTAAGTAAGCATACATAATATACTGTTTTTAGGATGCCTTATTTATAAATTGAATTAATGATATGATTGCAAAATATGCAGAGATTAGTTTGTGTACTAAATATGATCTTTCCAATTCATATTATGGTCAATCATATGAATTGAATATACTATACTAGATTAGATAATTTTATTACTTTCATATTCTATCTTTAGGTCTGAAAATTTGTATTTTTGTGTGAAAATTAATGTATTTAGTTTTTTTAAAGTTTATATAAATTTCTTACTGCTAACTGAATGAGATATATAATAAATAATGTTACTGTTTATTTTGGATTTTTTGTGATTATTTGATTTATTGTAATTTCTTTTATTTCATCTTTTGAGTAATATTTACCGTCTTTTTTTATAGCATTTCAGATGATTTTAGGTTTGTTGTGTAACAAACATAGCAAAGTTTCTAACTGTATTTATAACCTTTCTTAGAATTTTACAATAATTTAAATAGTACTGTCTACATCTAGCAGAGTTGTTTTCTCCAGTAGCTATGTAACTCCCTAATCAGATTCATTCAATAAATGAGGTTTCTGGGTGTAATTAATGACCACTGACATTTTATAGTTTTTAGGGAAATGAGTTTTGAATGTTTAAAAAAACGATAAAACCTTGCTATATATTTTATTCTGTCTTTTCTTTTAATATAATTTGAAATGGATACAGAATACATAAAATATGTATAATATAAATATTTCATATTTTTTAATCCACCTGTGACCATTTTATAAACCAGTTGCAAGCATTTTATGTAGATAGCATTGTTTACTTGTGTAAATATATAACAGTATGCAGATGACTATATTGTTACAAAACAGAAAACATTCCAAGCCATTACATAACTATGATATTAATTACACCTGCATTATTAATTATTTTCATTTATTTTTAAGAATATAGAAATAAAAAAAATTGGCATGCTTTATTTCTATAAAAACTAAACATTGTTATTTGTAAGGCATTTTTTTAATAAATGAGCATTGTTTCACACTAGCTGTGAAAACACAACTTTCTTTGGGCAGCCATCTTGAAGTAGACAGCATTATTTATGTGAAATTGGCAGTATATGTCACAACTTTGAATTTTACTTTTTCTGTCATCTGTTGTTCCTTTATAAAACCATTTTGAATACACATACATCTTACTAGCAATAATTGAGTGCAATCAATATCTCAATTTTAAGAAAAATGTCAGTTACCATTCTTTGCATCTGAATGCCTCAAATATGTAATTTTTGAAAAGAAATATATCAAAATGAAGGAACATTTTTATTATGTGCAGGTATATCAAAAATAAAGTTTTAAATTAGGAGCTTATAATATACCATATACATTGTAGTACAAATAATACACTTTTATTTTGAATGGTATAACTACATATTAAATTACTCACCTTTTGGAAAAAGTCATATTTTACACTTGTTTGCATTCCCTTTCCCCTTAAATGTTATGAATACTGAAATTCTGAGTTGTGCCTCTGTAGAAGAAAGTTGCTTATTGTTGGAAATATCTAGAAGGTATGAAAACTTTCTAAGACATGTAAATTAATATTTGTGTTCAGGAAGTAAGAAAATAGTACATAGAGTGGTTTAAAAGTAGTGCCATAGGATATATAGCTTAGTTATGTCACATTATATTTCTTTGTTTTTAATACAGATAGTAAAAATTGAACAAAGGACAAATTTCTTTTTAATCTACTTCATTAGTATAGATATTCATTTCCTCTCATATGGATAAATAATTCCTTTTTCTGAATTATGTGCATTATCATTAATTAGTAAACATAGCATTCATTCAGAACATATACAATGTGGAACTGCAACAAGCTACTAATGCTGATGCACTGACTGCATGTCCAATAGGCTAATGGTGCATTGCCAGTCTCAGTGGTGCATCATGTAACACAGCCTGCTTTTCATTCGTGGTTGTTTTATCATTTAAAATTGTTTATCATCTTTTTGATAATAGAATTATCTTGCAACAATAAATGTGCTAACTACCCTGTATAACGTTTATAAAAACTGTTTGAAAATAAATGATTAAGCTCAAATATAAAGTTTACTTAATGGATTTAAAACATGATTTTGGCACATTTTCTGGCTATGGCAATAAGACAAAAAGTTGGTATCCTGAGGTTCATAGCCTTGTGACTTTCTTTGTACTAATTCGATTTTAATGCATTAGTCAGTTGTATGTATTCTGATGTGTGTTGTCTCCTAGGTGAATGTTACATGTGCCACATTGACATGAAGTTATGTCATTGTGTCTGCATCTCAAACAGTTTTTAATACTTTAATTGTAAAGCCATATTGCTATGTACCTGTTTTGAAACATTTTAGTACTAGTGGTAGTAAAAAGTAGGAGGAGCAGAAGAAGACAAAATTGCTGGCTTATTAACTAATGGTTTTGTTTGCAATTCTTAATCATGTTTCTTTTAGCCTACAATCCATATTTGTTCACATAGTTGTGTGTTTGTACTTTGAATGTCTTATTTGTTACATCTCATTAATCGCCTGTGGTGCCTCTGTAGCAAAAACGGGCATTAAACACTGTTCATTTGTTACATCTCATAAGTACCAATTTATTTATTGTTCACCATTGTTTATTAATACACCTCACAGTCAGCTAACTTTTCAAGTGAGAAGAGAAATGCCACAATCATGTTTAAATGAATGCAGAGGTAATGAGAAATAAAGGTAGTAAATATGACAGCACTATATCATATCTGCAATAAAATTTATTTTCATTTGTGCAGATAGAAATAAACATGCAATTAGAACTTGCAAAGCTAAATGAGCGTGCTTCACTTGATTTCACTATTTTATATTTTATAAAACTAATTTTGTGGTGCATGACTTACAGACCAATTTCAATAGTTTAACTATATATGACTTTCATTTATACAGTATGGTACTAACATACCTATATTTAAATTGTAATGATCCACTGCTACATATCATGATGTAAGAAATTAACACAAAACAAAAATTAATAAATTAATTAATTAATAATAAATAATCTTGGAAGATAATTTTGTTGAACTAGAAGTCAGCAATAGTAATTAAGTAATTTGCATGGCATTTAAGTCACTTTCAAAAGCATTGTCAACTATGTTCTTACCATTGAGTAAAAACAGTTTTTTGATCAAAGTACATTCCTAGCCAAAAAGGAATATCTCTTAAGCTTTATATTGTGCTGTGAGAAAATCAAGTTTATAGCTATTATTTAATATTCACACATTTTACTTTTCTTTAAAGAATATTAAAATTTAAAAGATACACAAACTCACTCACTTGTTTGCTCACTCACTTACTCATATTTACCAAAATATAATTTGTATTTTTCAGGGATGCAGATTTACTTATTTTATCTTCAGTTGATTACATTGAAGCACTTTTGGATGATCATTTAGTAAAAACAGTGGCAATGAGAGGTTCAGCTTTTGTCAGACCCATTCAAAGTGAGTTTCTCATTTTACAATGAAAATAATGTGTGAAGTATTTTTAAATTTAGGCAGCATATAATTTAAGAGATCAATTTGCCTGTTACTTTTTTCCCCTATAGTGATACAAAATGAGTATATGTGTATGAAACTAAAGGTTAGAAAGGCACTAAGATTGCATCTTAGTATTTTAAAAATGGGCTTTATACACCATTAAAAAAATCATAGTATTTCTTATTGCAAAGGACAAAGTAAAATGTAATTGCAGAAATCTATTATAATTTTATAAAATGAAATTAATATTTGTGCCAATTATAGATTAGCTATTTAATAATTCCATACAAGATCATACCCTTCATCATGCTAATGCTAGACTTTATTCTCTAAAGCAGTGTTTTACGCCTTAGATACTAAGCATGTAGCCACTGGTGTTTCATTTTAACTCTGCTTCATTTTACACAAATACATCTTACCTATTTTATCAAAAATGATACAATTGAATTCCTGATTCTGCTAAACAGGTATTGTATGCAGCAAACACATTCTGATATTTACTACTTAAATGAAAATTGGAACTTACACAGTGAAGCTAATCACATTAATTGATATCATTGTATGATTCAGTTGAACTATACATTCTTAAAGCTTCACTTACTTTTCATAAATGAATGGAACCGATTTCGAGAACATTTAGTTCCCATCTTCAGCCAGCCTATAGTTCAACTCTTGAACTTTACTTGAACTTTAGCCTGGCTGAAGATGGGAACTAAATGCTCTCAAAACTGGTTCCATACATTTATGATAAGTAAGTGAAGCTTTAAGAGTGTGTAGTTCAACTGAATCGTACAATGATATCAATTAAAATTCTGATATGGTTATGTTTGTCCACTGTAATGTTTATTTCATTGATAACATTTTTCTTTTCATTCCAAATTCTCCTCTTGTGCTAATTTTGGGAGTGTTTTGTTTGTGAAGTTTAAGATTTGTACCATTTTGTTAATTTTTTTCTATTTAAATTATGTTTTTAATCATTTGATCTTTTTTTTTTCTTCTTCACTGAACCAGTAGTTCAGCAGTTGATCAGGAATGTTTTGAACAAATTTCACATGCATTTGACTAACTGATTTATATTTATATAATATTTAAAAAAAGAAATAGTTGCTGTAGTCAACTTGTAACCATATTTGCAAATGAAGTATACATCCATGGGACCAACAGGAAATAGGTGTTCAGAAAATAATGTTCAAGGAAATAACAAAAGCAGAAATCAAAGTTGAAGTATGAGTATCTCTGGCTGTAGTACATCTAGTAGCCAAGAGCAGACAGGGTATAATTATAACTTATTCCTTATAGTTTGGTAAATGTATCTTCATATTTAAAGGTTAAAATTTCATACAAGCTTCCGTTTCCTATGAACATCTGGTCAATTGCTGAGCAACAATTGATGTTTAACTTAATTTCTGATACCAATTAATTAGACAATTTCATATTGGTTCAAATTGGGGTGTTATTAGATTTTGCAGTAATTTATGCTGTCTGCAATACTGAACCTGGGTAGTTAAGGATTAAGATTTGGTTCTGATTTACAGTTATTCCAAATAAAAGAACTGAGACACTGAAGTTGATATAATACAATTAAAGAATGTTTGCTATACATATTTTTGTATGTGTTTTCTAATATCTGTATTAATTAATGCTAATATATGTAAATAGGCACATAGATTACTTGTAGTGATATTCCTTAACCTTATATTATATATTTAAAGTAGTTGCAGATACAATTTGGTATTAGATATTTTTATTTTAAAAATTATTGAAGTTGGTAGTGAGTACGAAACAATAAAGATACAACAATAAATTATATTGTTATACATATCATATCACTATTTTTGATAACACGGCATTATTTCAAAGTTCTGGTAAAAAATGTATAACTCTCTATTATGTATGAATGCAGATCAGAGTGGTCATGCTTTTATTTTTCTTCCTTTAAACATATATAAATCAGTGGTGTATACATATGACAACTCTCTTATGCTTAATATTGTCTCTCCCTGGGGAAAATTAGGTCAAGTTTTCAAAATGTAGTGACTGTAAGACATTGTGGCTTGTGAAGCACTGTGAAACTGCTGGTGAATCTGAGAAGATTTTAAACTAAACATACAGTAATTTTGAATGACTATGATTATGATGATGACGATGATGATGTTGATGCAATTCATGTAGGTTGAGCTGTTGCAATTCTTGAATCCATTCAAAGTGCTTGTATACAAATAGTTCTTTTTGTTTTGTTCAAAAGAGAACTTTTGTATTATAAAATAAAAACTATGTTTGGTGATGTGAAATTTTTACTTAAGAAATTAAAGCTGTACTTTAGGTAGTTGTTTCTGTCTATTATTTTGTGCATTGCAGACTGACTGACCAAACACTGAGTTCTATTTTTTCACCATACTGCAATCTGATGCAGCTCATCTGTTACATGTTTTAAGATACAAAAGCCACCTGTCTTCATTCATGTTTAGCTACATTTATAGACCACAGAATTCTGGCATAGTGTCTTCATGGTTGTAGATTGCCTGTAACTTTTATTATCTATTAACTACTATTAATACCTCTGTATTCTTATTAAACTGATAGTAAACTGCCTTCCTGTGCTTTCCCTTGATATCTTCTCCTTGGTTTAACATGAACTTAACAGAGTAAATAATTTTCCATAGAGCATGGTCACCCAAAGGATAAATTGAATTCAGAAATTGCCTCATAAATCTCCCTTTGATATCCAGCTACTTCATTCAGCATCTATATGAGTTTTTTTCATTGTGATCCATTTGGAAGAATTTTTCAAATAGGATTTCATTACAATTTTTGTTTAAATCTCCTCATTGTAACACTTATTTTCCAGTAAGCATCATAAAAAGTATAAATAATTTGTTATATTTTAGTATTAATTAAGTAATATGTTTTTATAAATTTTTATAGCAAGTTATGGCCTAAATAATTTATCATAATAGAAACTGCATAAGCACATTCAGTTATCTTATTATATGCCATTTATTTCCATGCCACTTATTTCACGGAACCAAAATTAAGGTTATCTATATTTTTCTCATGCTTCATTCAGTTCCTCTTCCACATTAACATACCTACTTTTATTTTGGTACTTTTTGTTGGTGTATTTCGGACTAACATGTAGTTTTTTTTTTTCTGCAATTGTGTTTAATGTCCATTTTAACTACTGAGACATCATGATACTGAAAACCGCCACGGGTGGCCGAGGTCGTTAAGGCACGGACTCGTGAGCGGGAGGTCTGCGGTTCGAATCCCGCCAGGACCGTCCTCCCTGACTGGGGTTTTTTCCAGGTTTTCCTCAGTCTTCATAACTGGCAAATGCCGGGGAGGCACCTAAACTTAGGCCTGGAACGCTTCCTTCCTTAAAAAAAAAATATCCTTTCCCAATTTATCATTTCAGCTCATGTATCATCAGTGTCCACCGCCTGTGGTGCCTCAGTAGTAAAAACGGGCGTTAAACACTACTCAAAAAAAAAAATGATACTGAAAGTATAAAAACTGGGACAGGATTTTTTTAAGGAAGGATCTCAGAACTATCTTTTGCCAATGACATAGTCCTTGAAAGTCTGGCAAGAAGAGATGAATAGGAAAAGTATAGTCATCAGGGGTGAAAAAACTAAAAACCTTGGCCATTACATGCTATTCATTTCATTATAATATTAAGCTTAGAAATCAACAATTGGAGCAAGTGACTCACTTCACATAATTTGGAGCAACTATCAGTCTGGATGGAAAATATGACTGGGAGATTAGCTATTGATTGACTGCCATGGGTAAACTACTTTATGCTATTAATAGAGGATTTGTGGGTAAAAGAGAAATCTGTAAGAAGACTAAAGACAGTCTAACATTCAATCTATCTCCTCATTCTAACTTATATTTTGGAGTCCTGAACTTTAAATACTAAACATCATGGCAGGCTACATGCAGCAGAGATGCTTTATTGAGGGTGGAGGAATAGACACATAGGGACATGTGCACAACTAGACTATTAGATTACATGTGATGATGCCCGAGATTTGTTGCCCATGACTTATATGGGAAGCACATCATATTGGCAAATCACAACAAGGGCACCCATGAATAAATTAGGAAAACAATGTAGAGGATATGCTCACCATAAGAGGAATGACCTTGAGGAAGCCAGAAGAAAAATTAAGATAGAACAATATAGAAAGCTGTCTGCAAAACCTCTGAAGTCCAAGGTGGATGAGATCTTGACAAAGAGGAAGTACAAGAAGGAACATTTCCAGGCCTAAGTTTTGGGTACCTCCCCAAATTTGCCATTTATGAGGATTGAGGAAAACCTGGAAATAATCTTAGGGAGGACAGTCCTGTTCAGAATCAAATCCCAAATCTTTTCCTCATGAGTTCATGCCTTAATGCCCTTGTCCACCTGTGGTGATCAACTTTTACATGTACCTTGTTGGCAAATATTACATATTCTTTTTGCATCTGCTCAGCAATTTTGGCCTGAAAATAACTGAAAGCAATTATATTCACTAGCTTAATTAGGCAAAAATATTTTCAATTAAGTCCACAATCTTTCTGCATTCAAACATCACTTTGAAAAAATTGCACTCTACAGGCTTTCTGCAGATTCTAATTTATTTTAGGAAAATTTTTGTGCTCTACCTACAGCAGTAAGCTAATTTTTTATGATGATGCAAAATTACTGTTTTATAGTTAAAATGGTACCTATTTTTTTACATATTAATTTAATATTTATGTGTATGCATAGTAATTTACCGTTAAGTTAATAATGTAATTTTATATCCACTTTTTTTATAAAATAATTGAAAATTTAATATCTCTTCCAAGTGACCAGTTGTCCTTTGATTAAGAAGAGAGTACAGACCTGAAATATATGTCTTTTCACCAAAATGTAGGTTAATTTATATATCAATACTTTTTTCTAGTGAAACGATTTTGTTTTCATGTTATTATTAAATGTTACTTTTTCCAAAATTAATGATTTATGAAGCCCAATAATTTAGGTTGCATATCCTAAGCATATAAAAAAAGACAGTATTAATTTTCTCATGCTGTATGAACAGATACATATACTTTTCTGATCATAAAATGTTTGCAAATAAATGAATCTCATTCAACACATACTTGTTAAAGGTTCAATCCCAGCAGGGTGGATGGATTTTTTTGGGCATAAAAGTCCTGAGAATGACTTCCTTTGAATAAAGCTGTGGGTTCTGTATTGTAGATTTACAGCATGTAAAAGAAACTCTAGCCTGAAAGAAGAGGTCTCTGAGCAAAACTTATTGGCCATTTCATGGCTTGAATTGAATGGGATCCTGATGACCTGAGGGGTTAAAGAATGTCTATAAATAAACCAAGTTAATAAAATAAATACCTGTTAAAGTATGCAATATAAATTTTTTGAAATTGTACTTAACCAATAGCAAACTTTTCAGTGGTTCAATATTTGTTTCTAGCATTTATACATTTACCAAGCAAAAAATATATAATTAACATTCTGTATTGAAATGGGCATAAATTTAAATTTAATAAAATTAAACAAAAAAGTCTTTAATAAGTATATTTTTATTGATGCTTGGACACAAGTTTAATAGGGAGAACAAGCTTAGGAAATACAGAATATCTTTATCTCACTTTCAACAATTCTTCAAATATCAATACACTGAGAGTTTACAGTATATATGGCCCTCATATTTTTGATCACACTTAGCCATAAATGAATAATTATTTTAGAATATGAACTCCATTTACAGTGCAAGTGCAGAAATTTTACAACAAATTACTACATTTGGGAAGCACTCTGAAAGAGTGGGAAAATGTGCAGGAGGATTGGCTATATCTACACCCTGTATTTTCATCAAAAGCAGTTAATGATCAAATACCTATAGAGGGATCTCTCTTTCAGGTAATTTTTCATTCTTGATTGCTTTTAATGTAGCCTAGGAACAGTACCTACATTAAGGATTTTTAAGCATTGCATGTTACTTGAAGTGTCCTCTTAATCATACTATATTAATATAAGTACTCTATGAAATATATATATATATTTCACAGTTTCTGGCATCTATTGATAATTATTCAAGAGCATGATTTTCATTCCTAAGTGTAACTCTGCTTTTTTACTAAAAAAGTAAAAATTGCAGACATATTAAAAGGAATTAAAGAAAAACCTACTGGATGATTATTTTTACTCTATGGATGAGTACCTTAAAAGAGATTTAGTTTTCATATGCATAATAAATATTTTTATGTACCAGTGAATGTTTTTTTTTAGTTTGTATTCATTTTGTAAATAATCCTGGAACCATACTTAATACCTTGCAATTTCATTAAAATAATGTAAAAATGAATTAAAAATTACTATGCCATTTTAAATTTAAAGTATGTTCCTATTTATCATTTTATAATAATTCATAGCATTAATGCAGCAAAATTATTTCATGTTAGATTACTGAAAGTATTGACTATTGCATGATTGTATACATTATTCTGGTTTGCTACTCTGCACACACTATATAATAAATTATAAATATATCTGCTCAATTAGCCATATTTTGTTGCAGCTGATATCTCTGTACCAAAATATTATGGCAAATAAAGATGATATATAAATTCAATTAAAATTAAATAAAGATGATTATTACAGATTGTGGGCACTGGTGATAAATGAGATGAAATGGGAAAGGAACTTTTTAGGAAGGAAACATTCATTCTGAGTTCAAGGTATCTCCTTGACATTTGCCATTGATGAGGACTGAGGCAAATCTAGAAAAAAGCTCAATCAGGAAGGATGGTCCTGGAGGAGTTTAAAACACAAACCTCCTATTCAGGAGTCCATGCCTTAGTGACCTTTGTCTACCCATGTATGTTTACTGATTTCATGTATAAGCCACTTTTTTCTGCATGAGACTATAATTTCTGTAGTTATCTTAACTGCCATTTTGTAAACTTTTCATTGTGTTTAATTTTACATTACTTAATATGAAAATGAATCATCTATGTCTCTAGAGCTGGAAAGAGGTGAAAAACACTTGGCACTAAACCAGAGATATATGTGAGTTACTCCAAAGATTCCCATCAAAAGTAATTCAAGATTTTCCAGGTTATGGTGTTACTCAGCCATTTTTAAATTCTGAGCACTATTCCCACTCTGACAACTTATCTTCATAAATTTCCATAAGCTGATGATCAATTTCTGCAGTCAACAGTTATTGGTATGCAAAAATATATCGAACATGGACTAATCATCTTGTATTGATTATTGCAGCTAAAGTGGTTATGCATGGTGGTGTCAATTTTCATCAAGGTACAATCTAAAGAAATGCCTAATGGTCATAGGAACAGTCTAGTCATAACTGCACAGATACCATACTCATTCTTCATTTCTTATAGTATAACCTTCATAAAATATTTATATATTATTTTAGAAAAAATTCTATAGAGCTATTGGGTGACATTCCAAGCAACAGCATAGTGGTGTTTGTAATACTAACTTCAGATATGGTATGTTTAAAATGTTTTTTCACATTTAGATGTTGTGCATAATGTTTTGGTCTAAATTTAATTACATTTTTAACAAAAGTTATTCTCCTCATATTTGTTAATACAGACTGACATAAAATGCTTGATAGCTGAAAAGTGTGCATTTTGCAAGAAGTTAGTTCATTCCCAGTTGAACAGTATTATGCACAGAGCATCCAAACATTTCATTTAATTGTATTATCAAAAGACAACTCATAATTATACTTAATTCTTCAATAAAATGTCTAAGTAACATAAAAATACTTAATATATGTTCGAAATCTGTTGTCATGATTCAGGGCTGTGATCATGATGGCTCTTTTTTTCTAACAATCTCTTGTGGTAGTCAGTTTTGTAGTACTCTGTTGTGCTGCTCTCTGTCCTAGCTTCCTAACTGTTTTTCCATCATTTTCTTTATTCTTAAAGTCTTTTCAGTTCAAGATTACAGGATACCCTTTCTTCTTTGCATTTAGGGGTACTAATTTTTTTGTTACACTGCATTATCTTCCTTGTGATAATTATTCTTATCCATATTCAGGTGAAGTCTATCCCTTATGTATTATGTATGGTTCTTGTACAGCTATGTTTAGCACTTCTACTTGATCATATGCCTTCTTTAACTAATAATTGTCTGCTGAAAAGTTGTATTTCATTTCTCACAAATGAGGTTGCATTCAAATTGTGTCTATACATAAATCATAACATTCATGTATATTTTTGCACAAAGTATAATTCATAATTTTGGCTGCCTAAATATCCATTACTTCTCCTTTGCCAGCACTAATGTTGCAGAACACCATATAGTAAATCATTAGCAGTTCTAGTGATCTTAAATATATTATGGAAGCATATTTTATGCCTAAGTTCTATGGGTTGTCTTTCTGGAAGTATTTCTTTTGTTCCTTAGTATCTGCAACTTTATACATATGTAGTTTTCAAGAATGAATATTCATAGCTCTAAGATGAACAACAGGTTAACATGGTTTAAAGCACTATTAGCTTACCTGTAAAAAAAATAATAACAAACTATTTCTATGGCTTATTAAAACTTTCCATTCATAAATGTGGATCCAATGAATGGTGGATGAAGAATTTAATATTATTTCTTTTATTTTAATTTAATGACTATATATTTGCTTCAAACCATATGCACAAAGACTTTAATGAATAATTTAGCTTTACAGCTCTATATTATATGCACTAATACATGGGAATGAAGAATAAAGTAAATAGTGATAGCTAATTTTTTTTATAGTTAAGTAAACATCCTATTAAATAAATTGAAAACTGAAGAAGATTTTGTGCTCATTCTTTAAAACATATGCTTTATTATTCCACAGTTTTATGAAATATTTTTTTTAAATGGCAGTTTTTACTTCAACTCTTTAGTAATAAAAATTGCCACTCCATTGTCAACAGCTTTGTAAGTACAATATTTAAATAAAAACTGACTTTATAATTATCACAACATATATATGCAAGTTCTTAAAACTTTCCTTTTGCACCAGGCTTGTTGCTGCCTTGACATTTGTTATTCATATCTAATTACTGACCGTTCACTTGAACAATACAATTTGAAAAACTACTTCATCATAAGTAAAACCTTTAAAACAGCTGCAGCTATTAAAAGCACATAAAATAAACTAGTAATTAAAAAATCTGGTATTTTATTAACTAATCTATCTTCTTCTCAATAACTATACCTTTTTGTTTGTACACTAATCTACTCACTTCTAGTCAAAAACCATAACCGTATAAACTTACATATAAGTTTTTGTATATATTTAAAATCCTTCTCTGTTTCAGCACCTGCAGTAAATTTCTTCTTATTATTATTATTATTATTAATTTATTTACCCATACATCTCATACTCTTGTGTTAAGCCTTCCTCTTGCATATAAGTGATACATGTTCTTTGGCTTAACCACGTGTATCATTTAATTTTCTTACCAACACACCTGAGTTGCTTATGTGAATGTATGAATGAATGAATGAATGAATGAATGAATGAATGAATGAATGAATGAATGAATGAATGAATAGTGTTTAACGCCCGGTTTTGCTACAGAGCACCACAGGCGATGGACACTGATGATACATGAGATGAAATGATATATTAGGAAAGGATTTATTTTCATGGAAGGAATCGTTCCAGGCCTAAGTTTAGGGTACCTCCCCAGCATTTGCCATTTATGAGGACTGAGGAAAACCTGGAAAAAACCTCAGTCAGGAAGGACGGTCCTGGCGGTATTCGAACCCAGACCTCCCGCTCACGAGTCCAGACTTAATGACCTCGGCCACCCGTGGCGGTATATGTGAGTGTGAAGAGGAAGGACATATGAAGTGAGCTCTTGCAAGAACAGGAAGTGGGGTGCCATGTTGTAATTCTAAAGAGTAAAGAGCAGGTGGTTCAGTAGAACAGTCTAAAGTTTGAGGAAAGAAAAGGGTTGAAAATGTGGAGGAAGTAAAGCCTATGTTCAAGTCAATAACTGAAGATATAAAGGATATTAAAATCAGGGTGGCAAGAATGGAAGAGGATTTGGAGAAGAGCATAGAAGAATAGCTCAGGAGATTGGATGGTTTGAAGAGAAATTAGGAGGAGATTTAGTGGAATGCTGGAACAGAATAGTTAAAATGGAAAAAACAGTGGATGCAAACATAGTGATCTTTGGAGTGGAAGAAAGAAGAGAGAAAAAGACATGGGAAGAAGTAGGAGAACTGATTGAGGGAATGTTGGGCAACAATTGTAGGAATGGGAATTTGTTAAATTAGTCATAATGAATATGAAATGGAAAGCATTAGGCCAAACTGGGAAATTAAAAGGCACAATTTTTTTTTGGAATTGACCATGATGAAAGAAAAAATGATAAACAAGAGCAGAATTAATAAAATGGTTAAGGAAGCCAGGAATGAATGTAGAAGAGCAATTATGAGTGGTATGCACTTATGGATAGACAAAAAGCAGTTGATGCATCAGTAAGGTCAGGAAACCATGACTAGAGGGGAAGAGAAGAGGATTAGAGACAAAAACTTGCTGATGCTGCATTAAAAGAACAACAACTTGCTTCCAGCAAGGAAGGTAGGAGTGCACAGCAATGAGCATGTCATGGACCTCACCAAGTGCAAAACTGCTGAGTGGTAAATGATATGGTGGAGATAAGTGGATGTAGGGAATCAGCTGGTCAGTGGACAAGAGGTTTGAGTAAGGGGTCATTGCCCGTGAGGAGTTTGATCGAAATAGAGATTGATAAAAACTCAATATCAATTAAAAGGGTTACTAGAGGAAAAGCTAAGCTAGAGTGATTTATTTGGAAGAAATAGAAAATAAGTACTTAGAAAGGGATTATTTATGATTTTAAAGATTTATATTGTAAGATTGATTAAGCATGGATCAGAAATAAAGTAAAGGGAAAGAAAAATTTTGTGAGAATAGTAGATTGGGTAGAAAGTGGGAAGTAGGCTCTAATGTATATGCAACCAGGCAATTAATGCATATATCCTAAATAACAAGCACTCCAAGGGTGTTGTATTGTGTGCAAAGTTAATGTTAGAGAATTATGTAAAAATAAAATATTCATTTGTTCATATTAGCACATCTAATAGAATAACCTCATTTTCTTTTTTAATAAAAGTATCCAAATATGCAAGTTAGCATCCTAATTTTAGCTTCTATAAACCAACAAGTAAATAAAAAAAAATCAAAATCTCTATTTTACTGTATGTGGTAGCACCTTTGAATGTTCATATTAATCATATACAGAATCTTTTTCTTTATGATACATCACTTCTAGTGCATTTAATCTTTTTTGTTTATAGGAAGTTGATCACATATATACAGCAATTATGATGGATGTGGAGAAAAATAGGAAAGTGATGGAAAGTATTGATAGCATCCATGCACTTGAAAAATTAACTGAATGCAAAAAAAAACTGGAGGCCATTAAAAAGGGTGTTGCATTTTTTCTAGAAGCAAGAAGGCTGCTTTTCCCCAGGTATTAAAATATATTTATCTATGTTCATGCTTAAAGAATGTGAGAGAATTCAAAACTTGATGATTCATCATGAAAATTTTGTTATATTGTATTTTAGGGATTAGATGCTATAGACAGATTTGCTATTTATAATAATATTTGTAATAAATTAGTTTGAGAAGAAGGAGAAAGTCAGATGAAGTCTTTAGACAAAAAAGAAAATGTTTAACACTCATAGTAAATATACAAGCACTATAGTTAATGCTTGCTACTCAGACAGTTCTCTTTATTTTAAAAAGTTAATATAATGTACTTTATTGAGGGGATGGTTTTGTAATAAGCTTATTGTTGGTTTTGAAGGTGGAAGAGAGCTGAATGTCAACCTGTTTGCATCTTACCTTACAGATTTTTCAAACATATAAATAGATATTTTTGATGAAAAAGAGAAAACATTTTTCAGTGATTGCTGTATTCAAAACATATATTATATTCTCCCTAATGTATTCCAACACGGTTACATGAACAATAGAACAACAATTATAGTAGACCTATTCATGTCATCATATTGAATTAAAATAGTGAATATTCAATAGTTTCTTCAAAATGTGGCTGTTTGAAATATAAGGTTTTGATCTCTTAACAATTATGTATAAACCTATATTACTTTTATTAAAAGGAATGAAATTTTGAATTGTATGTTATAATGATAAGGTAAGATAATTAAGTGGCCACCTCATTGGTCTAGTGATTAGGGTAGCTGATTGCTGGCCAGGAAGCTTGGGTTTGATTCCTGGTACCTGCTTAGGAATTTTTCGAAGTAAGTGAGGACATTTGAGAAACTATCTGATGAGAAGTTGGTGTTCTTCGATCACGAAAGCCACATGGTAGCTGACTGGAGGGATGCCACTGCTGATCACATGCCCGCTGCAATACTGCTCTCTGTCAATGAAGTTATAAGATGGAGGTAGAGAAAGCAGGGATTGCTGCAGCAGGCTAAGGCTCACCCTGGGCTGTAGCGCCAAATAAGAAGATAATTTAATAAATTTGAAAGCATTTAAAATGTATATGTGTGTTTTCTAATGCCAAGTCATTAGCCTGATTAGGGCATTGGAGTTCAAATTCAGGTTTGCAGAGGGCAGTAGTACAGTTCATTTGTAACATGTGCACCAATGAATTGGCAAACTACAATATGCTGAATGAAGATGGAGAGAGGTGTTTATGGAGCAATGATGGAATGAATGATAAAAGAAATCAAAGTTCCAGAAGACCTTTTCCTGCCGAGGTGTCACTTCATTCAGCAAAAATCCCATTTATAACTGCTGGATTGAACCTGGACTACTTCAATCAGAGGTGAGCGGTGTAATCACTTTGCCATAGTACTGCTGCATCCAAAGTTTTAGACCCATATCCATTATAAAAATTACTCTATAGTTCATAAAATTTTGTTTTGTTAAAAAATTTTAGAAATTCTTTTATTTAGGTTGTAGCTAAGTCCATTTTTTGCACTAGCCATGATTTGCCTTTCTTGAAATAGTTTCTAAGTATGCTTCTTTCTTTTCCCAAGAAGCTGCATTCATATAGAAGATGGTAGGCTGTTTGTTCTTCTTTCCTGCATGGACATGCCAGACTCTCCAGTATTTGGAATTGCCATGTCCGGTGACAAAAAAGTGAAATTTGGAGCATGTGAGAGATTGATATTCAAAAAGCATTTACTGCTGGGAAGAATTTTTTTTTTTTTTGTATTTTCTTTTGTAGTCATCTGTCATCCCTATTCTATTTCATTATGCTCTCCCCTTATAGTTCTCTGGTTACTTCACTCTTTGGTATTTTCATGTAGCTAATTTCTAAATTTTTGTCATGTGCTGCTTGTTTTTGCTCGATTATTGGCCATTTCTTTTCCATAATGTCTGGTGTGTGCTTTTTTCCAACTGATTTCTATTGTCCAGTGGTCTTCTTGGAGAAATCTGATCATTCGCTTTGTATGTTCTATGAGTTCCTTATGTATATTGGAAATCTGAAGAGAGTTCAGGGTAATCAGACTATCTGTAAAGATTGCTGCTTTTATTTTCTGTTTCCTACAATTTTTGGGACTTTTATTTTATCTATAGCCATGAATATGGCTAGTTGTTCAGCTTGATTGTTTGTGCTTTTGTTGTTTAGCCTATACTTCAGTTAATGTGTTAGGTCTTCCTGAGTAAACATGGCTGCTCCTGATCCCTTTCCATTCTCACCTTTGCTGCCATCTGTGAATGCTTCTATTGTGTGCCTGGTGTTCTTGTTTACTTCACAGATGGTTATAATGTCAGCAGAATGAGTATTGATAGTAAACCCTCCAGAGGTAACTAATAATTCCTTTTCTCAGCATAGTATATTGTCACACCCCAGGATTTTAGGAGATGACGGGGAGCTAAGCTACAATAAGATGGTAGAGCTAAAGTTAGTTATCTTTTATTATAATCACTCTGAATGATACCAAATACAAACCAATGTGTATGACCTTTCAAGTTAATGTTACAATAGCAAAACAGCGTCCTGTTACCCATTCTGCTGCTTGTGCCCCCAGTCAGGGCTTACCTTGCAAGATGTGTCTCGGAGTGCTATCACTTCTCGGTCGGTCTCGCGGTCCTCAGCCTAGCCTCTAGGCTCTCTCTTTCTCCCTGTCTCTCTCCTCTGCAGCAACCTGCAGGCTCTTAAATAGAATCCCGTACCCCAGGGAGGGAGCCAGAGGCATTACCAAATATGGTGTGCCACCGCCCTAGGTTTGAATTAAAGCAGCCAATCACAGAGCAACACATGAAAGTTCTCTAACATCCTGATTGACACATGACATCCTGAGGCCTACGTGACTTTAGCAGATTCCTCAAAGGAAACTGATGTCATGGTGAAAACCCTTGGGTTTGTCACAGGAAGTGACAAACCAAACCTTTCCTGTTGCACAATAATTTACTAAGTATCTCATGCTAATACAAAATGGTAAAAATATGGATAAACCAAAAACTATGTCCTTTCCGAGACGTTTCAATTCCAAATTAAATGACATAAATTCACCAATATTTACCGCCCGAAAATAGCATCCGTGACACATCCTCGACGACTAACATGTTGTCGGCCTCGACAACACACATAACCCAATGGGGTAAAAGACCATACAGAAATATGAAATCTAAGCGAATACACAAAAGTCAAATCAGCAGATAACTACACAGATAATTTCCGCTATGTCTTTGTAGTCCCTAAATAAAAGAAAAACGTAGCACCAACATACTAAAAAGGAAAGGATGGGAAGAAAAGGAAAGAGGAGGGGAAAAAACTCTAACGGCTCTCCCGCGGCCCAACTCAGTTAGTTATGCCATAAGTCCATGGTACACACACATAGGTTCAAATGCCCACAAACACAGTATACACCAACACATGGAGAACACCCTGTATACCGCAAGTATTCACATGCTGAACGCAGCCCACCAGTATAGTCTTTGATACGCAGCCAACGTGAACTTGCAGGAAGAAGCTCGACGATTGAAGGCCGAGCCGGAAATCCGGCGGAAAGCATAACTAGGGCACTAGCATGATTCACCAGGCCAGAGCAGAATAACAAGCTGAGCATATGTAGAAGTAATGTAAACAAAATATTCGTGTCAGCTCACAATGTCTCCATGGAACAGAAGTGGGCTCCGGTGTATCGCCGTTCTCTGGGCTAGTGTCGCGAGCGGCATATAGGCGGGTCCGCGAGCCATGCATTAAACCAAACAAACATGAATTAAAAATGAGGTACCAAATTGAAGGGGGGGAAAGGAAAAAAAAATGGGTGTAAAGACTGCACCTAAAGGAGGGGAATCCATGAAATACGAGGGAAATCAACAGGGCAGGGGGAAAGACAAGAAACTCAGAGGGCAGGAGGAAATGGAAGACAGGAAACCAGGGGAAGGTGTCAACCAACAAAATAGGTGCTACCAGTATTATCCAAAAAACAAAAAAACAGTAACACACTAAAACGCAATACATATATCATACAAAGTCTATAATAAGAGAACATTGGGATATATATGATAACACAAGTAGCATACAATATATATATATAGGGGATGAGCTCAACCATCATCCTCAAAATGCAAGACATGAGTGTTATATCGATTGTGGCGAATGACAAGCAAAGAGAAATTCTCTGAGTGTATTATTGTAAATTTGGTTATAATATAATTAAGAATAAAAATAAACAGATCAGGCTAAATATAGAACATTGCCAACCCCGAATAGCACCAAAAGTGGGCCACGTCCTTGGAACTTACATAACGCCGAACGATGTCGCATTAAAACAAAATAATTGATAACATGGTAGTATAAACAATCCGGATGCATCTCTCGGATTATACAAATACAAATATATAATGTCAGGAATATTAAGCAAATATAAATGTTCACACAAAAAGAGTACCAAAATAATGAACATAGCATTAGAGGCACGCCGTAGTGGCGTGCGCATAAGGAGCACCGACTGGACGCGGCACAACATATGGTTGATCTGGAAGTCTGGGAAGCATGTACAGAGTCTCTTCATAGGGAGGCCGTTCATATAAGTGTGTGGGGGAGGAGGTCGTAGGCGAAGATAAGGATGGCCGTGGAACATCGGTAAGAGGTAGAACATTAGTACACTCAGGTCTAGTAGAGGGCACCTGAGAAGAGGGTTGATCGGAGCAGGAAAGAGTGGCAGACCAGGGGGTCGTATCACGCCAGCAAACGGGGTACAATCCATTGGAATGGGCCAACCAAATTAAATAACAAATAATCATAATATTAAGACCAAACGATATACCAATAAAAATAAAAGAAAGCACAGCTGAGTAATCCGCAGGATGCCAGCCACTATTATAGCATTGACCCAATGTGGTATATGTGGGATAAGCTGAAGAATCGAACGGGGGTAAAAGGGTGGTTTCAATCGAGGACCAAGGTGCTGGAATTAAACGTCTAAGATCCACCACCGGCGGTCCCGAGGATAAACATTGCCGGGGAGCAATGAGCAGATAACGATAAATTGTGGCGTTACACCGGCAAGGGAGGCGCAACCGATAAGCCCCTATCTCACTATCTAACGCAAATGAGCGTTCAAAAGTAGGGCATTGAACCCGAAAGGACCTTACATGAGTCAGAACAAAAGTAAAGGGGTCCGAGGGGGAAACGAGGGGCCTGCGATTGGTAACACAGGACATCGGACAAACTTGAGATAAATTAGACACTGAAGTACCCTGTAAAATAGCCACCGCGCATGCCGTAACCAATGCCGAGATGCCGTACGCCGGAGTCACCAAACAAAGGCTAGATTTAGAAGTATCACATTGAGGTAATAAAACTCGAAAATCCCCAGGGGAATACAAGACGGCCACCGCTCTGCCTTCCAAGTTAACCATACAAGTCTGTTCTGAAAAGGCAAAGGGAGTGGGATTAAAATAACGTCCCACCGCGCGCTGCACATCCTCCCGAAAAAGGGGAATTTGCAACCCCATCATAAGCGACCGGGGGGAAAATAAACAATCAACAATCGGTGCGCTATAATAATTACCGATGGCCGTCTTTCCCCAGACCAACCGAAAACCAGCATTGTTACGTACCACGATATCCAATGCCTCACTCAGCAGAGAAGGGGGGACCACTTCCGGGTCAAGAAAACGGGTCATACAAGTTCGATATATCCGATTAGAACGAAGCGTCTGAGACAAAAGTTCAAACAGGGGTCCCGCACCAGAAGAACGCATAGTCATGGCATCCTGGAGATTAAACACCTTGTCACAAAAGGACGTGTTTAACATAGTAACAAACTGATTAAATTGCCGTACTTTCTGCAGGATACTGCGCATAGTTACATCAGAAATAAACATATTTTCTATATGCTGTTTATCAGCTAACAAAAATGGAGAACCAAATATGGATCCATCCCCTCTTAGGGGATCCTTATTGGATTGAAACAGTATAGGATGACTACCGTGGACAGTGCTAAATTTAGATAACAACCAATTACAAAAGGCCTTATTACTACTATTAAATGTGCAATACTGAGCAACAGGTGGATTTATCCCACACTGTTCTGTCAAAAATAATACAGGAACCGAATTCTCATAATACGTCATATTAGGCAAGACATAGAAGTCTCCGCCTGCTGTCACCTCAATTGGAACCGCCTCATAGGGCCCTTTTTCCACTTGAGGGAGTGCCAGGTTCAACAGTGAAGATAGTAATAACAAAAGTGCGGTGGCCATTCCCGCAATCATCTACACGATAAGCAGCTCAATAAAATGACGACAATCCCCCCAGAACACGTATATATTTCTAATAGACACCACAAAAATACTATATCAACCACAGATATTAAGGAAGCGACCAGCGCGTCCCTTCACGTATTACCATACATGTATATCCTTGAAACAAAACCTCGTCACGAATAATTCAATAAAAATGTCTGTAGGCGTCTCTTTTAGGTGTTTCTTGGGGCCTTACGGCTTACCCATGAAACAAAACTTAATGGGGCCGCATGGCATACCCATAAAGATTAAATAGTACCAATAACACACCTTACCACCAAGGGGCCTCACGGCTTACCCATGGAATAAGGTGGCTGCGATAACGGTTATTAGGTTGCTATCAATAATGTAAACCTGACACGCCCAAAGTAATACCGTAATATAATATGCCTTACATGTAACAATATTGTATTTATTTGGCTGTTCGAAGCACTCAGGGCACAAATGTCGCCCTGCTGTAACACTAATCTAAAGCTGGTGACGAGCAGTGGAAAAATAACAGGAAGTGGGAAACCATTCGGTTCCTGTAAGATTGCTCAAGGCCTTGGTTGTTATTGTTAGAAAACATGCACTGCCATATTACCATGAATTACAAGTTTCAAACTGAAGTGGTCTCCCGTATGGATTCCAGCGGTGCAGCTGGCGTATGCCGCGGGGCCACAGGTGGTGTCGTTAGTAGAAGGACCCCATTCGTGGCCCATCCATTAAGAGGACCAGGGTTTGGCCTCGCAGTTGCACGGTGTAGGCGGTATACCTGCCAACACAACTTAAAAGAGCGATAAGCAACAGCACACATAAAATGCGACACCCGTTGGATATATGACGAGTATGGCGATACTAAGGTATATTTACTATGCGAATGAATAGCAAGTTAAATCTATACCTCAACCGTCAAACAACATATAGATGTGATGAATTTCTAATTATGTTGTCTCGTCAACTTTTAACTTAAGCAATGTAAATTGTTCATGTCCACCTGCAAGCTGCTGCATTTAAAAAAAAGAATATAATTTATTGTATTCAGTTCAAACTGATTACAAATGTGCCCCATTACGCCGACCACAATACGCCACTTCCCAATCTTAACTTCAAGGCTATGCCACTGGGCATAATAGTAGGAAGTAGCAAAAAAAAACTCCTACAAGTAATTTATGTTTTACTTAACGTATTATGCATAAATATTAACAGTTTATTCCTGAAAAGTTTAATAGAAACATTACAGCAGTTCATGACAACATAGAAATATGTTACAGAATTAACAATAACAAATGTTTGAGCTTAAATCTTTATTTAAGTCTATACAGGTATAAACGTTCTTTTACTACTTCTTTAGCAGTTTCCATTTTCCTAGTGGATGCATCTGAAACGTGTAATAATCATGTTGCGTACCAAATCGATTACCTACTTAACAACTCGGAGCACCCTCCAAACAGCAAAACGAAGGACATAATGCAAGGAAACAAATAACACAGGGTGAACAACAAATCACCATATTTCTACAACATACTATATAACTACATTTAGACCAATAAGAGCAAACTTAGTTTCTTCTACGAAATGAATAATAGGGATATAATCGAGATACATGTACAATTAACTCTTTTGGTTTGGAGCCCCCATGTTGTTTAATGCGATAGTTCACTGGAGACGTTCGTTCCATTATCACATAGGGACCATAAAACCGATGCAACAACTTAGTCGTCTTTCCCCTTTTTCGAACGGGTGTAAATAGTTTAACTAACTGTCCAGGGCTAAAGTGAAGTGTTCGCCTCTTCCTGTCGAAAATACGCTTATGCCTATCCTGTTGTCGCCGAATATTATCTCTGGCCACTTTGCGCGCCGATTGAATATGCTCTAGAGTCTCCTTCACAAAGAGATTATCAGTGGTATGTTTCAACTGAACCTCTCCAGGAAGGGTTGGATGTCGTCCGTACATTAGAAAGAAAGGTGACGTCTCCGTCGATTCCTGTCTG
This sequence comes from Metallyticus violacea, assembly GCA_030762175.1. Classification (NCBI taxonomy): domain Eukaryota; kingdom Metazoa; phylum Arthropoda; class Insecta; order Mantodea; family Metallyticidae; genus Metallyticus; species Metallyticus violacea. Next base: position 317,139,484 of record CM060846.1, on the reverse strand, counting down.
CTTGTGTTGTACGCAAAGAGCACATGGGGTAAACTTGTGTCCCAATCACGCTGATTAGTGGAGGTATAATGTGAAAGCATGTTTATTATTGATGCATTACATCTTTCTGTTAGTCCGTTGGTGGCAGGATGGTAACTGGTGGTGAACGTCGACTTCACCCCCATCGAAGCCAAGAGGTGCTGCGTAACCTCACTTAGGAACACTGCGCCTCGGTCCGATAGAAGCATGGCAGGAGCGCCATGCCGACAAATGATGCTTTCCAATACAAATTGGGCCACGTGTTCAATAGACCCTTTTGGTACCGCCTTTCCTTCTACCCACCGGGTGGCGTACTATGTCGCCACAATTAACATCGTGTTCCCTTTCTTAGATCTATGAACTGGACCTACCAGGTCTATCCCCCATCTTTCACCAACATAATTAACCGGAATAGGTTGCAAAAATCTAGGAGGCCGTAAATTTCGGGGACCCTTCCGAGACTGACAACTGGGACAACCCTTCACATACCTTTCAATTTCCTTCCGCATGCCTACCCAGTAATACCTGGAACTAATCTTAGAAAATGTTTTTGCGAATCCCAGGTGTCCCGATAACGGATCGTCATGACAGGAGTACAAAATTTCATGCTTCAAAGATTCCGGAATCACCAGCAAATGCAGTGATCCCGAAGCACCAGCATTTTTCCGGTAAAGAACGTCTGTTTTTAGCAGATAAGATTTAGCCTGACGCTGGAGTCGAGGAGATCCCGCATCCGGTTGTACTACTGCCTGAATTATAGGCATTAGCTGAGGGTCCTTACGCTGCTCCTTCGCCACTTCTACCGGTGATAATAAACACGTCACAAGGTCGTTCGTCTGCTCAACTATTTGTTGCGCAGGTTCATCAACCGGGAAACCAGAGAGAGCATCTGCGTCTAAATGCTTCGCCCCCGATTTGTATACAACCGTATAGTCATATTCCTGCAACTTTAATGCCCACCTGGCCAATCTACCTGTGACATCCTTACTAGCGTCTGTGTGCAATTCCGTGTAAGCCCCCGGCCGATAATGACCTAACACAGGGGTTGTAGTCATTAATCGTTTCAGCATATCGAATGAATCCTGATGCTGTTGCGTCCATTCAAAATCTCGATTTTTTCGTGTTAACTCGTGTAAGGGCTGAGCAATAGAGGCAAAATTAGCCACGAAGCGTCTATAAAAACTAAACAACCCCAGCACTCTGCGAACATCCCGTACTGTTTTAGGGACCGGGAGTTCCGTAATAGCTCTGATCTTGTCAGCATCAGGTTCAATACCCTTGGCGGACACCGTGAAGCCCAAGAGTTTGATACGGGACATTCCAAAAAAACATTTATCAGGTTTTAACTTAAAGTTATGCTCCCTTAGCCGTCCAAGAACTTCCTCGAGATTACTAAGCAATTCCGGGAATGTGGCCGCAAAAATCACTATATCGTCGAGATAGACCAATGCTTTCTTGTATTTTAATTCACCAAGCAGTTGATCTGCCACAGCTGAAAAATGTCTTGGGGTATTTACCAGACCAAAGGCCAAGCGTTCAAACTCCCATTGTCCAAAGGAAGTTACGAACGATGTGTACTTCTTACTCTCTTCTGCTACCGAACACTGAAAATAAGCGCTCATCAAATCGAGCGTACAGAACCATCTAGCGTTGCCTAAATAACTCAACAAGTCATCAATCAGTGGTAGGGGATATGATGACGTAACTGTAACCGCATTCAATTTCCTAAAATCGACGCAGAACCGGAAGTGACCATCCTTTTTCTTCACTAACACTACTGGGGAAGACCAAGGACTGTGGGACTTACGAATGATTCCAGCGCCCAACATGTCTTCCACCTGTCCTTGTATCACCTCCCGTTGAGCCTGGGACACCCGGTACGGTCTTTGTTTTATTGGCCTGCTATCAGTAACCTCAATCTTGAATTCCCCAATATCAGTAGGGCCTAAGTCCTGCAACTTCGTAGCAAAAACGTTCCTATATCGTTTCAACAATATCTGCAACTGTGCCCGCTGTATTGCTGTGAGCTGCGAGTTTAAATTAAATTTCTCTCCACTAATCTCCGCAGGGTAAGATTCAGAAGTAGACCAATTAGCAGATTGCACTAATGCAATTTCATGCACATTTGCGAGAGTAGTACCTGCGAAAATCACTTTAGGTTCGGCCGTATTATTGTGTACTAAAACTTCACATTCATTTGTCGCATCGCAAAACACCGGTGTTATGTCTATATGTTTTTTCTGGATTATCACTGTATTAGGTTCCAGCATTATGCGCCCCATTCCATTTGGAGTCAGGTGCACCCTAACTCTTTGAGATGTAAACGGAGGGACTCTCACATCCTCCGTGCAACGAGCTTTACACCGTTCCTCCTCCTCATCCGGCTCTATGGAAATTTGTGCTAACGGGCAGTTCATTTTTCCGCCACAATTAAGAACTACATGACGCCCATCCGGCAATTTTAGCGTCACAGTAGAAAAACCGAAATCAATTTTGGCATTATACCGTTCTAAAAAATCAACTCCCAACAACAAATCATGCCCAAATTCAGGAGCCACCAGGACATCTGTCACAAAAGTAACACCATCCAGTTGAAACTGTATTTGTGTAGAATAGGTAATATCTAAAAGTTTATTATCCGCTGAACGCAAAAAAAGACCCTTGGGGACAGGGTTAAGAGGGGTATTCACTAGCCGCTCTCGCATTATACTAACCCCACTTCCAGTGTCAAACAACACACTAATTTCTGAATGATGAGGGAGGCTTCCATTTACCGTTAACACATTCGCCGGTTTGATCATCGACACCACTTTATTAGTGCGATTGGGGGTAATGGCCGTCACGGAATTCAATTCCGTGACGCCGCTGCCCCGTTTGGGCGGTTCTGTCGCTGGTTACAATTCAGTGCCATGTGTCCGGCCCGCTTGCAAATGAAACAGGTAGGGCGTCCGTCCGTAGTACGACCTGAGTTATTGGAACGGTGCCAGTTACCCCGTGCAGATTGTTTCGCATCCGTTCGTGAATTTCCAGTTCCCCGGCGTCCAAAGTCATCCCGTGGAGGAAATCTACCCCGGGCTCCATAGGTACCATTGCCGCGTCCGCGATCCACGTTGTAGGCAGCCGGGGCCCAATTCTGTAATGACGTCTGACCCACTTGCAGTTGCTGAACTTGTCTTTGGAGCCTACGAATCTCCTGGGCCAGACTAGCTACGGCATCCCCAGACCCTGCGTCCTGTACCACAGCCACTGGGCTCGGTCGAGTAGACTGCAAATCTACCCGCTGACCTGCGAGATACCTAGCCGCTTCTATACGGCGAACAAAATTTGTCAATTCGCCAACCGTCTGAGGGTCGGCGGGAAGGACCTGCTCTAGTAGGGAGGGTTTTAATCCCCGCATAATGTGACGAATTCTCTCCCTTTCTGACATTTGAGGATTTACTTGGTCACATAATACCAGGACATCATACACATAGCGTTCAGTAGGTTCACTCAGATCCTGCATACGTTGCCGTAGACGGCACTCTAACACGTCTTCCTGCGCCGCTGGGACGAATGCAGATTGCAAGGCCTGTTTCAAGTCGTTCCATCCATAATGAACGTGCCTTGGGGCAAAGGTCTTGAACCAATTCGCCGCCGCCTCCCTTAAATAACAAGGAAGGTACTGTTTCTTACCGTTCTCATCCCATCCGTTTGCGGTAGCAATAGTCTCAAAATTATATAAATATGTACAAACGCGGTTTGCCTTCAAAAATTCCAGGATCGATGAAAGGACGGGCGAAAGGTAATGACGGAGCCATCATAGGCTTCGTGGAAGCAAGCTCCGGAGGCGAAGGCCCCGCCTGAGCCGTAGACATCATCGTGAAATCTTCCGATGATGCCGAACTCACAATCGTGGAAGGAGAGGTGGCTCGAGGTTCCGTAGCCGTTAAATCACCAGCGCTAAGGCTCCGCTGTCTAACTGGAAAGTACACCAGGGGCACCTGGCCTCTAATCCTCCGGCTACTCCGCAATCTAATATGGGACATAGACCGATATAGGGAACTTAATCCTGCCGATATCTCTGTAATATCGTCCACCGCTACTGCATAGGCTTGTACATTATCATCTAATGTTCGCTGGTATTCCGAAATGAGTTTCCTAATTTCTTCACTAGTGGGACTACTACCCGGATACTTTGCCAGCAAATCCATATACTTAAAAAATTACGGTGGTCCGCAACTGCACATCCACCCGGAATCCGAATGAACCCTAATATGCGCAATAGAAAATAAAAAAAACAACATGCCGCCATCCAACATAAAACAACTAAACCAATCGTAACAGTATCACATCTCATGATTATTAACCTCTGCTAAAAAGTACGTAAAAGGAAGGGAACAAAAACTGCAAGAAATAATGAACTACTCTAGCGAGGCACGGAGTCGAACCATACCTTTCCCAAACTGAAGGCTGGCGCCTCCACCATATGTCACACCCCAGGATTTTAGGAGATGACAGGGGGAGCTAAGCTACAATAAGATGCTAGAGCTAAAGTTAGTTATCTTTTATTATAATCACTCTGAATGATACCAAATACAAACTAATGTGTATGACCTTTCAAGTTAATGTTACAATAGCAAGACAGCGTCCTGTTACCCATTCTGCTGCTTGTGCCCCCAGTCAGGGCTTACCTTGGAAGATGTGTCTCGGAGTGCTATCACTTCTCGGTCGGTCTCGCGGTCCTCAGCCTAGCCTCTAGGCTCTCTCTTTCTCCCTGTCTCTCTCCTCTGCAGCAACCTGCAGGCTCTTAAATAGAATCCCGTACCCCAGGGAGGGGGCCAGAGGCATTACCAAATATGGTGTGCCACCGCCCTAGGTTTGAATTAAAGCAGCCAATCACAGAGCAACACATGAAAGTTCTCTAACATCCTGATTGACACATGACATCCTGAGGCCTACGTGACTTTAGCAGATTCCTCAAAGGAAACTGATGTCATGGTGAAAACCCTTGGGTTTGTCACAGGAAGTGACAAACCAAACCTTTCCTGTTGCACAATAATTTACTAAGTATCTCATGCTAATACAAAATGGTAAAAATATGGATAAACCAAAAACTATGTCCTTTCCGAGACGTTTCAATTCCAAATTAAATGACATAAATTCACCAATATTTACCGCCCGAAAATAGCATCCGTGACAATATATGACTAGAGTTTTGTATATTTTAATTATTATAGAACTTAATCCTGTTGTAATGCTTAAAGTTGTATGTAATGTAGTATGAAAGGCCTTAGCAGTTCTTGTATTTATTAATCTCTGCACCCTCTTGTATTTACTTTTGCTGTATTGCCTCCTCAGTGCTTCTATCTAAATAGATAGGCATCTGTATGGCGTTAAGGGTAAAATAGCCCTTTTGTGTTTAACATTCAATGCTTCATGCTTCAGACCTCATCTTATTTTGGTTGATCTACAGACACCATACATTAGTTTAATGCATCTTTCATTTACTTAATTGATGTGTGAATTGAAGGTGATTTGATTTTTTTTTTATTTAAGGACGCTCTTTAACATCTCAGGTCATCAGCATCCCACTCTATTTAGGGTGTGACATGGCCGACAAATTTAGCTCAGAGCCCTCTTCTTTCAGGCTTGAGGTTCTTTTTCGTGCCCTAAATGTATGACATGGGACCCATGGCTTTACTTCTCTTCCAAAGGAAGCCATACTTACGATTTTTACCCCCCAAAAAATCTGGTTGTTTTCAAACCCACAACCTTGGGTATAGAAGGCAAGTATGGTTACCACTACACCACCAGGACTGACAATTAAAGGTGAACTTATCATCTATTATTCCAACATATTTTATTTTAGCAACCTGTTTCAACTCTTGGTTGTTCAGATATATATGTAGTTCATCTATTTCTGTATATTATCATGGGCCTTCAATTTTTCTTTATTGAATCTTCTTTTGTTTTTCTTTGTCCAGGCCTTGCTCTTGCTTAATTCTCTATTAACATTTTTTTCCTTTTATGAGTAAAATTAGATCATCTGTGAAGGCAATAACTTTGTATGTTTCATATAAGTTAAAAAGTGAATTGTATTGCAGGTTTCAAAATAAATGCTCGCAGCAAGATCCTTGTGGACATCCTTTGATTATATAACTTTCTGTTCAAAGATGACTTATTGTGAGAGTTGCTGTCCTTTCCTTCAACAAATTTTGCAATTCCTGGTACAAATTCTTGGGACAATGAATGTAGCAAGCCACCAGGCAGCATCAAAAGCACCTTATCTAGGTAAACGAGGGCAATTCATTTCTTCTGCTTTAAGCTTTCTTCTATGAATTCCTTAACAGGCATATATAAGCATCTACAGTACTGCTTTGAAGTGTGGAACCAAATTGATGTTGATTTGAAAGACTTTTTTGAGTAGATATGATGGGGTATCTTATTGATGAGTAGTTTTTCCAGAACTTATATCTCCTACATTTAAAATACAAAATACTTATTGGTTAGTATCTTGATGCTTTCTTTCTTTCTTCTTTGCTGGGTTTAATGATTGGTATTATTTGTGTCGTCTTCTATTGCTTTGGAAAAGCTCCCTCTTCTTAAATAACCATTGTAAAGAGCAGTTATGCATAAAGGGGATGATTTGAAGGCATGGAGTAATACTTTGCTAGTTATTCCATCTTCTTCAGGCATTTCATGGGATCTATGCTTTTTATTATTGCAATTATCTCATTTTGAGTGAATAACTTATCATCCTCTGTTTCTATCTGTTCCTGTGACAGTAGCCTTATTTGTCTCTGGTATTCATTGTCATCATTTATTTGATTGGTTGGAGTGAAATGATACATCATCAGCTCCATAGTTTCCAATATCATGCTGCTGCTTTGAAACCAAAGTAATGGGTAGATGTAAAATGATTAGAATAATTAATTCCCTTGATGCCAGTTGTCAAGTTTCATGATTGTTGAGACAGCAGGTTTTGTTTTCCGATACTACCAGAATTTATTTTATACACTTCATTCCATGGGTTATTGGCAGAAGTAAAATTTGAATATTTCTTCCATGATATAATTTTTTCCATACATTTTCTTCTCTTCTAAGTAGTGAGTTTTGCAAGTTTCCCTCAGTTTTTCACATGCTTTTGTCTTCTGTACAAAAGGCATTCTCTTTGTTCCTTAGAAAAGTTAGTTCTTGGGTCCAAAATGGGTTTGTTATTGCCTTCAAAGTTTTTTCTCTCTGGTTGTGCATTTTAAATATTTTCTGCATGCTATATGTAATGTTGCTTCAAATTTCTCTTCAGTGCCATCTAAATCTTTTCTTCTCTTATTTTGGTAAATAGCATTTTATCCAGTTCCTTTGCCTCTGCTGTAAACATATGTCCATGCTCATAGGCCAAGTTCTTTATTAGATTTCCTTTCAATTTATTGTAGTTACCTTCAGCTGTCAAAAATCTTACATTTTGATAATTAGAATTTTCACTGTTAGGTTGACTTTGTTATATATAAAAAATAATGTTGTGTTCTAAGCAGCTCTCTTTAGTAATGATATGTACTCTTTTGTACTCCAATCATGTATCTTGGTGTTCAACTAATTATTTGCAATGGTCAGATCTACATTACTTGATCCTCTTGAATTTTCAAATTGTGATTTTGCTTTCCTCATTAATAATATGTAATTGTCTTGTCATAATGTATTCTTCTAGATTGTAGCCTGTTACATTGGTTAGTACATCATACCAGTCTTAGATCTGGAGTTACTGTCTATGGCCACTAGTACTCCTCATCCTTTGCAAATTGTAATACCTCATCAATTTTCTTTAGGACATTATCCATTTCTGAAGTTATGTCCAAGTACATGCTAATGGATATAAATTTGTAGTGTTACAAATTACTTTGTCTACCAAAGTATCTTCATCAGAGAGTTGGTTTATTATTATGTAGTCTACTTTATCACTTATTATAATTATCATAATTGACTTTTTCATTTCCACTATTTAACAGCTTGCACTTATGTGAAACTATTTAATTCTGAATTAGAAAAGGCTCTTCTATAAATATTATTTTCTTCTACGACTTGAGTGAGGTTGTGGGTTGCTTGCCTAGAATGCTGCAAGTTTATCTGGAGACATTTAATAACTATGTCAGTATTTCTAAGCTTACCTTTAGTTTGTTTATAAATTTCCATCCTTAATAATAAATATTCTGCCTGTATGTTATTATCATATCCTGGTAGCTGGAGCAGTCCTTGTTTAATGATGACCAATTTTCATGATACTTTTAGCTATGTTGTACAGGTTGTTATTGACACAGTTAATACACTTCAAGGAATTAGCAGCTGCTGTGCATTCTTTCAATTTATGTGCCTCAGAACACAATGGACATGTTTCCTCATCCACATAAACCTTTGTCCTGTGAGCAAATTTACTGCACTTAAAACACCTCATAGAGACAAGACCTATGGTGCACAATTTTCAACTTCTTCTCAAGTAACAATTTTATAGTTTGTGCTTCAATTACTAAGCTGGTAGCCTTCTTATTGCAAAGGAGGAATTTAGGTTTAATGTATAATTCCTTCAGATTAAGATTTTCATTTTGTGAGAATATGATTTTCTCAGCACCATTAATAGGGATGTCATCAGGGAAGTAAAGAATGATTATGTTTGGATTTCTTAGTTTTGGAATGAAAGACTCCAAATGTTGCCCACCTGACTCATTAATCCTTTTATTAATAATTTATATATCTCCTTTACTTTCATTCTCTGTTATTAGTCTCCCATCTCTCAGCTCTTAAATAAGCTTATGTCTCTTCTCATTTTTATTGGATTAAATTTTTCCTTTATCCTTTTTTTCATGGCTTGGTGATTTTCATTCTCTTTGAATTTCACAAAGAATTTGAATTTCTTTGGAGCAGAAGTCTGTAGAGATTGCACCACTTCAGAGTAGAGTTTATAGGTATGGCCAACAGATTGCACTCTACCACTATCATTGCTGCTAGGAAGTTGCCAGAGTAGATGTTGCAACCAGTCCCCTCTACTCATGCTGTGCTCTCATCTTGGAGCACTTATGCTTTTCCATGTGACTTTGGCATTTAAATTTTCTATTGTGGCATTCCTCTACTCAGTTTCAATTTTAAGTTGAGTAAAACATTTCTTTAAGATACTTATGGCATTGAGAATATCCTTCTTCAAATTACTTCTTAAATTAGCACTTACTTCAGTTACATTCTCACTAACATATTCATACATTCTCAACACCATCCTCTGCCATCTAGCCTGTCCCTTATGTGTGTGTGTGTGTGTGTGTGTGTGTATGTGGGGGGGGGGCACATGGTTAATCATTTGAATTAAACAATTTAGTTTATGGTGTCATAAAATTATAATGCACTTTTTAAGCTGAAGAAACAACCTATACATTTGTTTTTTTTTTTTTTTTTCCATAGGCTTTATTTCCTCTCAGATAATGAAGTATTGGATGTTTTGTCAGGAGTAGGGGATCTAAGAAAAGTACACATACACTTAAGGAAATGCTTTGAAGGAATTGCTAATCTTCAGTTTGATGAAAATGTAACTATTCTCTCAATGCAAAGTGGTGAAGGGGAGGTTGTGCCTTTTGTGAAAGGTGTTCCTACTTCAAATGCAGCAGATGAAATTGAAAAATGGTTGGATGAGGTAAGTGTATAAATGATGATAGATAAATGAAACATTTTAACTCTTATCTGTTCAAGCAACCATATTCTTGCTGGCTGAAATTGGCAAAGGTAATATCTTCCATTTAATTGCAGATAAAGGACTGAGTATTTACTTTCTTTCAAGAAAGCAAATGTACACCATTTGGTGGACAGTATCATTCAAACATGCCTTTATGTAGGGTATGAAATTTAAGTCTCTGTAGCTGGGGGTTGCTTTGATGATTTTCAAGTCCTTATTTGGTTGCTTTGTTGAAATATGTGCTAAATGCAATTAAACTAGTGAAAATTTATATGTAGCTCAACTAATGATAGTATATCTGTATTGAATATCAAATCAAATGGAGAAAGCACTATATATCTGTAATTTTCAAGTAGTGAACCTGTATCTTAATTATAATAACCCTCCTGGAACTGAGCATAATGATCAAATAGATAAAGGCCATGTTAAATGCTTATAGCTTTGATTCCAATCCAGAGTACATGTCCTCCATGTTCTACTTCATTTTTTATGTTTAATACATTAGCTCTTTCCTATAATTGGATGCATAACATTATACCTTTCCCACTATCTACAGACTATCTCTCAAAAATTCCTTTTAGGAGACCATCACAGGCAAGCATCTTGCTTAGTCCCTGTAGATTTGTATGCATTTATTTCAGTGTTTTGTGAATGTACTATTTAAAACTGTAAATGGTTAAAAGTATACTTAATGCTGAAATAACTATCAAACAGAAATTATTGCATGAAAGTATAACTTACCATTGGAGATTAATTACTGAAATAATATCAGCAAAACGTACATTCAGCTACCATGGCAGGGTAGCTAAGAAGTATAACAAGCTAGTAGAGTAGCAGTCAATATGTAGAAGGTTATGGTTTGTGCCCCATGAATAAATTTTTATTCTCCTTTTTTCAGTAGTAAATAAAGATTTTACCAATGCTTGGACAGAAACTTTAAATTATTAAAATTAATACTGCTTTGTTGGAAAATATCTAAATGCTATTTTTTTTTAATGGTGTTCAATGCCCATTTTTACTACTGAGACACCACAGGCAGTGAACATTGATGATACATGAGATAAATGTTATATTAGGAAAGGAATTTTTTTAAGGAAGGAAACGTTCCAGGCCTAAGTTTAGGCTACCTACCCAACATTTTTTCATTTATGAGGACTGAGGAAAACCTGAAAAAAAACTTAAGTCACAGAGGAGGGTCCTGATGGGATTCAAACCCCAGACCTCCCACTCACAATCTGTGCCTTAACGACCTTGGCCACCAGTGGTGGTCTCTAAATCCTATTAAATAAGTTTTAAAATATGCTATTATTGTGCTATAATTTTAAGCTTTAAGCATCAATCACTAAAGCAACAAAGGAACACATATATTCCCTTTAAGCTCCAAATCCTAAAATCCTAATCACTAAAATAACAAAGAAACTTATGAATTCTTTTCATCGGAAAAAGTATTAAAAGTAAGTATTTAAATTGTGAACATATTCTATAGTAAAATGCAATAAAATATAAGAATTAAAAATTAAATGAAACCTTATTCTGCATAATGAATAGTTCCAACAAAACAGCTGAAATTATAAGTAAAAAGAAGGCATTTTATGATAGAAGCAAATGCAAAAGTGCTTGATTATAACTTAAAACACAAGTATGTTAATAAATAAAACCCTTTAGAATATCTATCTATAGAAATAAAAAAAATAATATGTTTCCTGTGGAAAAACACTAAAAAAATAAATGTCAAACTTTCTTTTTGGGGAAATTTAAGAACGGAAAAAAAAACCCAACTAATTTTAGAATTGGAAGTAATCACATCAGCTGTAATGACATCTTGTAACATTTTTTGCATTTTTGATCCAAAGTGTGATATTGCTGATCATTCCTGTAACATCCAAATATATTTGTTCATCTAAACTGAGTTAACTTTTTTATGGCATATTTTCTTCTCTAACTCTGTGTTGTTATTTCCCAAAAAGTATAAAAATATCGGTGTTTTGTTCAGATAGAGCAGCAGATGAAACTGTCCATCAAGTCTAATATCAACGAAAGTCACAGAACATATCTTTCAACAGAGCGATCAAAATGGGTTCATTTATGGCCAGGACAAGTTGTACATTGTGTGGTCTTAATGTTTTGGACATCAGAAGTTGAAGCAATACTTGATAGTAAGAGGAATTTAGTAGAATACAGCAGACAATGCCAGGTGAGCTATATCTATGTCTAGAATACTTTTATTATCATGCTTATTAGTAATTTTTCCACTGAAACCATAGATAATAATGTAGTAAGTATAAAATAAGGTTGGACACTGAAACAAATATGAACACTGTAGCCTTTCAGAGACCATATCCACTAATTCAGAAATTTTCTTATAAAATCATCCTTGCTGGAGAAAATTCTATGTACCAAACACTATATTTCTTAACTCAGCTACAGAAATTGAAGTTCAGCAAATAATATCAAGTTTGACAGATAAAATCATATGTTGAAGAGGGAATTCCTAGTATTATAATCAAAGAATGTGCCATGAGGATAAGTAGATATATTGCAGATATTTGTAATCTCACAATTACTACACATTGTAAATAAAAAGACAACAGACAAAGACCACTTTATAATGGGTAAAATATAACACAATAGGTTACCAAGTTCCATAAAAACAACAAAAAGGGACAAATTTAAACGTGAGTTGAACTTCCTGATGCAAACATGTATGTATAGTTTGTAATCTTAAAAGAAGTTAGGAACAGTGAAGTTGTTAAATATACAAATGAGTCAGTATTCACTGACACTAAAACTTCACTAACTGGTTAATTCTTCAGAACATGTTTCAAGAGCATTCACTCTCATCCTCAGCTGGGGACCATCTAACCCTGGCAGGTGATGTAGTGATCTCTGGTGGTTCCATTAGATAACGAAACAGGAAGTCCATTGGTGGAATGTCAAAATTCATAACTCTATATGTTTATTTTTTAAAGTGTAAATCTTTTCCCATATTGCCAATTTCTTGAGATTGGTGGTAGCTTTTAACAGTTTGGCTTATCCTGCAATGTCATGATTGTAAGTCCAAAAATGATCTGCAACCGCCGATTTGTCCACTTGTTTATATCCTATATTTCTGAAGTGTTCTTTGGTCCTTGTCTCCAAATTTTGTATTGCTTTGCCTATATATATCTGATCACACTCCAAACAGTCTATCCGATACACTCCTGCCTTTTTGCTGGGTGGAATAACGTCTTTTAAGGTGCTGTTCAGAAGCTTTCCAATACTAAATTTATTTTGTGCTGCCAAACGAATATCACAATTTTTAAAAATCTTTATAAATGCCCTGTTTGCCCCTGGATTATATGTGAATTTTTTAAAAACCATGTCCTTTTTTATCATGGAGATAAAAACCACACCAACAATGTCATCATAAACAGCCTTGTCCATAGATTGGTAAATATCCTACTCAACAAAGGAGAATATTCAGCAGAATACCATTATATCATAAAAACGGCCCCTAACAATGGATTCAGCAGTTCTTTATTTGACAAGAAGATCAGACATTTCAAAAGTCAGAAAGATATTAAAAACACCACAACTCTCTTCACGATAAAAAAGACGTCGTTTTTAAAAAATTCACATATCATCCATGGGCAAACAGTGCCCTTTATAATAAGGGCCTTTGATTTTGTTAAACATAAAATATTATTAACTAAATTAGATAATGCAGGTATTAGAAGCTTAGAAAAAAACTTATTCATTCATAATTACAAAATAGAAAACAATATTAAAGATAGTTGATTCATGTCAGATGCCTTGGATATACCATATGGAGAGCCACAGAATCTATTATCAGACTAATTCTTTTCTTTTCCTAATATATAATATATTATACATTATTAATATAATGTATAATACATGATAATGATCTTCCCTTGTACACCTTATGCAGAGACCATAAGGTTTACAAATCCTAGTATTTAATAGCAAGGACTTTATTTATTTTCAGTATTACCGACAGAAGTGTTTACCAAAGTGAAATAAGTTACTAAGTGATATGAAGTAGAACAATTTTAATTTTAAGATACCAATATAAGGGAGTAATTTAGGAAAAGTGAGACAAAAATGGCTAAGAAAAGTAGGTAGATCTCATGAGAGTGATAGTAAAATGTTACAGTATGCAATAATTATATGCATTAATGAATACTTGAATATTTGGAAATTACTCATTTAGATATACTTCCCTTACATATGAAACCATTGTTTTAATTGCAAAGGGGAATCAGAGAAATTCAGCTTTAGTTTCATATGGTGGATATTAATAAATATTATTATTAGTACCATCATTAGTTTATAGTTGGTAAAGTAAATTATAGTATTTTTAATGTATTTTATTATTGTTAATAGAAGTATATAATATTTTTTATGTTGGTTTATGCAAAATGTATTTAGGGATAGCTCAGCCCAAGTCCAATGATATGCCAGTGGAAAACTGCTGATCCACCGAAGACAAGGGTTCAGCAGCTACATCATTAAATAAAATTATAGAAATTTGAAATTTTTTTATGTAAAGATAAAATCACCATATTCATCTGTACCCAACTGGCTTACTTTGAGTAGGTAAAATGGTGAGTAATTAGTCACCAAAATTTTATTAGAGCAACTACATCATTAAATAAAGTTAAAGAAAATTGAAATTTGTTTATGTAAGGATAAAAATCACCATACTCATTTGTATACAACTGACTTACTTTGAGTAGGTAAAATGTTGTGTAATTAGTCCCTACAATTGTATTAGAGCATATGATAATATAGCAATAGATTTTCTTTGTCTAACTGAACCAATAATATTTTAGCTTCAGCAAATAGCAGTCTAAAAATGAACAGTATATAAATCACTACAACAGAATTTATCAATGTTATTTTGGGGATATGAAGTAATGGTCCTATATAAAAAGTTTTTGGCCTCTTTTGATACCAGCTGGGTATATGATGAGTGTGCCATTTATAATAGTGATCAATAAATAAATTTATTCTTATTCTTGCTTATCCTCAAAATAAAATTAATGAAGCATAACAGTCTATAGCACTGGTTATAACTTTCCCTTAATATTGTTTAAACTGTTTATTTTATTTCTACTCTCATTGCAAAAAAATCTCAATATATGTTACAATAACTCAATCTTGACTAGAAACAATCAGATAAATTTTCTTTGTTTGTAGATAACAACAATGATGACGACGACGATGATGATGATGATGATTTATTACTGTCAATGTACTCATTACAAGTGTCTGACATTGTAAGAAATGATTCACTGGGTACAAATGATTTACAAATGACATATAAAAATTTTTATTGTATTACTTTAGTTGTTCTAACCTATGTATACATGTACATATTAGGTACTTTTAAACTCATGCTTAAATTTATTTTCTATATGCACCTTAATTACTGTTCACAATTTATTATACAGTATCAAACCTTTTATTAATGGTTCTTTATAAGCTGATTTAAAATTTATATATATTCTATGGAAGTTGGTAGTGGTAGTGGTAGTTTATTAATCCAGCTGATTGCTTTAGTATATAGTAGTATGTTTGATGTTGGACACATCTTAATAAAATACTGAGTATACAAGAGTAAAAAATAAAAGTAAAATACATAATACAAATAAGTGATACAATAATATCATGGTAAGTACATAGATGAAGTACAAGATCATTCTCGCACTACTAGGACATAGTGATTTATTTTATTTACGGATGCCCTTTAACATCTCAGGTCATCAGCGTAGGACATAATGCAATTATGAATTAGGTATTTATCATTATTTACAAGGATATCTTGAATGGAGTAGAAGCAATGGTTAATTAGATGCGCCTTTAGGGATAGTTTGAAACTTTTTCTTGTTGTATTTTCTTTAAGTAGTTCTGAAGGTTATTGTATATCTTTATGCCAGAGTGCAATATGCTCCTTTGGAATTATGCTTATATACATGGAGATTTGAGTTTTGTCTTGTATTGTACTGGTAAACTGCTTCAATCTTAATGAAAGGTAAACTTGTATTATTGATGGTTTTATGGATAAATATTATTATTTGAAATATGTAGATACAAGGAAGAGGAAGAATGCCTGATTTTTTTAAAAAAATGGTTTATATTCTGTTCTTGGACTTGCTCCTATCATGACTAGAATAATTTTTATTCATTATGAAGAATACCTTATTCGTACTTGATTCCCCCCAGAATATTATGTCATACCTCAACAAGGAGTAGACATATGCAAAGTAAGCCATTCTAACAGTCTCCATTCTTGTACATCCTGCTAGTACCCTTATCATATAGCTTGCCACACTGAGTTTTTGTTCATGTGATTTGTATAAGTATTCCATTTCAAAGTGTTTTGAGCCCATAGACCAAGAAATTTGGTGGATTCTATTTTCTCAATTATCTGGTTTAGGAGTTTGATTTATGAAGCTACATATTGTTTATTTTATTTTGTATGTATGTCCATTGCTACTGTCTTATTCACATTCATTATGTGATTGTTTTCTACAAAATAGTTAGCAATTTATTCTGTTACTTGGGAAATTTATTTTAAGTAGCTTTCTTTGATTGCTGCCCTTACAAGGACATTTGTGTCATTTAAGAAGAGAAGGAACTTTGTAGAATCATCAGCTATAATGAAGTAATTAATGAATAGCAAGAAAAGAATAGGACCTAATATAGGACCTTGAGGTACTCTATAGTTTTCCACTAGTGCACTTGATTGATACTTTTTTAATTCTCTAATTTCTCTGTTTAATTTCAACAATTTGATTCCTGATATTCAAATATGATTTTATCCATGTTGTGGAAGAATTCCTATAATTCCAAGCTTTTCTAATTTTATTAAGAGTTTTTTATGGTCTATTGTGTCAAATGATTTTGACAATTCTAAGAAAATGGCTGAAACATGTTCTTTTTCATTAATAGTTCTGAGGGATTCACAAACAAAAAAGAAAATTTCTGATTCAATAGAGTGATTGCTACTAAATACATCTTTGTCTCCAGGTAGTAGACTGTTCTTCTCTAGGAAGCTCAAGAGCCGAGCCACTTGTATAATAATTATTTCAAAATTTAAATTTTTTTCAAAATTTTTATTATAATGATTATAATTTATTTACTTCCAATAGATTCATTATAAGTGTCTGACATTGTCAAAAATGATTCACCAGGTAAAATTTATTTACAATTTACATAATCCCTTATTGCATTAATATTTATAGTGTGTCTAATCTATATATAAATCTACATATTAGGTACTTTTTAACTCATAACTAAATTTATTTTCTATTTACATTTAAATGGTGATGGAAATTTATTAAACAATATCAAACCATTTATTAATAGAATGCTCTAAGTTGATTGAAAATGTTCATGTATTCTATGGAAGTTATCCTTACATCTAGTATTATAATTATACATGTATTATTTATAGTGTTATCAGTTCCCTTCATTAAAATTACCCTATATACATAAAATCCAACCATTGCAAGGATACCCTTCTCCCTAAAAACATTTTTTCATGGCCCCATGCTAGGTAGTCTATATAGACATCTTAGACATTTCTTTTATAATACTAAGATTTTATCCACATTACTAATACCAGTACTTCCCCATACCATTTAAAAAACTATGCCATAATATACAGATAATAGTGCATTATTATATAGGTGTAAAGATGGATACCTCAACTCTATAAGCTTGAGCTATTTTTTACATATATAGCCAACATGGAAATCCCAAGTTAGTCAATCATTCAAGCATAATCCTAAGAAATTGTAGCTAGTGAATTTTTCTATTTTCGAATTATTTAAGTATACTGCAATAATTGTCTCCTTGTGTAAATAGGAATGTTTAAACAGAATTGATTTACATTTTTAAGGGTTAGCCTTTCAGTTGATATTATTTAAGTAAACTAACAATTTTCCCAGGCAATCATTAATTGTTTCCCCTAAACTCTCTTGGGAAAAACATATTAGTGAATTAAGTAATAAACTAAACTTAGGTATTCATTTTTTTACACTAAACTCCATGTACTTGCATAAAAGTAAGACGCGTTTCGGGAAAACCTCTCCCATCTTCAGTTGCTCACCGAACCGCCATTATTCGAAATGATGGCTGGACACCTGGATGTTTCTATGGTGGCCTCTGTTGGTTGAAGTAGGAAATTGCTGAGTTCATCCATAGGAGGAAACTGGAAACTCATTAGGTTTTTTCAATTTTTTAGTATAATTTTTTTTCCCAAGTGAATAACTCCAATGGGTTGTGAAGATGTTTCAGCAGTTTAATTTCTGGTTTTATTTCATGGTTTTAGATCACAAAGTGAGCTGCTGCTGATTTATCCACCTGCTTAAACCGAATATTCCTAAAAAATAAAATAAATGTAATGAATTCCAAGTTTCCTCCTATGGATGAACTGAACAATTTCCTACTTTAACCCACAGAAACATCTGGGTGTCCAGGTGTTATTTCAAGTAAAGGCGATTCAGTGAGCAACTGAAGATGGGAGAGATTCTCCTGAAATGAGTCTTATTTTTATGTAAGTAAATGGAGTTTATTGTAAAAAAATTAATACCTAAGTTTAGAATATATTACCCCTCCATTGTCAACAGCTTTGTAAGTACAATATTTAAGTAATAAACTTTGCAAACTCTGTTATGCTGTTCAGATATTAAGTAAAATTTCTCTAATACAAGGCAGTATATTGTAGAAACATTTATTCCATAATTAGATATGGAAAACTATTCTGAGGGTCTTCTCCAAAGGCATCCAAAATGTTTAAGATTCAAAAAAGATTTTTAAACTTAATTATGCCCATATTGGTCAGAACATCAAGCAAACCACTTTTTGTGCAATTGCAGAAGTTGCTATTACCAAATATCTGCATACCTTAAACATTTATTTTTATACATAAAAATTAAGATCTCTTTATAAAAAATTCCTCTCCACATAACTGTTATGCATTTGATAACTATAAAATTTAGCCTGAATAAGCCAATACTGTTACAGCAGTAATTGCATTAGTATCCAATTTTCTTATGTGTAAATCCAAAAAGCCTAATTTTTCATAACTTAAAGAACAGACTTTAAGATATAATAAATGATTATCCAATACTGTCATCTCATACACTCTAGTACTTCACTCTAGTATTGATCTGGATAATGATTTATATTTTATTTAGCTTCACAGCATTGGTTCCAACAGAATTTAAAAATTTTGTTATAAAACTTTAAGGTGTCTATTAGCACAAACAAATATTTTATAATACCTTTGTTATAGTGTACACTTAATTTTGCATGGCTCATGTGCTGCTTTTATTGCATTCAAATTCATTTACAAATTAATTTTCTATTTTTTTTAAATTTGCTTCTTTTACCTGCAGTTCACAGTATCAATACTTTTGGTTAAAAGGATTGGTTAGAAGAAATTTATACATTATTAGATATGCTTTAAAAGGTCCATGTGAATCAGATACTGAATTCTATTAAAGTGAAGAAGCTAATCTTTCATTGGAGCCAAAATTTGACTCTCAGTTTCCTATGTATCAAATTGTTCCATATTTCACTACAATGTAAATATTGGATCTTCCAATGATGTGATGACTGCAGCAGCAGGGAACTGCATTGGTTTATAATCTATTGCTCAAGCCCTTCAGGCTATATGAGTCAAGAGTTTTGGCAGGATTTACCAAACTACTATGTTGGCCTTGAGTTTGATACCACTCAGTATGTCTTTTGTATAGTGAAAGTACATATGTCTAATTAAAAGTATCCTAAGAATATTCTATTTCACAGTGAAATAGAAATTATTAAATGAAATAGAAAAAATTAAATGAAATAATTAAATGAAATATAAATTATTGTATTTCACAATGAGTGCACATTTATGATTCATATGTCTATACTGAGTCCACTTATGCCATCTAGAGATTATTTTAAGAGAAATTCCCAGGTGATAAAGTCGCAAGTCATTATGTTATTAAAAAATTAGTAGTATCCACACACTTAAGATGAAGTAAAGGATAACATCCATCAGGAGATCAATTTAATTTCTGAAAGAAAATTATGAAAATGAATTTCATAAGCAAAACAGTAATGTGTGGATAGTAAAGGTAGGTAGTTCCATCATCTCCTTGCATGACATGTGTGAGTACATAAAGTTTTTAAATGTAACTCCTTCCGTCCACAGACTCTTGTGCTGCTGCAGTTGCCTGTCTTGTGTAGCCCAGCAGGATGTGAATGATGGCTCATCAGTCAATGCAGTCTCTGCCATCACATCAAATATCAGATAATTAAATGATGCAATATATTATGGTACTTTCTTTTTGATAAATAAGGGCATCTTATTACTCCATAAAAAAGAAAGAAACATGGCTGGCATTGATAACAAGCAGAAGAAATCAGCATTTAAACTCTCTTTTACTATTGACAGTGTTTAATGGAATAAGATTTCAACAATGGCATAATTGGATAAATACAGCTTAAGGGTACCCTATTTATATGACCAACCAACCAAGAAGCAGCTCTATCATAGTTTGGCATTATATTCAAAAACTATAAAATATTATCATATAATCTTTGAGAAGCTAATATATCTATCTCTACAAAAGCTACAAACAAGCATGATGATGCTTAGTGTATAGTGAACAACCTACTCTCAAGTAGGTTGTGCACTATACTGCTATGAATGAATGAATGAATGAATGAATGAATGAATGAATGAATGAATGAATGAATGGATCTTTGGAATTTGTAAGGCTATTTGGTTCCCCCTTATATCACTGGATCTAACAAATCTTTTCTTTATTTATTTCATTAGCTAGGAACAAAGATGAGTTGAACATTGGGGACTTCAGTTGTTTCATCAGAACATGTATTGTTTAAATCACATTTCATAAATGCTATTATATAATTATATGATAAATTTTCATATTATCTTAAAGAGAATATTGCACTATACCAGTTTAATAAAATATTATGGGATGCTGCTATTTGATTTAGCCTGCTCTGCATCCCTCATCATCTTAAGAATGTTATTATCTTAGTTTGAGCCATAGCAAGGAAAGTGTTACCTGCTATTATCAATGGATCCCTGAAACCCATTTAGACAGAGCTTGGAATCTATAAGGGTGAGTCAAAAAATAACTTTCCATACTTTATTATTATCCCAAAACAAAGCACACAATTTTCTGCAACTTGAGTACCCAATAATGTGAAGCCCTACTGCTATATGACGTACAGAAACATTGACCTGTACAAAGGTGCATAGACACAGCCACAATTAATAAATACCAAGGGTAATGAATGAGCAGTCAAGGGAGAAATGCATGCAGTTATCCAATTTCTGTGAGCAGAAAATATGCGGCCAGCAAACATCCACTGATGAATTGTTTTGTGTGTGGCATGGATGAGATATACATCCAATAAGGACATAAATGGTGCCGTGAATTTCCAGAAGGTCAATTGACCACAAATGACCATTCAAACAACTGGCATTGCTAAAACATTCCCCATCGACTTTAATCTATTTAAGAAACTGGAAAATATCTATAATGCTGTTAATTTTGGATCTGTCAAAGATGTAGTAATGAAATGGCCATTTTCTGTCACGTGGGTATGGAAAAAAAAACTCATATTACTTTATGAAAAATGCTTGAAAAACTTTGGGGAGTAAATAGAAAAATAGAGGGGTGCATTGAAATAAAGCAATGTGGTTTATCATGACTTACCTTTATTCATTTACTTAACACATATTTGGAAAAATTCTGTTTTTACCCTTTTAAATGTTTGCTGTACACACAGCCTTTGCATCTTAAATGACTGGTCAAAATAATGTTTAGTGGTGCAATAGAACTTCTTCAAACTTTTGTTTATATAATCCAATCGTCTTTTGAGAATGTATTGGATTAGTCATTTTATAAAAATTCACCAAATGTAAAATGTACAGGATATCTTAAATAATTTCTCAGTACAGTACTTAAAATCATTACAGTATTTAAAAAATGTATCAGTAAATCTGCCTAACCATCAGTGCTTTTTGGTTATGCCTTTAACGTGGACTCTTCATAACATGAAGCAGAAGAAATAGCATTATTAGAAACTAGGAATAATGGAACATAGAGAAGAAATATGGATATAATCCATTGAATAGAACTAATACATAACAAGAGCTTATGCTCATTATTTCAATTAGGTTATATGTATAATAATTTACTTTTCTGAGCATCTGAATATAATTTGTTCTTGTTTTGAGTATTTTGCAAAGGGACTTCAAAATTTAATTATAGGTTCTAAGATTGCTTTCATCATTCTTTTTCTTTGTTATATAAACACAGTAGGGCATTATATTAGTTTTCTTAAAATGTTCACTACAACTTTTGATATCATCTGAATATTAATTTAATTTGGAATCCACAGTGAAACGTGCATTAATAATCTCTTCTGAGTCCAATCATTTTAAACATACACTTTTTGGCTTCACATACTGGAGATTTACTCAGGACTCCACTTACTTACATATAAATAAGGCATGTTTCATGAGAACTCACTCCCATCTTCAGTTGTTGAGCAACTGTAGATGGGAGTCAGCTCTCCCAAAACATGTCTTAGTTTTATGTAAGTAAGTGGAGTTTAGTTTTAACAAGTTGAATACATAAGTGTAGGATATCCCTATATATTTAATTCCTTTGGTTCCTCATAGTTTTTATTCCAAAAATGTGCTGCTACGCTGATTTTACTATTTGCTTGTTACAGAAGTTTCTCTGATGTACCTTGAATCTAATGCCTAAATTTGTCTTGGTTTTCCCTAGGTAGAATTTTTTGCTATCCTGACAATTAATCTGGTAAATTCCAGATTTTTTCTCTTTGGGCCTGGAGTTTAATTTTAATAAATGTTTACACTATATCAGTTTGAGATGCTAGGATGATATTGTTTTGCTTAAAAAAAATCGAAATTTATTATTGACTAATGGGCAGTAAATGAGCTTTTTAAACATTTTTTGCTCTGCTATTCATTTAGAGTTGTGATTTCTTTCTTTCTTTTTTGTTTTTCATTTGTTTACTGAACCCATTTAGTGACTTCTATTGTGCGAAGATATTTGTTCTTATTTTCTTCTAGTTCAGTCATATATTTACTAATTTTTATATATGAGTTATAAATTTTGTTGGACCTAGTGCCTTCTGGAATTGCCAAAAGCATGGGTCCTATTTGTTATATTTTAATTGGCTTTTTATGTTAATTTTGTTTATAAATATTTTATATGTAGAAGTATTTAGATGCAGTCTGTAAGGGTATATTTGTAATAAATTTCAATTTTATCATAATACCAGAACCCAAGTCTTCCAGATATTCCATTAGTAAACTGCTGATGAGCCAAAGACAAGTGTTCAAGAATTTGTTAAATAAATAAAATTGAAGGAAAATGTATTCAAATGGTATAATTTCTTAAGTAATGTAATTTAGGAATTTAATGAAGCCTAGCTACTAAGGTAGGGGGGAAAAAAGTTAAAATTTAATTGTAATGTTATTTATTCAAATAAATTCATTCATTTATAATAATTTATATGTCATCCTGTTGAATGTTCATTTTTTATGTGATCTAGGATTAAAACTATGGGCTCTGATATAATTGTCTTTATGAGTATTCTTTTTGTAGATGTCAAATTAAAGTTTATTATTATATTTTGTTATCTTCAGATCTAAAAATGGCAATATATTTACTCTTCGATTTTCAACAATAAACTTAATTATATGCTATTTTTGGGTTAAAACTTTTAAAGCATCTTCCACATGCTTTTAGTTTATTATGGCAAATATATCATCTACATATCTGTACTAAACTTGAAAAATGTGGGGGAAAGCCTTAGTGACGTGCATTCAAAATAGCTCATAAATAAATACATTATATCCACAGAAGAAGCTTTGAAATATTAGTACCTGGATTTCACAAACAGAACTATATAAAATTAAGGCCCATAATCCATCATAAGCCAGGATATGTGGCCTTTCAAAGATCCACAAACCTGGGAGGAGTATGAGGCAAATTATAAACAACTTAAACTTACCAAATAGCAAATTGGTTATCAAAACAGTTTCATTCACCATTTAAATTTGATAGTTTAAAAAATTCTGCAGAACTGATTAACAAAATAAACCTACAAGAGCCTATTATTAAGTTCACTGTCAAAACTGAAACAGCAAATATATTGGCATTTTTAAATCTGAAGATAACAGAATGTAATAATAAACTAGAATTTGGTAGGTATCTGCAGAAAGGATACACATACAGACAATTAAATCAAAGTCCATATTTTCAATCCTATATCACATAAAAATCAGCATTCAATAGTATGACATACAGACTCATAAATATACCACTGAACAAAGAAGAATATAATAACAAATATCTAACAGAGTATAAGATACTAAATCAAATGCGTTCAACAAACAAATAATTAATAAAAAAAATTAAAATTAAAAAAAAAATAATTAATCAAAATCACAATTCTAAATATTTAGCAAAGAAAAAAGTGTTTACAAAGTTCACCTGCTACCCATTAGCCAATAAGAAATTTAAAAAATGTTCAAACAGTACAATATTGTCTTAGTACCTCAAAACCAATACAGGGAAAAAGAATGATTGAAATTAAATAAAACAGGTTCCAAGTCCAAAGAGAGAAAAAAAAAACTGGAATTGCCACATGAATTATCATGATGTGGAAAAAATCTACATAAGAAGAACAAATAGAAGCTTAGGCATTAGTTTGAAGGAACATTGGAGAAATATCCATTATAAGTAAATAGTAAAATCAGCAATGGCAGCACATTTTTGGAATAAAAACCATGAGAGAAAAAAGCATCAAGTTATTGAAAACAGTTCAACAACCAAAGGAATTGAACATACAGCAAATAATTTGTATTAAAACATGAGCAAAACTTAATGAATTTTGACATTCCTAAAGCAGACAGCTCTTTGTTCAAGTTTATTACAAGAACACCAGAGTCAACTGAAACACTTACCGACCCAACTTAAAAAATGATCCAACAGTTATTTATTAGCTGAGGATGTAGACAAGGATGCACAAACCAGGTCCTAGGTAAATTTGTAGTAAGTGAAGTGAAGCCAAAAAGTGTGCATTTAAACAGCCTTACTCAGACTCCATATCATGTTGATTGTAGGATTGGTTGCAGGAGTCTGATAGTGATCATTCTGTTCATAGCCATAATTCACTCTCAACTCACCTAACCTACAAAGTGTTAAAGATTCCTTGGAACCTTTTCAGGTTACATAATGTATTTTGATAACTAAATAGAAACATAACCTCTGAAGATCAAATATCTGATGACCTTCAACATTTTAGAACTGATTTTAGAAGAGACTAACCTGTATGCTGAGAAAATAACTAAATCTGCATCTGGTAAATTTAGAAAAAATTCATGGCTAAATCCAAATTTGGAAGAAATTTATAATGGATTTTCATAGTTCTAACAATGGAATTGGTACATGTGCCATTCATACATTCTTACTTATTTCCAACATCATTCCAAGAACAGATTCTTAGTCATAATGGGAACCCTGCACTTCTACAACAATGATGTGTTTGAGAATACAAATTGTGTGTATAAAATAAATAAGGTAATTGATGTGATTTTGAAATTTTTTTAAATAATCTTGTACCTGGAAGAAACATTGTTATAGATGAGTCGATGTACCATTTGGTGATGAACAAATTTTTAAGCATGGTGTACATAAATATGGTATCAATGTCTACAAACTTTGCATGCTTGAGACTAACTATTTTAATCTAATAATATATGCAGGTTAATATGAAAAGAATAGCTATTGGAGTCTTTCAGAGCCTGTTATACACAATTCTTGTATTTATGGATGATAAAAGGGACAGAACTCTATTTGCAGACAATTTTACTGATGTTTATCCCTTGCTATTTCTTTGCACAAGGAGAGAATTGTTTGACCTTAAGAGACAAACCAAAAAGGCATTCCTGGTGATTTCAGAGAGGAAGAAGGTGATAAGGAAAGGAAATATATAACATTTTCTTCATACTACAGAGCAGAGCTATTCAAATAATGCTCAACAATAGTAAAGAAATAGTTAGTAGTCATTTATTAAGGATTTAAATACATTATCTCTGACTTATATTTATATCTATGAAGCAGTGGTATTTGTTGAAACTAATCTAAATACCTATATCACTTAATTCCCAAGCACACTCCCATAATATAAGGTAGAAGGAAGAAATTCACATAAGCCATGATATCATTGATCTTGAGAATTATTCTATACCAGTTCATGACTTTACAATGACCAATGAATTATCTGAAAAAACGGAAAATAGCTGTACAACATAAATTCTAACTCTCTGTCAAAAAGTTCCTACTGAAGCATTGCTTCTTAATTTAAGTTAGTTTTATGAAATTGTTAGGTGTTAATAATATTGTTATCATTTAGGAATGGAACATATCAACTGTGACTCAACTACCATGAATGGCTGAGGTCATTAAGGCACAAACTCCTGAGCTGGATATTTGGGGTTTGAATTACTACTGGGACTGTCCTCCCTTACCGAGTTTTTTTTCCAGGTTTTCCCCATTCTTCATAAATGGCACATTCTGGGGAGATACCCTAAAATTAGGCCTGGAATACTTCCTATAAAAAAATTCCTTTTCCAATTTATCGTTTAATCTTGTATATCATCAATATCTGCTGCCTGTGGTGCCTCAAAATAAAATCATGCATAATATACTGTGGCTCACTTGTTCATAACTTAAGTAGCAATTATACATAAAATTATATGACGAGAAGGTGGTAGTGGAGAAGACACCAATGGCAAGGACAATAACGGTGACAACACCCAAGATGGTATAAGAATGCAGTACAAGGACAATAACTAAGAAAATTGTGTGAATAGGAAGTAAGGAGGCAGAAGAAATCAGGTTCTGGCAGTGTGGGTGAATAGAGTACGAAAACAGAATAGAGAAGAGATAGAAGAAGATAGTATGGTGCATAGACTACCTACAGAGGAGGTCAAGACTGTGGCATTAACAGAGAGGGGAGTATGCAGTAATATCAGTTGCATGGAGTTAAAAGTGGTGTGTATCCCAGAGGGAGGCATTATGGAGATAGCTAAAAATTTTAAGGGTATTGTATTTAACTTCTATAAGTCAAGATTTAATTGGTGGTTATTCCAGCAACTGTATATACCAAAAATTGTATATCGTTTATTTTGTAAACATAATTCTGATGGAGTTATTTCAGCATATACTATGGAGTTCATAGGTTTCAGTGTAGATTTTTTTACTTATAAGTAGTTTCTTACTACTACTAATATGATACTTGCGAATTGTCAATGTTTTTGTAGGCAATATATGTGTGTTAGTTTTTAAAGCTATAAAACTTCTCATTACTTTGGAATAGTTTGGGTTTTTCCTTTGAGGCATGTTCAAGCAAGTGGAATAAAACTAGTGAAATTTGAGAGACTTCCTCATAAATAATTTGTTATATGATATCTTCATTAATTTATGTAATAATATTTCAAATTATGACTTCTTACTGTGTAATAAATGCTAAATCATCAGCATTTCAGAGTAACTTTGAAAAGCATTGTTTTGTATTAGAGCTCTTATGTTTCTTTAGTTATTTCCTGTAATAGCATTTGATAAAGCTAAATTTATTCATTAGTTCTCTTTTGCCTAAGCATATCTAAAAACGAATTATATGCAACCACTATGTGTTCACTTTAAGACCTTTTATTTACTAAAATTCTATCACTATATGAAATATTTTGAATGAATCTAGAAACACCACCAGCATCATGACTTTGCTTTTGTTTCGGGCATATAAACACAGTCAACAAATGGTTTTGAATAAGTGGAATTTTCACAGTGAAACATAATATAACATAACAAATTATTATTGAGGAAATGACTCATATTTCACTAATTTTGTTCCACTCACTTGGACATGTTTCAAAGGCTGTTGCCTTCATCTTCAGCATGATTTCACTGTCTACTTCTCAGCATGGTATTAACATGTTCCTCTGTGGATTTTACAAACTTAGTGATGGGGTTAATATTGTTTGGGATATACAAATTAACCAAATTTTCATTGTTTTTGTTTATGAATATATTTTGCCACTCTGTTAATTCTGTGAGTTTTTGAAGAGCTTTTAAGAGTTCTGGTTTCTTTTCGAATTCGTGGTTCTTTTACCAGAAATGGTCTGCTATTGCTGATTGTTCTCTATGTTTATATTTTACCTATCTCATGTATTCCTTAAACCATATGGTAATATTTCTTTTTGTTTCGCCTATGTATTTCATATTGCAGTCTTTGCAACAAACTTCATAAATGCCTGATTGTTTTCCTGGCACTACTTTGTCTTTTGTGTCAGTTTTTAAGACGTTTATTAAACTACATTTGTTTACTAGAGCCAAAATGCTGTTTACCTCTTTAAAAATCTTCTGGTGTTTTTGATGTGCCCATGGGTGGAATGTGAATTTCTTATATATATTGTTTACTTTGTAGCCTTTTAGTATAGTGATATCTTTTATTTGTTTTTGTTTTTTGAATTTTTCTATTTTCTTGTTGACCATATGCATTGTGTAGTCATTTTTCTGTACTATATTAATGATTCTATGGTAATCTGAGTTATATTCTGTCCTGCTTATTGGTAGGTTTGTTAATCTCATTGTAAGACTATTGATTGTGGCGAGTTTATGTTGTTTTGGATTGTGGCTGTTGTTTTTATATAATTATCTGTGTTGATATCTTTTCTGAATATGCCAAATTCCAGATTATTGCCATTTTTTATAATTTTTATACCCAAGAAGGGAAGAACCATGTTGTTTTCTATTTCCTTTGTGAGTTTAACAGTACTGTCCAATAAAATTAGTAGTTTTGTTGCATCCTATTTCCATTTTTCATTTACTATTACAAAAGTATCATCAATACCAACATTTGAATATATGTGTAAAAACCTCAATTAATTTTATTTCCAAGAAACTCATGTACATATCTACCAAGAATGGTGAGAGTGGGTTTCACATTGCTAGACCCTTCTTTTGTATGTAACTATTGTTTCTAAATGTGAAGTAGGTTTGATTGATACAAATTTTGGAGAGGTTCAGACATTGTTCTATTACTTCTCTAGGTAGGTTTATTCAGGTTAGCCATTTCTTTACAAAATTTACTAGATTTTCTTTGGGGATGCTAGGAAACAGACCACATCATAAGAAACTAGCAAATATCTGTTTTTCATTTTCACATGTCTGATTCTATCTATTAATTCTGATGAGTACTTTATTCTTTGGCTGTTGTATTTTGGTAAAGTATTTTTTTAAAAAGCAATTGGCTAAATTGTATATGGGTGAATTTATTATATCTATGATTGTTCTCATTTTATTGCCAGATTTATGTATTTTTGATAGACAATAGATTTTTGGGTTATCTGGTATGATCTTTTTTCTTCCTTTTTTAGAATTGTTACTTTTGTTAATAGTTTTCTTACTGCACTGATATATTTTTGTGTAGTCTGTTTTCATTTTCTCATCTTGGCCTGCTAGTAAATTGTATGTACTGTTTTCATAATCTGCCTGATTCATTATTACTATTTTGTTTCCTTTGTTGACCCTACTATATATAATATCTTTTTCTTTTAAAGATCCGTACCCAATGATATGGTCTTTTTTGGTTATTTTCTTTTTTTATTAGTTGCTCTAGGACTTTTCCACATTGCAATCTTTTTTTCTCATCCTCAGGTATATTAAAAGCTGCAATTTCAATGTTAGCTACATATTCTTCTATATTTCTTGAGTAATCTATACATGAATTTACCCTCACATTTAACAATTAAAATTCTTTTTCTGAAAAGCATTGATTTGGTTGGTTTATGACATTTACTATTGTGTTGTTCTGAATTTCCTTCCTGATTATAATCTTACATTGTTTCTCTCTAAGATTGTCTAGTTTTTTTATTTGTAATCCCCCATTTTTGTTTTACTTGGGTGATTCTAATTTCAAAAAAGTTTTTTCAAAATTTCTGCTTAAGATTCAGCCTAATTGAGGTGCTTGTTTTAGATGTAGCTCATAAGTTTTAAAATTCAACTCACTTTTGGCTTTGTAGCGGTTCATTTTTTCTACTTCCAACACTTTCTTATCAGTGGCTGTTTATATTTTTCATTGTTATTTTTTTAGTATCCTTTTTAAAAATGTAGGTGTTAAGTTTTCTTTTAAACAAGTGTTTATGAAATTTATATCATGGATATTATCTTTTCCTTGATTCTGTATTCAATAAAATGTTTCATTTGTGGTTTAAGTTCACCAAGAATATTATTAAAGTGAAAATTAATGAATGGCCATGTCATATTTTCCATATTGCTGTTTTTTTTAACAATGTGGTCTGACTTTCTTTGGAATCTTTGATTTTTCCAGATAAACTCACTTTTTATAAGTAGTTTTGATTAGTGGGAATTTTCACGGTGAAATATACTATAATATAACAAGTTATTATTGAGGAAATCACTTAAATTTCACTTACACATGTTTCAAAGGCTGTTGCCTTCATCTTCAAAATGATTCTACTGTATGCTTCCCAGTGTGGTATTAAAATGTCACTCTGTGGAATTTATGAACTTAGTGATAATGCTACTATTGTTTGGGAGATCAAAATAAACCAAATTTTCCTTGTTTTTGTTTATGAATATATTTTCCCACACTGTTAATTCTATGGGTTTTAGAAGAGATTTGAACAATCCAAAACAACATAAACTCACCACAATCAATAGTCTTACAATGGGATTAACAAACCTACCAATAAGCAGGACAGAATATAACTCAGATTACCATAGAATCATTAATATAGTACAGAAAAATGGCTACACAATGCATATGGTCAACAAGAAAATAGAAAAATTCAAAAAGCAAAAACAAATAAAAGATGTTACTATACTAAAAGGCTACAAAATAGATAATATACATAATAAATTCACATTCCACCCATGGGCACATCAAAAATACCAGAAGATTTTTAAAGAGGTAAACAGCATTTTGGCTCTAGTAAACAAATGTAGTTTAATAAACGTCTTAAAAACTGACACAAAAGACAAAGTAGTGCCAGGAAAACAATCGGGCATTTATGAAGTTGGTTGCAAAGACTGCAATATGAAATACATAGGCGAAACAAAAAGAAATATTACCATATGGTTTAAGGAATACATGAGATAGGTAAAATATAAACATAGAGAACAATCAGCAATAGCAGACCATTTCTGGTAAAAGAACCACGAATTCCAAAAGAAACCAGAACTCTTAAAAGCTCTTCAAAAACTCATAGAATTAACAGAGTGGGAAAATATGTTCATAAACAAAAACAAGGAAAATTTGGTTAATTTTGTTCTCCCAAACAATAGTAACCTCATCACTAAGTTCATAAAATCCACAGAGGGACATCTTAATACCATGCTGGGAAGCAGACAGTGGAACTATGCTGAAGATGAAGGCAACAGCCTTTGAAACATGTCCAAGCAAGTGGAAAAAAAAAAAAATAGTGAAATATGAGTCATTTCCTGAATAATAATTTGTTATACTGTCAACAAAATTTATTACTGTTAAGCTAGTGGATTTGTTTTTTTTAAAAGTCATTCCAGTGGTTCTTAATATTATGGCATTTATTCATAAATTTAATTAGCTTAATAACAATGGATAGTATGAGTATCACATATAGCTATTAACCACCTCTTTGGTGGTGAATTTTATTTTGGTTATTTTCAACCCCTGTAAATTTTCTCTGTTTTTATGGACGTTTATTTATTAAGTAGGAAAATAGTTTGATGATCTTGTTGCATTTTTATAATATAATTTGTGCTTCAATCTAAAGTTTATTGTTTATTTTTGAGTTCTCTGATTATATATTTAATACCTCATTTTCACAAGCTGAATCAAAAAATAATACTTGTTCATCTATAAAGTTATAAGTATAATTTTTGCTTCCTTTAGAACTAATCACATTATAAATATTTTTTAACCTACTAATCAAAAGAGGGATGTGTAATATTGATAAAGGCGATTACATAGAAATTAGTAATGAAGTCGGTATATTCTATAATTATTTTATTTTATATTTTTATATATCCATATACTTTATATTATTATTATCTAACATTATGTTTATTAATATATTCTGTATAAATGTATAATGTGTCAACAAAATAAAGACATTAAATTAAATATATTTGCAGGAATATGTTAATGAAATTTTGGCTCTAATACATGGAAACCTTTCAAAGTCTTTGAGGATCACTCTTGAGAGCTTGGTTTTGCTTGAAGTTCATGCAAAGGAAGTAATTGAGGAGCTGAGATATGCAATATCCTCTCAAGATTTCTGCTGGTTAGCCCAGATAAGGTATGTGGTTTTTCAAGGAAGGATTGGTATCTATGAGCAACATTGTTCTAAGTGAAAAAAGTACTTTTTCAACTATTTTGCAGGTGATAGTTATTATTCTTAATAACTTACCTTATAAACTTTAATTTATTAATTACCAATTTCTTTACATAATCAAATTTATAACTTTTTAAACTTACATTACAAAAACTGCTGAATGCTTGTCTTCAGCTCATCAGCAGCTTCCCATGAATTACCAGAAGACTTGGGCTAATCTATTACTAAATAACAAATATTTCTTTTAGATTAAAAACTGGTATTCTCCATAATTATTCCACTGTAACTGTGCAATTTAACTAAAACTTTAACTATATTAAAATTAATTGATTATGTTTTTGTTTATAACTTTTAATAGAACTTTATACAACTTTATTTATCAAATTGCTTACTCCCTATATGAATTTTATCTCACACTATCTTATATACCTTAAAATACTAGAATATAATCTGTGATTAACATTGTTTATTTATATTTTATATTTATAGCATAAAACAAAATAAAAAATAAAATAAAATGGGGGAGGAAGAAACTGAAACTTAATGTTATCAAAATAAGGAAATAGATTTCAAAATCTAGAAGTCAAACTTCTACTCATTTTTACTAACCTAAAAGTAATATTACAAGTTTTGATTTTTTGTTATTGAAACTATCCTTTTAGTGTACTCAAATACTGTGTTGAATAATGTAAACAGTAAGTATTCAATTGACTTTATACTCTAGCAGCAGTAGAGAAATAATGAAATTACAACACTTACAATGTGTTCTTATAATTATATGTCAACCTAATTAAATACATTTCAAATAAATTATGTCAACCTAATTAAATACATAGCAATATAGTTAAATATGTCAACCTAAATAAATGCATACTGTAATTTCTTCTGAGTCAAATTATTTAAACCAAAATGTATGTCAACCTAATTAAATATATTTTAACCTAAAAAAATTGCATGTCAACCTATTGCCATAGACTGGAAAATTAAAAACCACTTGGGGAACATAGACTCAAGATATGTGAATGTCTGGCTGCAGAATAAAATAAATATGGAACGCTTGAATCATCTGCTAGGACAAGAAACAATGGAAGATATTTACAAAGATAATATTACTAACAGAATATGTAATAAATTCCTAAATTCTTTCAAATATTTCTGTGATGTAGCCTTCCTTTGTACAGTAATAAAAGGTAAGGGAAAGACTTTAAATTGGGTAATCACAGGCATAAGAACTTCTGGCAAAAAACTAAAACTCTTCATCAGTATAATGAAAAATATCTCATGAATTCAGATTGTATTTTAAGAAATATAAGACTGTCCATAAACAAGTTATTCAAAGCAGCCAAAAAAACTGAATAAAGAATGATTGGGATATCTGGAAACAGAATGAAAACAATGTAGCAGATTATTATAAAATAAATTAACTAAACTCTTGTACCATTGGGAAATATGCAACTTAAAGAGGGCAATAAACTCAATCAAATCCTAAGCTAATAGCTAATATATTTAACAATTAATTTGTAGAAGTAACAAATTCCTTAAAAAATTTACATAATTTCAAAGCTATACATGCTGGAATGTTTGTGTCTATTAATGATAAATCACTGGATTTAGATCAGTTGCTGAAATGAAATCACTTTAATGCTCCAAATAAATCTACTCAACTTAACTGATTGTTTATTTTATCATTTAAATTGTATAAAAGTTTATAATATATTCTCTATATTTTAGTCCTAACAGCTAATCAATAATGACTATTCAATATGCAGTGGATAAATATTATTCCTGCCATTAATTAAAATAGCTTTATACCAACAAAAGCAGTCCCCTATATAACATTATATATCGTATTATTCAGATAACTGAATAACTTTATAACTTTACTTCTAACACTTGTCCAAGGCCATTTCTGAGGTATTAGTATATGCTTTCAAACTTAGGATCTAAGATTCTGTCACCAAATCAAACAGGTTGAAAAAGTGACAACTCTCCATTGCTTTAGAATGGATCATGCCAGATAATACTAAAAAATCTGGGCTCATTTCATCTTTGTTAACTTATAATTCACTGTTATATAAAATATTTATTAAAGTTTACTTGAGACTGTTACAAATAGCCAAAACACTCATTGTTTTTCAAGCATTGAAAATGTAATTTTTGTGGCTCTCTCTACATGAAAAGTAATGATAAACTTTGTAAAAAATTGTATGTTCCAATTGCTTGATTGCATTTTAAATTCAGTAAGTAAATAAACAGAAATAAATACGATGTATTAATCCATGTAGAACACATTATTGTAGTATGTCCAAAAAGCAGTCTAGTTGTAATATAATAAACAGAAATAAATGCAATGTATTAATCCCCATAGAACACACTTTTATAATGCAGTCTAGTTGTAATGTAGCAAGGAAGTTTTGTATATCAATCTTACTTTTAGCAGAAGTTTCAGAAATGAGCATCAGGATGTAAAAGTGTAAAATGCTTTCTATGGAAGATAATGCAATTATTATTGGTGACAAAGGACATGAGGTTTCATGAACAGATATGGGCCAGAAGTATAGTTTAAGTAAATCAACCCAAAGTATAAAAAGTTCAGAATCTAGAAAAAAAAATTATTGAAAGTATTTACAGGAAGTAGTGATCCATAATGGATTACATATTTTTGTGCAAATTAAAGTAATGCAAAGTTTATTTTCTTGTATGTATTTTTGTTTGATGAGTATAAATGCTTGTACACAAAAAGTTATTTTATTAGCTGTAGTACTATTTTATTGCTTGTCATTCCATTTTATCCAGGTTAAGGGAAGATAATTCAATTTTAGTGAACTTTGGACACAATAAATGAAACGTGGAAGTTTGCAGAGGTTCAATATAAGTGAAGTCATTTGCCAATTACTGCTTATAAGAACCAGATTGCACAGGCTTTTATTTCAGTTTAATAAGAGCTGTAAAGTCTGAGCATCCTGTTCAGTGTTATTTGGCTATACTTTTATATTCATGATGTTAATGAATATTATCACCCAAAATTTGCAGGTTTTAGAAATGTTGTAAGTAAACAATTAAGATCTGAAGTCATTAGCATAAGGATTCAAGTTATTTAATACCAAATTATTTATGAGGAAATCACTCAAATTTCACTAGTTTTATTCTACCTCCTTGGACATGTTTTAAAGACAAAATTTCTTCATCACCAGCATGGTTCCACTGTCAGCTTTCCAGCATGGTATTAAGATGTTACTTAAAATGTTAAAATTTATGTAACATCTTAATACCATGCTGGAAAGCTTACAGTTGAACCATGCTGACAATTAAGGAAATTTGCCTTTAAAACATGTCCAAGTAAGTGGAACAAAACTAGTTAATGTGAATGATTTCCTCATAAATAACTTGCTATATGATACTATATTTCACTGTGAAAATACCAAACTATTTGAATTTATATTCAAGTTGTTGCTTAACGATTCACAAGATTATATCTCTTATTTCACTTCAACTAAAAGAAATGGCATTCATTAGAAGGTGACATTTGTGAAATGCCTCTGTTTTGAAATTTTTGTTAAGTTATTCATGAGAATAATGATCAGGTCCTATTGATGATAAATTGTCCTTCTTTGTTAAATTTTTGGAACTAGTGCCAAACACATTCTTTTGATTTGGAATTTTGAAAGTAACTATTACTGCAAGATTATGTTTTGAATTCATTATCATCTATACTTACAGAATGTACAACAGTATAGAATGAAAAATAAAGTAATTTATACTGAATTGTTGTGAAGAATTAAATAATAATGACTTAGAAAATAGAATAACTTAAAAATACAATAAGATGTGTAGTGTATTAGTGGTAGAGTACACAAATATTGGTATGCTATAACAGAAGAAGAGAAAAATCACAGTGAACATGAAAGGAAAAAGTAAAGGAATTGCAAATATAAGGGCAGTTCATAAAGAAATATTATGATTTTTTAAACATTATTTCTCATTTTAAAATTTAACTTTACAACATTTTGTTAGGATAAAGTATAATGTACACATGATGCTAGTTTTGTTGTTGCCATTTCTGGTTCCAACCTGTGACAGATGCACAAGTTCAGTCATGTTCAATTCTGCATACAGTAAAATGGAGATTACACACAATGAACAATATGAATTTTCTTTTGTCTTAAAAAATCTTCAGCTGAGGCCAGTGGAGAGTTTTTTCCCCTACAGCAGAGCTCAAAGATGGTTTAAAATGTTTAAAGAGGGAAGGCAATAAATTTCAAAGGAAGATTGGCACTCCAGTTATGTTCTTTAATGGAAACAAACACTAAAACTGCTGCTTTCATTATGAGAGAGAATTGTTATATAACATTAAGAATACTTCCAGAAATTCTGAAAATTCACTGGGTGTCACTCATATGATGGTAACTGAAAAGTTGAAATGAGACTTGTATGTGCATGTTGGGTTCCAAGACCACTTTTCCCAAACAAAAGGATATTTGCATGCAGTTGAAAATGATGTTACAGGAAAGTGCAAAGTTTTTTCTCAGTTAATCACTTGCTGATGAAACATGGCTACATCATTTCAAATCTGAGAGCAAACAACAGAGCACAGTGTGGAAATTTTCATCATCATGAACTTTAACAAAAGCAAAAGTGGTTGCTTTTATTTAGTAAATTATGGTCATCTCATTTTTCAATGTTCAACAAATTATTTACCAGCATGTTATACCTGTATATACACCTGTAATGGACACTACTACAGAGATATCCTGGTAACTCTGCAACGCCATATCACATGCAAAATACCATATTTTCATTTAACAATAACCATAATAATGCATGGTAATGCACTGCATATGTTGTTGTAGAATATCTTACAAAAATCAATGTGAGTGTCCCTCACTCTCCTAATATTCCATATTTAACCCTGTCTGACTTTTTATTTTCAACAAATAAATGAAATGCCTTCTTGGAAAGCATTTTGCATAATCAGAAGCAGTGGTGAAGGCTGTGGAGACAATTTTTAAGGAGTTGTCAAAAAATAGTTTCCATCATATTTTTGAACACTGACAGAAATGCTGGGAAAGGTACATTGCATCCAACAGGGACTCCTTTGAGTATGATCATCCAAATTATGAATATGAGTAAAGGTATGTTGTCAGAAAAGGATAACTTTTTATTGGACAGCTTTCATATTTTAAAGAAAGTGCTCAAAATGGTAAGCTCCACCATCATGGCATAGAGTACATCAGCACAGAAATGATTCTTGTTCCCTTTCAAGGAATCTTAGCATGTTACAAATATTATCACAGAGAATGATGATGTGGATGACTAGCTCTGTCTTAAGGTCAACAGGTTTTCAAATACCATAGTATGGAAGCAGCCCTAGAAAAAGAAATCAAGAGAACCAAGCTACAGTAATTTAGATGATCAAGATACAGTATGACTAACTTATTTCAGTTCATGATAATGGAAAAGTTTATTCAGATGCTCTCACATATCCATAGCAAAATAAGAGGACTCCAGTATGTTGAAAACCATTCATAAGTCTTTCTTCCAAAAGACAGGTAACACTTGCTTGGTTTATAATCTTGCTTTTTATTTAATGGGGAAGTATGATACAGCTGGAAACAGTTTGATGAAAAAAAAATGACAAACTGCTCCCAAAAAGCACATTCTGCAAGTTGAGTCCAAAGTCTGTCAGATGCAGATCTTGTTACCTTTTGCAGAAGGAAGGGATAAATTGAATGCATATGCTGGATTTTTATTACATTAATGTGGTTACTGCCCATAGCAAATGCAATAGTGTGCATACTGTTTGAAAGTTTTTCTTATAGTTTGCAAAGATGTTGTTCTCATACAAACTGTTATTCAATTAATATTCAATACTGATTTATCATCATAAATCACAACCATTGAGAATCTGAAATAATTTGGGAATTGGGCTGAACGGACTATCAGTTTCCTATCTCAATATTTTGTCTAACAGCCATCTATGAACAATATAGGTATGAGATGCTATTCATTAACACCATGTATATATAATTATGCATACGAGTGTTTCAAAAGTTTCCCAACTTTTATATTTACAAGGAGCAGAAGGTAGAGTAGTAATAATGTTGTAGCATGTCAGCCAGGTAGTCAATCTCAGTACTTTTATTTGAATTTATTTAACAATAATTCTCATCTTTAAAAATATATTAATATACCAAAAAAATGTTGAACTCTCATGTCAGGACTAAAGATAAAGTAGATGCTGTACTGAATGACCATATATTTATCAATAGCTTTGCTATGTTCAAAAACCACTGTTTAGGTTACCATTGGCATACAGTACTGGAGCCATGACTCAATGACTAATCAAATGATTTGTACTCACTTCACTCACTTTCATTGTTTTAAAATGACAAACAGAATTTTTGAAATATATTTTCATAATTCCCATTAACCATAGAAGAATACTAATTGTGCAACAGTCAATGTCCCAAAACTGGAATACTACTACCATTTATACTCAAAGAGCTAATAAGTTACTCTTTGTTGTTGTTTTCATTATTCAAATTTGTTTTCTATTATCCCCTACCTTCCTTTAATATTCTATGATAAGGATAAGTATATTAATTTCTTATTTAAGCATATATGTTTAAGTGCATATAACAGACATGATAGTAGTCATTTTTTCTTCTAGGTATTATTGGGATAATGATGTATTTATACATATTATTCATTCAACAGCCAAGTATGCATATGAGTATTTGGGTAACACATCACGTTTGGTTATCACACCTCTTACAACTCGCTGCTACCATACTTTAATGGGAGCATATCATTTACATCTAAAAGGTGCTTCAATAGGGGATTCAGGAACAGGAAAAACAGAAACCATCAAGGACTTAGCTAAGGCAATTGCAACACAGTGTATGGTATTCAATTGCAGTGAATATTTGGATTGCAAAACAATGAAGCAAGTAAGTATACAATAGGTGGGTGGATGGATGGATGGATGGATGGATGGGTGGGTGGCATGGTATTTATTGATAATAGACCTGATACAGTTTTTGACATTGTCAAAGAAGAGAACAAAAATAGTGCACATATTATTTAAATTATTTCATTTGGTTTAAATCCCTCATCTTCACTGAAAGAGAATGCCACCCAGAGATACTGAAGGCTACAAGAATAATTAGCAAAGGTCAACCAATAACTCTAGTGCAAATTTTCAGTACAAATCTAAACATCATCCAAGATATGCTTGAAAATGGCATTTTTATGGAAGCACAAAGGTTTAAGACAGAACCATTAAGGCAAACTTAGAGGCACTTCCCATGCCAGACATGCCAATTATGTAGCCACAGTAAAGTAAGCTGCACAAACAAACCAGGATATTATTACTGCAGTGCAGAAGGGCTTATGCAATTATGCCAACATGGAAATAAGAACAAAACATCCCCTTACTATGCAACCTCAATAAGGGAGATCACCATTTTGGCCAAAAAAAAAAAAGTCCAAATTACTCCAAAGAAGCTTCGGTCAACACCATCAAAATCCAACCAATGCAAATATTCTCTCACAACAATCCTCTAAGCCCCATAAAACCACAATTTGAAAAAAAATCCTTTCCAAAGAAGAAATTGCAGAAACCTCAAAAGTAACATGCATAGCAGAAGATGAGAGACACCTCCCACTGGAAAAAACAAGGTGTGAAATTGTCCTGGGGAAGGGTTCTTCTGGATTTTTACTTCTTTTAACCACTTGTTTTCAATTAATTAGCTAATTGAGTTATGTTCAAAAGTTTTATTTATTTTTATTTATAGGAATTCTAAAAGAAATCATATAAACTATGTAAACACACTTCCAAAAGAAACAACAGTTGATCAACACAGTCCATGATACAATGATAAATTTTGTGAATGAAATGATGGACCACATACTGCAGACCAAGTGCTGAAAACACTAACTCTGATGATCCATGGGATCAAAACCAATAAATAAGGCCAAAAACAAAAACAATAAATATCCTGTAAGACAAGGTGAAAAACACTGTAAAGAAATTGATTGATTAATTTATTTATGGACACTCTTTAACATCTTGGGTCATCAGCAACCCATTTAACTTAGGGCATGAAACGGCTAACAAATTTTGCTCAAAGGCCTCTCTTTCAAGCTTGAGGTTCTTTAAAGTGCCATAAATGTATGACACGGGACCCACGGCTTTACTATCCTTCCAAAGGAAGTCATACTTAAGATTTTTATGCCCGAAAAAATCCATCGGTCTTGGCCGTGTTCGAACCTGCGATCTTGGGTGTAGGAGGCAATTATGGTAACCACTGCACTACTAGGACCAACACACTAAAGAGAAACATACACATAACCAACATAGGAAAATAACTACAAGTCAAATCAAAATATTACATGTAAACATAAATGGCATTCAGAGTAAAACACACCAACTAAAGGAAACACTAGATCAACACAAGCCCCACATCATAACAGTAAATGATACCAAACTGAAACCACACAACACATTTACTTTCTCACTACAAAATCTATGGGAAATTTACAACAGGAGGGGGAATAATGATGCATTTTTTTTTTGAGTAGTGTTTAACGCCCGTTTTCACTACTGAGGCACCACAGGCGGTGGACACTGGTGATACATGAGATTTTTTTTTTTTTTTGAGTAATGTTTAACGCCCGTTTTTACTACTGA
The DNA here is from genome assembly GCA_030762175.1 of Metallyticus violacea. NCBI lineage: Eukaryota > Metazoa > Arthropoda > Insecta > Mantodea > Metallyticidae > Metallyticus > Metallyticus violacea. The sequence continues at coordinate 317,098,609 of CM060846.1, read as the reverse complement.
GGCACCACAGGCGATGGACACTGATGATACATGAGATGAAATGATAAATTGGGAAAGGATTTTTTTTTTTTTTAAGGAAGGAAGCGTTCCAGGCCTAAGTTTAGGTACCTCCCCGGCATTTGCCAGTTATGAAGACTGAGGAAAACCTGGAAAAAACCCCAGTCAGGGAGGACGGTCCTGGCGGGATTCGAACCGCAGACCTCCCGCTCACGAGTCCGTGCCTTAACGACCTCGGCCACCCGTGGCGGTGATACATGAGATGAAATGATAAATTGGGAAAGGATATTTTTTTTTTAAGGAAGGAAGGAAGCGTTCCAGGCCTAAGTTTAGGTACCTCCCCGGCATTTGCCAGTTATGAAGACTGAGGAAAACCTGGAAAAAACCCCAGTCAGGGAGGACGGTCTTGGCGGGATTCGAACCGCAGACCTCCCGCTCACAAGTCCGTGCCTTAACGACCTCGGCCACCCGTGGCGGTACGGAGTAATGATGCAAACAAGACAGAAGATAAATAGAAATGCCACCCAAAGAATTCAAGCAAAAAGAATGCACACTGCAAAGGTTAAAATAAACAAGATATGCCTGTTCAAAGCAGCAATCTACACTGCCCTCCCTGCCTAAAAGCTCTAGCTTACCGAACCACTTTCAACTGAATTACTCACACACCTATACCAAAACATCTCACTACTACTTATCATCAGAGAACTAAATGCTCAGTGCACACACACCTATGTGACAGTTATACAAATAGCTACTGCCAAAAACTGCAGAGCTTTCTGAAGAAAACAATGATGCATGCAGTAGTAATACTGAGCCCATCTAGAATAGATGCAGGAAACAACAAACATACATTACCTGACAAAATATTAGCCTAACAGAACCTACTCCCTACTCTACTTCAAGTAATAACAGATACCCCACCAGAAATGGACAACCACCCAATCATTATAAAATAAGGAACCTCAACATGGTACATGGAAAAACACCCAACATATGAAATGTTTAACTTCCAGCAAACTGACTGGGATAAATACAAAAAAAAAAAGCACAAAGCACAAACTAAACAGCAAGCCAAGGAACATAAAACAAGAAATAACATAGCAAATAGATACAGAGACTGAGAACATAACCAATATAATAAGTGAAGAAGCAGAAGAAGCAATATCAAAAATTAAGAAGAACTCCAACAACCACAGATACTCACTCCCAAAAAAACATAGTATGAAGAATAAAAAATAAAAGGAATGCATACAGAAAATACATGAAAATGCACAGCCCAGTAAAAAAAAAAATACTAAAAAGGATCCAACATCAAGTCAGTGAAGCAATAGAATAGTTCAGACACAACAATTGGAAGGAGTACATAGATACGCTTAACACCAACAGATCCCAGGACCCCCAGAAATTTTGGAGTCTGATTAAAGCAACAAAAGGACAGAAAATGTCAAAATTTCTTACAAAACAAAATGGAGCACATATTTTGAATATCAGGACAAATTAAAACTTTTCCACAAAAGTTACACTAAAGACTTTCACGTCTTGCTAGCCCAAAGTTCATTCCTACTTACTTCAAAAGAGTAAACTATCATGTGATGTACAAAATGCTCCTATATACACTGATACAACAAATTGAAAAACACAGGAAGATGATGTGTGATGGAATGGTGTTTGATGCCCATTTTTACTACTGAGACACCACAGGCAATGAGCACTGGTGATACATGAAATGATAAAGTAGGAAAGGATTTTTTTTTAAAAGGAAGGAAACATTCCAAGCATAAGTTTAGGGTACCTCTGCAGCATATCCCAGTTATGATAAAACTGAGGAAAACCTGGAAAAATCCTCAGTCAGGGAGGATGGTCTTGGCAGGATTTGAACCCCTGACCTCCCACTCACGAGTCGAACCTTAACGACCTCGGCCACCGGTGGAGGTCCCACAGAAAAATAAGAAAGAATATGTAAACCAAATAACGTTGCAAGAAACAACAAACATCATAAAATATCAAGGCAACAAAGCTCCAGGGCCAGACGGTATCACAAATAAAATGCTGAAAGAAATCCATATTGAAATGACAAGAGAAATAGTCAATATCTACAATCAAATATTAACACATGGACACCACCTGAGCAAATGGAAAACAGCACATGTACTACTATTTGAGAAACCTGGGAAACAAAAATAAAATAGGCCAATATCTCTAACTGCAACCCTTTCAAAAATATTGGAGAGAAAAATTGTAAAATGGCTATAGAACTTCCTAAACAATTATAATAAAATACCGGAAACTCAAATGGGCTTTAGACAACAAATTACCAATCAGAACAAAATATTCAGAGCAATATCAAATTTCCAAGACAGCCTAAATAGGAACAAAGTTACATTAGCAGCCTTCATGAACATACAGTCAGCCTTCGATAAATGTTGGACGAATGGACTGCTGTACAAAATGACACATATGCAATTACCAAAAACAATAGTTAGATGGACAGCAAGCTTCCAAAGGGGCAGATAGTGGACACACCACAACCTTACAACCAATTGATACAACTTGCCCAGTATGTGGATAACACTGCACACTGGTGCACTGAATACAATCTCAATACAGCAAAAGTAAAGCTAGAATGGCAACTAAAATATTTAATAAATGGTCAAAAAATGGAGATTAACAATAAATACAGACAAAAAACAATTATTAATAATAAAGAAAAGCATAAAACAGGATCCCACAGATCCTACAGGAAAATGAATAAAACAACAATACAACCAAGGATGACAGCAAAATACCTAGGCATAACATTTCATGGTAAATTAATAAGACCTCAGTACATACAGAAGATAAGAATAATTAAACCAATATTAGCAACATTGTACTACTTAGTCCGATTAAAAGAAGAAGGCTTTCACACAAAAGCTAATACAACTATATAAAGTTCTAATCAGGCCAATAATGACATAAGCAGAAACAGTCCTATTCCCTATAATTACAGAAGAAACACTGGAAAAAATAGAACAACTGGAGATGCCTTAAAGTGCAGCCAATTTACAAAAACAAAGACTTATAATAACTGGCAAAAATAGAAAATATAAAAGAACATATATACCAGCAGAGCTAAAAATACTTTGCCAAAGCAGAGGAACTAAAATACAGAAACCAATTTATACAAGATGCAAAACCATAGAAACCTGATGCAACATAAAATAAGCAACATAAAAAGAAAACCCCTGTTATAAATATCATTGAAAGTCAAGAAAAGGAGCCGGAAGACATAAATAAGAAGCAATAACTTTCTTATTTAACTTAATAAAATAAAAACACAAGCAAGTTAAACTTCATCAAATGAGACAAGAAACGAGGTTTACCACAGAAAGTAAAAATATTTTCCTTACCATCCTAATTAAAGTTAACAATGACAAACAACCAAGACTCTCCCTCCAATATATATAAGAAATAAATAAGTACAAATAAGAATACATTATATATTAGATACACACATATGTAAATAACACAAAAAACTCCAGGGCAACAACCACCCCAAACAATAAATGGTAAGCCCAAAACACCACCCTTCCCTATCTTCAAATTAAAATACAAACATACAAAATGCTAACTCCAAGGAATCCTTTCTGAAAGAAAATAAAAAGCACAAAGAAAACCACAAACTGGCTGAAAAGGGGAACCACCCTAAGCAGCCATGGGGGGGCATATGCTCTTCAAAATCATATTATTCATTCATTCATTCATTCATTCATTCATTCATTCATTCATTCATCCATCAAGACAATGAACAACTAAAGCCTAAACTACCAAGATAACAGCTTTGTCTGCATCTTCTTTGGCACTGAAGATATCTGCAATATAGTAGGGCAAAATGTCAGGAAAGCACAATTTGGCCTATTGACCATGGCCATTAAGCCAGAAGCTACAAGTTAAGGAATAGTTTTTTTTTGGGGGGGGGGCTCAGAGGCCACTTCTTTCAGGCTTGAGGTTCTTTTATGTGCCTTAATTGTATGACAGGGTACCCACGGCTTTACTTCCCTTCCAAAGGAAGCCATTACTTAGGATTATTATGCCTGAAAAAAATCCATCGATCCTGGCTGGGTTTGAACCTGCAATCTTAGAATACAGGTATGGTTACTGCTACACCACCAGGGCCGACAAGTTATGGAATAAAATAGATATACAATTGATTCAGGAATTCCCCCATTTATGGTTCAAGTTTTTTTTTTCCATTGCTATGGCTTAAATTGCTACCAAACTTTGATATTTTCCTAAAGTAAATATTCTCACAATGTTATATCATAATTGTTAACATATTCCCTTGCCAAGTGCAGCTTTGATGAAAAGTGGGAAAGTTCAGAAATATAATATTTATTACAAATCAATGAAGTGGAGAAACCATAAAATGATGAATGTATTCCATCTCTATTATGAGTATATAATCTGTTTATGCTTTACTGTATGCATAATTCTGCCATCAATAATTATCTTTGCTAAGTGTTATATTCCTGCTTGGAAGCAGCATGTCATGGAAAATAAAATGAACAGAAACTATTGAAATTTAAACTTGTTTCTATCTATGGTTCAGCCATAATCCATTTTTTTTTAAATCCTGGGCCTATTGTTCAATATGATCTTATTTATATTAATGTATCTATATACAAAACACTCTTCTAAATTATGACATCTGATTGTAGAGTGGTTTCAGCTGAAGTGTCCTTATGAATGTTGAACATAATTGGCAGGTATCTAATATAAGGAACATCAATCTTATTTATAGGATTCAGAAAATTAATATAAGTTTTAAAATCAGAACCTATTTTTTCAGTGAAATAGTTAATTAATTTTCATGGATATGATTATAAAATGTTGTACATCATACTTAATAATTTACCCTTTACTTAAGGCTTGGAACATTTTAAATAACATATTGCCAAAAGTAGAGGAATTCTGAATAAATTTGGTTGTCATCTTGTCATTTATCATCACCAAGAAGAGTAACAAGGTATTAAGAAGAAAATTAATTTTGGAACACCCAAAAATTCCGAAAAAGGATTAAAGTGCAATGAGTACATTATAAACTCAAATTATTTTGTAGATATGTTACAAAATCTTTCAGCAACAGATGTGAGTATATTTTGTATCTATACATTTAGGTTTACTATCATGATTGACTATTAACAATTTGAAAATTAATTTACATGTTTAGCTATTATTGGATAAAATAATTTAAAATTATTATTCTGATTTACAACTTGACAGCTGACAATTAATTCTGTCCTATTAGTAAAGGCACTTCTGACTTAATCCACATTTTCCAGTATATATTGCAAACCTGAGTATGACTATGGTATGGAGGCAAGACAGCATAAAAGAACTAAATAAAAAGATGTCCAAAACCAGAATGGAGCATATATGGGTTGACGTCAGATAAAGGAAAGTGGGAAAAATGTTGCCAAGACTCTCAAATGCTCTGAAAGCATAAGAAAAAGATTAGTTCTGGCTAATGTTAGTTCAATGTTAGTTTTCTTTTTAAGAAAAACAAACATTGGAATGGACAGTTAAACAAATATGTTCCTACATAAATATTTCTGGGACGTTTGTATAGTTTAGGAAAATTTTCTGATAGAATTAATTGGTTATATGAGTGCTGTTCAGTAAAAAGGATAAAGATAATAATTTCTTGCTTAAAATTTAAGCTTAAAATATTTTGTTAGCTTTATACTTAATGTATACATGGTACTAGTTTCATTGTTGTCACTTCCAGTTCCCACTTATGAGAGATGTGCAAGTTGATACATGTTTCAGTTTCATCTACAGAAAAATGGAGATGACATGGAATGAACAATGTGCTGCTCTAAAATTCTGCTTTTGTATAAAAAAATCTTCAGCTAAGGCCTATGGAGAGTTTGTTAATCCCTATAGGACATCACAAAGATGCTTTAAAATCTTTAAAGAGGGGAAGTAATCAATTTCAAAGGAAGATGAACCTGGTGCACCAGTTTGTGCTCTAACAGAAGAAAACATTAACATTGCTGCTGTCAATGCGAGAGAGAATCTTCAAATAACATTAAGATCACTTTCTGAAATTCTTAAAATTTCACTGAGTGCTGCACATGATACGTGTTTGTGCATGGTGGATTCCATAGCTGCTGATTCCAAAACAAAGGATCTTTGCATGCTGTTGAAAATGATATTACAGTGAGTTGCAGAGTTTCTTTCAAAGGTAATCACTTACTGATGAAACTTGGTTACATCATTTCTATCCTGAGAGCAAACAGCAAAACTCTTGTGTGTAAATTTCCATCATCACCAACACACACACACACATACACACACACAAAAAAGCAAAAGTCGTAGCTTCTGCTGGGAAAGTTATAGTCATCTAATTTTTGATAGTCAAGGAATAGTTTACCAACATATTGTATCTGCTCACTCAACTGTAAATGTGCAGTGTATGCAGTAATCCCTCCTACTCTTGTTGTACCTTGATAATGCTAAGCTGATTACAGATATGACAAGTTTTCCAAGATGTAAAAGCAATACATAACAGCACTTTTCAATGCTACTCTGGAATGTCGGTGGCTTATCACACAGCAAAAGTCACAAGTTGAAATATTATTACATAAACACAAAGTAGATATCTTTGTAATTCTTGAAGCTAATATTGACCTTGGCAACAAAAAGTTTTATAATTTAAAACCTGCAACATATATTGTCTATATAAGCATCAACAAGTAGCACAAGTGGCATACTAGTAGGAGTTAAAAATTCCCTTCTAAGTAAAACAACTACACTGAAAACCTTGAACCCCACAGACTATGTTGAAATCACTTGATCAGAAGTGTGGTTACATTATGTAAAATATACAATTTTTTTTATATATACAGTCCCCCAAATAACCACCAACTAAATCTTAACTTAATAGAAGTTAAACAAAATACCCTAACAATAGGAAAACTGAATGGACATCAAAACTGTGGGAGTACAATTCCTCCAATGCAGTAGGGAAAACATTTGGAGAATTTTTCAAAGCAAATACAGTCAATATAATATACAAAAAAAAAAGTACCCCAAAAGTTTCATTCTTATACTGGGGACTCAACAAATCCTATATGGCTATTGCCTCTTCAGATATTGCAAATCATAGCACTATAAGAGTATTGGAAGACATAGGTAGTGGCCATAGAGTCATCATAACTGAAACCATCCAGCCACAAATGAGTCATTTAAAAGCTAGTCAACTGAAGAAATGAAACTTCCAAAAAGCAGACTGAATAACTTTCAGAAACTCACTGTCAAAAAATTTGAAAATATCCACATGGAGAAAAGTCCTCTGAAATTATTCGATGAAGCAAAAAACTGATTAATGCTGCAAAAATAACAATACCCAGAGGAAAGGATATTAGGTACAAACCTTTTTGGAACCAGGGATTATCTGCATTAAAAAGACACTGAGATAATGCCAGAAATATGGCAGAAACAACCAAAGATCCTAACTTAGTGAGAGATCAGAGAAAAAAACTGCATTTCTAAATGGGGAAATAAAAAATACTAAGAAGGAGTCATTTAATAAATTCCTGAGTTCCCTTGACTATAGAAGTAATATCGCAAAAGTACATAAATATATAATACATTAAACAATGTCCCAGAAATGAAACAAGAACCTCTTATTATTAACAACAAAGTCTTCAATCATGATAGTCATAGCCAACAGATTTGCCACTCACTACAAACTTGCACATAAATTGAAGAGAGACAATGGGAAATTAAAGAAAATATTAAAAAGGCATAAGCCTGAGGCACTTGATGGCCAATAACATGTGTTTGATGACAGCTTTATAATTCAAGAACTCAATCAAGCAATATTATCTCTTAAGGACAAAAAGAGCCCTGGGCCAGACAAAATTCATAGTGAACACATCAAGAATTTAGAGTGAAGATCCCAGAAGGTACTACAGAACATATTCAACAAGATCTGGAACAGTAAAGATCTGCTATATGGAAAAAAACCATAATCATACCAATTAAGAAGAAAGACAAACCAGCAGGACAGTTAGAGAGTTATATGCCTATATCCTTAACCTCAGTACTTGCTAAAACAACTGAGAAAATGGTCACTACAAGATTAACTTACTATCTGGAATATGAGAATCTCATTTCAGATCATCAAGCAGGTTTCAGAAAGCGCTATTCAACAATCAATCATGTTTTACTTTTAACACAAAATATTCAAAACGCCTCCAACAAAAATAAACAATGTTTACTCTCTTTGTTGTCTTCAAAAATGCATTTGACTAAGTATTAAGAGAGAAGCCTATTTATAAAATCAGTAATATTGGGATAAGAGGAAATACGTTAAAATGGTTCTTGGACCTATTATCACAAAGGTACATAGCTATAAAATGGAATAATGTGCTCTCTAAATGGCATACAACTAAAGTAGGCCTTCCTCAAGGTGGAGTTTCCAGTTCCAATTCCTTTTAATATTTTCATAAATGACATCAACAAAATATTTGCTGAATTCCCAAAGGGAAATATGGGATTGTTTGCAGATGATATGGCCATATGGATTAGGCAAAACAATAAGCAGAATGGACAACACTACAAAAAACTAGAAAATAAAATGCAGAAAATTATCAATAGCATGGAAACATGTGCATCCACCAACAATAGGAAATAAACACTAAAAAGACCGTTTTCCAGCTTTTCAGTCTTCAACACACTACAAATGACAAACTTAAAATCAATAATGAACTACTACAAGAGAAAGAACATACTAAATATCTTGGTATAATACTTGACAAAAAACTTTCCTTCTCTGAACTAAGAATGTGAATAAGAACAACAACATAGTAAAAAGACTAGCAGGAGTCAAATTGGGAGGATCCATTGGTCTCCTAAATGACACATACAAAAGATACATAAAGCCAAAATTGCTCAATGGAAATGAGATAATGTCCACAATAAACAGTCAACTTAAAACTAAATTGTATACAATACAATCTAGGTCCTTAAGATGAATAACAGGAGTTGTTAAAACATAGCAATTGCTACAATGCAGAGCATAACTAACAACCTGCTAATTCAAATAGAGCTAGATATTAAAACAGCTATACTGGGACAGAAATTAAAAAGTAATCTATAAAGGAGTAAATGGTTTCAAATTTCTGATGGAACACAATTATTAAAAATGCAACAGATTTTGAAAAATTACATACAAAAAGAAGGTTTAGACAAATTAAATATAACATTTGATTTTGTATTGGAACCAATACAGTGAAGCGATTTAAGTTTAGATAAATTTTTAAAAATAAATACTAAACCATTCTTGCACAAGCTGATCCTTTACAATATATAGATATTAACGTGAAACTAAATCTGGATACAATGATCTCCAAGAAGAATGCCCCTACTTAGGAATTAAGATTGTTAGCACTTAGTACACTAAACAACTATTATCCAAATAATACATGATATAGAATGTATACAGCTGGATCTGTTAAAAATGGAGAAGCAAGCTTTGGGATATACTGTGAAGAATTCTCTTAATATACCCCTTTGGAGCAGTATGCTGACAATTTTGATGGTGGAATAATAGCCATTAGAGTAGCTTTACAAAATCTACTGTATAGACCTAAAATAAATAAAGAATTATTATCTAGTGACTGTAAAGCAGCACTACAAAATATAATGAATTACAGTTACCCACCAACATACACTATAAATGAAATAAGAAAACTATATCATACAATCAAGATCAGAAATACAAAAATAGTTTTACAATGGATCCCGAGCTATGTGGGATTGAATGAGAATGAGATGGCCGGTAATTTAGGAAAAAAGGAGCCACAATAAAATTAAAAATCCTTTTGAACTAGAACTTCCCTCTAAATTGAAACTCATAAAAAGATTAATATCTGAACAAGAACGACAAAATATCAAACAAAAACCTCGAGGAAAACCATATGAAGATCTAAATACTTTCAAACACCTTTTATTGAAACCAAGAAAAATTGGAGTTGCCCAATTCTGCTTAATTGTTGGACATGATTGCCTGTCAGAACATATATTTAAGATGAAATTATTCAAGAATAGCCCCTACCCATTGTTTAAGGATATGAATACTATCTTAAATAAAGAATATCTATTGAGATGCAACCAACTAGGTAGCAACAAATAAATGAAAAATAATTTGGAAGCTCTTTATTAAGAAGGAAAAAATGATAAATATCAACATCTCCAATGACAACTAGCACCCAACCAACCAACTATAAATGGGCAATATTACAAAGATGTCCTGAAAACCCTGCAAGGCCCATATTACATGCAAAAGGTCCGTACAACAAGCTGGATGGTGCACCATGATAATGCATGGCTGAACAATACAAATTCTGTTGCTGAATATTTCATAAAAATCAAATTGAAGTGCTTCCTCCTTCCTCCCTAAATTCCAAATTTAGCCATCATGACTTTTTCCTTTTCCCCAAATTTAAGAAGCACCTATGTGGGAGACATTTTCCATAATCAGAAGAAGTGGGAAAGACTGTGAAGGTGATTCTGAAGGACCTGTCAAAAGTGGTTTTGAGCATGTCTTTGAAGACTGGCAGAAATGCTGGGACAGGGGCAATTCATACAGGAAGCACTACTTTGAAAATGATCATCAAAATTACAAGGATGAGTAAAGAAATATCATCAAAAACAATGATGGTCATTCTTTATTGAACAGCCCTTGTAGAATATGTGTACTTCAGTGTATACATATTCTACAGAATAAACATATTTAAATGAGGATAGAAAGGAAAATAAAGCAAGTGAACAGTTTTTATAGGAATTGCTTTAATAGAGAGCTCCAGAGTTGGATCAAAAATGAAGTTGTTCAGATTTTATTCTCTTTTATAGTGAGTAACTTCTCATTTGAGGTTTTGAAATACTATGGTCTCAAGGAAGCCATAGAAAAAGAAATTTTCATGACAAAGATCCAGGGAGCAATGTGGTAAATCTATAATTGCATTACCTCTTCTAATACATTGTTCAGAATTACTTTATTCAAGTGTCATGCTCAAACCACAGTTTAAGAAGAATAATACCAAAAACTTCTTGCATAAAGGCAGCCAAGACATGCTATAAGAATTGGCAATAATGTGGCCACATAAATGAGAAAGAACATAGAGATCAATGATATGAGCAGAAACATAAGCCCATATATTAAAAGACTTATGTTGGTGACACTTCTCCATGAAGTCACAAAGATTTTGATAAGACACATATAGCTGTTCTTTTGGTTTAGATTTGACCCCTAGGCATGATTTAATCAGAACTGAGGAAAAGAAATCAGATTGCTGCAGCAAAGTCCAATTACAAAATTGTAATCATGAACCAAGGCACTCTGATTTTAGACTTGTACCATTGGCAGGTGGAAGATTTGGAACTGCAGTATACTGGAATAGTTGGTGATCATTGCATTGGAATGGCTTGATGGTGGTAGAATATTCCTGTTCCATTCTAAATACAATTTGTTTATTTTTCTTCAAGGATACACTTTTTTTATCAATGCCTATCTACAGATTAAAAGGTAGAAAAATGTGGATGATGCTTAACAGGGTATTTTAACCAACATGGTTGTGGCACAAATGCAGTAAACTCCATCCTGGTCCATAAATCAGGTTCATTTTTACTAGTTCAGTAAAGATGCAAGTATTTTCCATATTATTTACAGATAACTGTGTTGTAATGATTCTGGAGTAAGAGACAAAATAACTTCCAGTGTTAACCAAATTATGAGCAAAACAAGCAGTATCTAATCTAATCTAACAGATCTCTAAACTTTGAAGTCCTTCACCATTATTTATTGTACCATAGCTGAAATATTTATCAGCATAATGGCATGCAGTGATATGATTAATTATGAGTTTTAGAGATTTTGGTAATGCAAAATTTTGAAAATCTTATTCATGACAATTTGACAATCAAGTTTCCTTCAAGCAGCAATAAGACTTGCTGTCATTTGAGTAAAAAATTGTAACCCTGTTTGCATTAGTTTGGTTTATCAATATCAAATTAATATCTGTATCACTTGGAAATTATTCATCACAGACCATTATCTCCCCATTTTAAATTGGCTTAGGCCATGTGCAATGTTGTTAATAAACAATAGGTATAATAATGTATAAGTGGTTATGAATAATAACTGTGACATACTTAAAGTTCATAATACTTTAATAAATCAAGTAATTTAATTTAGATGCATAGATAAGAAATATCCAAACATTTAGCACAGAATTAATTTTAAACATAAATCTTATGTGTTTGTGTTTTTTTAATTTGTATATTAAAAATTTCAAGCAGTGTAGAAAACAGGATGGGGGTAAAGAAAGGAAAAAAATAGAGAATTGAAAATTACACTCTATATAAAGAATGACTTGGTATTTTTATAGTTTTTTAAAGGTATTGCCTCTTCTGGTGCTTGGGCCTGCTTTGATGACTTCAATCAAATTAAGTTGGAGGTACTCTCTGTGATAGCACAACAGCTGTTGTGTATTGTACAAGCTCTGCAGGCAGGATCTCACAGCTTTATATTTGATTTTACTCCAATGAAACTTAACTCGGCATGTTATGTGTGCATTACAATGAATACCACACATTCCAGGACTGCTGTACTTCCAGATAATCTTAAAGTAAGTATTTGTTCATATTGTAGAATTATCACAAAAGAATCATTAGGTTTTAAAGGCATGTATCTTGCAAACGGTCAAGCAAGATTAATTTAGCCAGATGCACAATGAAATTCTTCAATTTGGGAACAAGCTTAAAGACTTCTTTTTGACACATAAGCTGATAGGATATCTTCCACTGTGAAAAAGGTGACATGCAGCAAAATGTGTTGGAGGGCATGAAGGCTCGTTCTTAGATACCATACAGCATGCATTAACAATGATGGTGTAGAACACATTTAGACAACCAGAGCATTCTACATGGTATAAATAGTTCCTGGATGCAGATTGCCTCAAAACAGCAAACAACCATGTATTTCTGATGAAACACTCTGGAGAGTTTGGGAAACTTTCCAATCTAATTCTCCAAAGTACAAATTGCTAGCAGTCATACACTTGATATTCTACCATCAACTAAAAGATTTTGTGACAGCAATTACCCACATGTTTGTAACACTTCAGAACTACATCACCATTACAATGATAGTTAGAAGACATAACTGCAATGCAAGGTGGGTGTATTTAACTATTACTGGGACAAAGTAGCACAAATAGACATTTGTAGTTCTATAATTAAATTTAGACAGTTTCTAGTTATTATAATTTATCAATCATTATATGTGATTAGCATACTTTTAGAAACATGGTTGCTTGAAATTTAAAGAAATTTTTGCAATTATCTTGATTATTGTCAAAATTTATGTAATAATTTTCCACAGGATTTTTGAAAACAAAAGTTATTCCCATTTTTATTGATTGTTATAAATACATTTTTGCAAGTATACATCTTGAACATTGATACCAGTTGATAATAACACTAATTAAATATTAAATTTGGCTAATAACTAATTGACTTATAAGGTTTCTATTCATTCTTAACATATTAGTTATTATGTGTTCATACTATTACATGAGCACATGTATATCTTACTTTTACTGTATCTGTTGTTTATTTGGTTTATTTTTGAACACTCTTTAACATCTCAAGTCATCAGCATCCCATTTCATTTAGGGCATGAAACAGCCTATAAATTTTGTTCAGAGGCCTCTTCTTTCAGGCTTGAGGTTCATTTAGTGGCATAAATCTAAAACACACGGCTTAACCTTTCTTCTGAAAGAAGCCATAATTAGGATTTTTACACCTGAAAATATCCATGAACCCTACACGGATTGAACCTGCAATCATGGGTCTATGTCACTTTTTGTGAACTATATGATTTGCTACATATGCACAGAAAAATGTATTTCCATCGTTCCATCACATTCCACATACCTGTCGTTGGTCACAATACAACTGTAGAAATGCACAAATATAAATATATTAGAAATGCTTGTGAGTTATATGTCATTAGGAAAGATAGTAGAGCAAAGGCACATAGTAACCCATTTCTTACCGCCACGGTGGTGCAGGTCGTTAAGGCAGGAACTCGTGAGCGTGAGGTCTGTGTTCGAATACCGCCTGGACCGTCCTCCCTGATTGAGATTTTTTTCCCCAGGTTTTCCTCAGTCCTCATAAATGGCAAATGCTGGGGAGGTACCCTAAACTTAGGCCTGGAATTATTCCTTCCTTAAAAATAAATCCTTTCCCAAAATGTCATTTCATCTCATGTATCATACGTGTCCATCGCCTGTGGTGCCTCTGTAGCAAAAACGGGCGTTAAACACTCTTTATTTATATCCCATTTCTTAACGCATAAACACCGCCACGGGTGGCAGAGGTCATTAAATCGTGGACTCGTGAGCGGGAGGTCTGGGGTTCGAATCCCGCCAGGACCGTCCTCCCTGACTGAGGTTTTTTCCAGGTTTTCCTCAGTCCTCATAAATGGCAAATGCCCGGGAGGTACCCTAAACTTAGGCCTGGAACGTGTCCTTTCTTAAAAATAAATCCTTTCCCAATATACCATTTCATTTCATGTATCACCATTGTCCATCGCCTGTGGTGCCTCTGTAGCAAAAACGGGCGTTAAACACCATTCATTCATTCATTAACGCATAAACGCAAATAACCCCTGCATATTCTTTTCCAAAATTGTACAGCGAAAAGTTAGGGTGTGGGTATTATTCGCGTTAGTATTGGTACCACACTTCCGACACACCAAAATCCGGAAGTTAGCATTCTTCCGTCACATGTGAGAAACGCGTGCACAGACCGCGTCACAGGTCATATGCATAGCGTCAGCTGAATTGAAAGTACGTGTTCAGGATGGCTAGTGTAAAACATCGTTACAGGTCGTTCACGGCCAAAGAAAAGCACCAGATCATGGAAGAGTCAAAACAAATTGCTAATGGTGCTATTAGACGAAAATACAACGTGAACGAGAGCTGTGTTCGTAAATGGCGAAAAAATAAAGCTTGACTTGAGCAGACGAACAGTAACCGGCGGGCATTTTACAAAAGCAATGTTTCCAGAAGTGGAAAATAAATTATGTGAGTAGGTCAAAAGAGACACTTTGGATGGGTCATTAGGAGTGAAATGTACTAATTGGAAGCTATAGCAATTGCAAGAGAATTAAACATAACCGGTACTGGTTTTAAGGCTAGTCGTTGATGGCTCAAGCGTGTTTTCTCACGTAATAGCCTAAGTTTTAGTACGAAAACGAGCTTCACTCAAATCTCCCTGCTGATTACGTAATGAAGATAGGGGGGTTTCATAGTTTTATCCTCAGATTGCGCCAGAGAAACAAATATTAATTAATGTTGCATATTGGTTAATGCAGATCAAACCCTGTGTACTTTGAAATGCCGCAAGACTACAGTAAAAAGTTAATCCAGAGTGGTAATTAGAACTGGCGGTAGTGAAAAAAAAAAAAAACAAAAAAAAAAAACACGCATTATTATGCAGTGTGTAATAGCAAATGGAAATAAGCTGCCGCTATTTATCATCTTCAACGAAAAGTCATTTCTAAAGTGAATGTTAAGGACGTCATCATACGAGTTCATCCTAAAGGGTGGATGGCCAATGAGCAACTGGGTGACGCGAATATGGCAGCATCGCCAGGAGCCCTGCTCAACTTAAAGAACATAATTGTTTTGGATAGTTGCTGCTGTCATACTACAAACAACGTACAGAAATTTTTGAACGAGGGAAGAATTGATTTGACTGTCATTCCTAGAGGACTCGCATTCATTCTCGAACCGTGGGAGGTCTGCTTCAGCTTTTTTCCCCAAATCTACCCTCCTAAAATCTGTGTGCGGGGATTATTCGCGTATGTACGTTATTATTGAACAAATAGCTATTAAGAGTTCTTAATGGTAAATTAGAATCTTAAAGGGAAAGAAACTTGAATAAATAAAATTAAAAAATTTTCAGTACATTGGCATGGGAACTTAATGGGTGTAAAATTCTACCCTCATTCTGTCTGAATGAGCGTAAGATTTTGGAATGAGATTAAAACAAAAGTGGAGGATGTTGAAAAACAGGAATTATGTCTTAATGAATAAGAAGTTCTTAAAACTTATACAAAACATTAAAAATTACTGAGGGAAAGAAAAATATATTGAAATCCATGGTAAAATAGGAATATCATAGTTCACAATCAGTGTCATATGCTTAAGTGGGATGAGGAAGGAATCTATAAAAGAAAGATGTTCATGTGGAATGAATTGGATATTTGATATTGCATTTTGGAATGAGAAGAGGCAAAATTGTGGAGAGAAGAGTGCCTTTTACCAAAATGGGATAAATTACCGACAGGTATATAAGATAGTTTAACTTTAATTTAAGATCAGGCATCAAAATAAAAAGTAAGGTGCTATTTAGAAAAAGTGAGACAAAAATGTCTAAGAAGGTAAGCATACTTCATGCAAGTGATGATAAAACTTAAAATTATACTAGAATTAAATGCTTTAATGAATACTTGAATATTTTGAAATTACTTATTTAAATATATCCCCATTACATATACAACCATGGTGTTAAATGTAAAGGGGAATGAAAGAAATACAACACCATAACTTGATAGTTTCTCATGTAACTAATATTGGAATTATTAATATACATCATTGGGAGTGTTTTTATTTTAGTTTCTTATCAATGAAAGTATTTGATATTAGAATCTATCTAATTTAAAAAATTATAGGTTATAAGATCTAAAATGCAGTGTTTTAAAACAATAGGAGCATTTGAGGCTGGTAAGCTTTGTTTAATTTTTTTTCCAAACACTTTTAAATTATTGGAATTTTGACTTTAGTTGAAGCTTCTAGCATATAAATATCAGAAGAAGTACAACATTTATTTTAATAAGTTAAATACCCATTTTTTTTTATTGCAGATGGGGAAATTGATCTTCTTGAGTCCCTCCTTAAACATGACACTGGCTCTTACCTACTTTCTTGCATGCAGAATTAAAATATAACAGTGTCAAAGGCTTTCAGCTGAAAGTAAATCCTTACTTTTCTATCTGCACTAGGACATCCATTTCAAATTTTAGGGTTTCTAACTATGCACTAATCTTGGGAAAGCTTTAGTAGTGTAAACATTTTCTGATTTCTTTGCTTGTTTAAGTAAATTGACAGAAGATAATTGTTTTAAAGAACTATCTTTGAATTCAACATGCTCATGTATATCACTAGCTATTTGTTTTAAAACCATAGCACATCTTTTAAAATACAATTAATTCCTTTGTCACAGATATTAAAAACATAGAATCCTCTAATCATCAATATGTGTTATGAATTCAAAGACTATAGTTAACTTGGCTTTCCATTGCATCCTGGTACCATGGGTATGTGGGCTATTTGTTCATGCTAGGGATAAATTTAAGCACAACACAATATAATGGAGGAATTTATGATGAAAAGTTTCTATTTAGACTGCTAAAGAAATAAAATAATATTAAAATGCACTGAAAGGTAACATTTATTTTAGGTGCAACAAAAATTTTTGTTTATTAACAGCAGTTGGCTAACTGTTTTTCAATCAAAACGAATATTTGTGATGATAATCAGAGAAGTTTGTCATGTCTGTGTTTATATAATCTAAACTAACCTACATGAAAATTATAAAATATAATACTTTTTGGTACTATAATAAAAATCTTTGATAAATCACAGAATCTCATAATGTTGTTATAACTGTTGATTTTGTGCTGAATCATAATTAATAATATGGCATGAGTCTATTATGAGGTTTAAATTAATTTCATATTATTTATTACTTCTCATCAAATTCATGGAACTGTACTTATAAACCATAAAATAATGATAGAATTTGACATTAACTATAATTACATGAATGCAAAACTTGCATTTTTTTCAGACACTCTTTCGCCCTATTGCTATGGTGGTTCCTGATTATGTTCTTATAGCAGAAATGCTGCTTTATTCCTATGGATTTATAAATGCAAGAAAACTTTCCATTAAAGTAGTAACAGCTCTTCAGCATTTTGCAAAACAGTTATCCCAGTGCCACTATGACTATGGTAAGATATTCAAATGTTCTTCATAATATACATTATATACTCTACTGTGATTCAAAGAATCAGGACTGAAAGGCATAATAGTGCAGCTGTTGATAGACATAGCTATATTTGAGTATCTTTGTAATTTTAGTACAAAATATATTGTACTGGTTTTAGTATAATGTTCGTCAATATTTTGGATGTAGCATAGCAAGCAATGGGCACACACTGCCATCACTTGATCCCTTTCACAGGCCATTATCTGCCTACTCAGTTAACTCTGGATGCAGACGATGGCCTCAGTAAACTGAGGATGTGAAACATGTTTTAACTATAAAGTAAGTTGAAGCCAATAAGTATGTGTAGTTTCATTCAGTCATACAATATCTTAATTACAAGATTTTAGATTTTCTTGACTGTACAAGTTCAAATTAGCACTTGAATTTGACAGTACATATTATGATATTCAGGAATGTTTACCTTTTTACTGCTTATGATAATTTCAAAACAATGCATGTCAGATTATGCTATAAATTCAGAAGAGAAAGTTTATTTAGTGAATGATTGCTATACTGCATGATAGTAATTTCCACCCATATAAATTCTAAATTTTATTATAATTTTGGTTTTTGCCAACAAGATGTTCAAACTAACACAAAGACCTGTCACCAGGTCATCATTAGTAGCAATGTAATTTCAGTGAAAATGCAGGAAACTTTGATTGGAAAAAAAGAGTAATTAATAGAAAAGTAAGCAGTTCTTTAAATAGCAACCTAATTAAACAAATCATCTGGCATTTGATTTGTCAGTTTTTTGAGTGTGCATTAAATAAAAACTAATGAGAAAAATGCAGAAATATTGAATAAGAGGTAAATTATTGGCAATATTGATGTGATATTTATAAAAGTGTAAACAGTACATAGTATGGCTACAAACATGGGCCACTTGCAAACTCGGAATATTTTGTTTACTGTTTTTATTTGTCCATTTGATCATTGGTATAGGACAAAAAATCTCATGTTAGGTAATAGCATTATTAGTAATTACAAAAAGGTCTAAGAGTGAAAGGAAAGAGCACAAAAATTACATACATTCAACATAATAAGACCAGTAGTTTTGTATATCAGAAATTTTCAAAGTGAATTATAGCATAATAATTTGTTATATAATAATAAGACTAGATTTACATAGAAACATAGATTTACTGAGAAACATCAAATTTAAGAGTTAACAATTAAGAGATATTTCAATTGAGGAATACAGCACTGTGAAGGAATGATCTATTTTGAGAGAAATTTTATAATTATATGGATATCAAAATATAAACAATGAAATAAATGTAGAAATAGCAGTGTTACAGAAAATATTTATAACAATAATATACCTAATAATTATACCAAACTTAAATATAAAATATTTATAAACAATTATAGATTAAAATTTAGAAAAACAACTGTGTCATAATTGTGCACATAAATAACAGCAACTTATTTTAATGGGGCATAAATAAGTTACCCAAAGTAAACATGAGTAGGTGTGCATTTATATTACATCTTAATATATATACCATACTGAAGTTTTTCAAGAAACATAAAAACAATTTTGTTTTTTAATTTTCCTTATAATATTCTTAAATTGTAGCATAGGCATATTCTCATCAAATTGGTTATACTATCATGTTAATTTTGAATTTAACAAAAGTGTTCAGCATTATGGCTCATGAAAAGTTCCTAGATAACTTAGAGTGGTTATTCAACAAATGGACTTGATCATATTTTCATGATAGGAAGAGTTAGTAGCAGTAATATATTAGGTTAAACACAGAATTAACCCTTATTAGGGCCAAAATAATTTACAATAACAAAAGTGTTATTGAGCAGGATGGTGCATTTAATTACCTAATTTGCAGTTCATCCTATAATCAAAATAAAGTTGTGGAAATAAACCTTGCTAAGTATGAATAACTTTTGGGCATAATGAAAACAGCCTTTATGAAAAGAGTTGGTAAGTGACAGTCCTAAAATTTGACAAGATTATGGAACTCCCAACATTGATATATAAGTCATAAATATGGACAAAGACAGACCAATATAAATAGAAAATTGAGGCTGCAGAAATGAGGTTGCTAAGACCAATAGAAAAGTATTCATTATTAGATCATTAAAAAAATTAGTAAATCAAAAATGAAATATACATGTCATGTGTTTTAGACAAATTACAATATGTGAATATGCAATGATATGGCAAGAGCATGTATTAAAAATGACTCCAGATTGAATATCCTTAAACTTATTTTGATGCAGAACTAGGTGGAATGTAGGTAGAGCAAGAAAATACTGGCATTATCAAATTTAATTTTGGAGATGGAATAGATCAAGAGACCTAATGCATCTTGTTATAAAAAGAAGAAAACGTAGAATTAAGTGATTTTGTTTAGATACAGCTGATATTAAGTATACCAGATCTCAGTCATAGGCTTCCTCCTATTTTTGCTATTTACGAATGTTGCAGATCCCCAAAGACAGTGTAAATTAATGCTTCTTTGCATACAAAATTAATATCATAAAGGCTACAGAAAAAGAATCCTTCTTGATAACTATAGACATAGTTGAGCACCAGATTATGAATTGTAAATCCATCATTAATCTGAATAAGACTATTTTGATAGACTTCCATACAAATCAAAAAAGAAGTACTTTTTCCCCACTTGTCTTCCCCCCATTTAGCCAAACAAGAGAGAAAATTGAACATACTAAATTGTTGGGTACTAGGGTGCAAGAAATCTGCACTGGGACCTCCATGTAAATAATATAAAAAGAGATTAAGCACAATATGCCATTTGATGAGAAACCTCTCTGATTAAATAAATATTTAAATGTGGAATAGTATTTGGGGAACCTCACCTGCTAATGGAAAATGTTTTATAATGCAAAAAGGATCATAAGATTAATGGTGGGAGTAAACTTTGGAATGTCATGGAAACCACTAGACTGCTATACAGATATCTAGAAATCTTTTCATTACCCATCCAATATACTGACTGACCCATGAACTATGAACCAACTTGTAGTGTTATGCCTATAGGTTGGTCCTGGTGGTGTAGTGATAACCATACTTGCCTCCTAAATCCAAGATCACGGGTTCTATTCCAGTTAGGATCATTGGAATCTTTCAGTGTAAAAATCCTTCAGAAGGAAAGTAAAGCCATGGGTTCCATGTTTTAGATTTACAGTATCTAAAAGAACCCAAAAGCCTGAAAGAAGAGATCTCTGAGTCAAATTTATCAGCTGTTTCATGCCCTAAACTGAATGGGATGCCTGAGAAGTTCAAGAGCATCCGTAAATAAACCAAATCAACAAAATGCCTATAAGTGAGAGCAGTACTCATATCTATTTATGCCTATCATAGAGTGGCACTGACACATCCATGCAACAGTTTTCTTAACTAGCGTAAAAGGTTTTACTTACCAACTATATGAAATGAGGTGCTAAAACTGGTCACTGTTGTTCATATATTTTTATCACTTTTTTATAAAAATCTATCCATCACTCACTATAGTTCATATTACATAATACTGGTATTTTCTGGCAGATATTGTTGTTTCAGTTCTTTCAGGGTATGTGGGTTGGTCTTGTATATGGTATTTTTTTAATTTACCCCAGAAATAAAAGTTGCAAGGGGTAGGTTGGGGGACTGAAGGAGCCATAAATTCTTAAAGTAAGGATATCATAAGAAAAACCCACATATCCTGGAAGAATTAAAACCAAAGTATAAAATAGCATTGTACAACATGAACTATAGTCAGTAATTGATTTTAAAGCGATGCCAAAAATGTAAGGACAATATTAATGGCAGTTTCAGCACCCCTTTCATAAAATTTGTAACAAAAGCCTTTTAAAATAGTTAAACTGTTGTATAGTTATGTTATTGTCACTCTATGATACCTCCGTAGGTCTGATACCTTTACCTTTAGGCAAAACACTCTAAGTTGGTTTATAGTTCATTCAGCTACTCTGATTATGATAGCATTTTCTTTGTCAAAATTCAGTGAATAGTAAACATTTCCTTTCATTAAGAGCTAAAATTTATGTATGCATTACCTAGCCAGGGTTGACTGATTTTGTATGACTTTCTTCAGAAGGGAAGTAAAGCAATTAATCCCATGTTGTTGATTTACAGCACCTAACAAACCTCAAGGTTTAAAGAAGAGGAATCTGGGCAAATTTTATCAGGTTTCATGCCCTGGATTGAATGGGATGCTAATGACCTGAGATGTTAAAGAGCATCCTTAAATAATGGAAATAAATTAATAAATAAATAAAGCCACATGCATGACACAGTATATAAATTGAATTTCCACATTAATCAAGTTAGTCTTTCTTTATGACAAAAAAGGTATAATTCACTAAGGCATATGACTTTATAAATACTTGCTGGGTCATTAAATACTTCTATACAATTAAGTTATCAATGAAGGTATATTCAATGGAGTACTGCTTCAATACTATATCAAAGTATCTGGAAACTTGAATGTAACCCAAACTAAATACAAATAAGAATGAAGAAAGACTGAAAGATTTATTGCATCATTGTATATATGTATATATATTCAAATATTTCAACCTTTTTAGACTTTATATTCCTTACTTGTATATGTATCCTATACCACTGTACTTTGTATGTGTATATGATTTAATAGGATGAATAAAACATACATACATACATACATACATACATACATACATACATACATACATACATACATACATACATACATACATACATACATACATACATACATACATACATACGTACATACATAAATACATACATACATACATACAGTACCAAGAACACCCCTGCAATACTCCCCATGCCACAAGAAGAGGATAAAATTATGAACAAAGACTTCAACTACGCTGAATTGAAGCAGGCGATTTGTAGCCTTAAGAAAGGTAAGAGTTGTGGGCCAGACGAAATCTTCCCAGAACTTTTAAGAAACATGGGAAGAGATTCATTAAAAGCCTTGCTGGCTGCAATAAACGAAACATGGAGAATGGGAGTGCCTGATGCGTGGCGTAAAGCTGAAATAATCCCCATACATAAGAAAGGGAAAGACCCGAACTTAGTCAAAAATGATAGACCTATCAGCCTTACTTCAACACTCTGTAAGCTCATTGAAAGAATGATTAACCACCGCTTACAAATTTTGCTTGAGAAGTATGACGTAATTAAAGACGAACAGGCTGGCTTTCGAAAACACATGTCAACAACGACACAAGTAATAAAGCTCACCCAACAGATCAAAGATGGCTTCCACAGGAAAATGTCGACACTTGCCTGCTTCATAGATTTCCAGGGAACGTACGATACAGTTAGCCGAAAAATCCTTATGAATAAGCTGAACGATCTGAGCAGTACTGGCAATTTGCTACGATGGCTGAACAGCTTCCTAAGTGAAAGGCTCATAAAGGTCAGATACGGTAGCATAAAGTCTAGATACAGTCAACAGAGAAGAGGCCTACCACAGGGGGCCGTTCTTAGCTGTACCCTTTTCAATATTATGATTAACGACCTGATTCCAGAGCTTAAAAGCATCCCTGGTATTGAGGTTCTTTGCTATGCCGATGATATCACAATTTGGGTGACAAGTAGTAACATAGCCGCAATGGAAGAAGCCATGAATTCGGCCCTCGAAATTCTTAAACGATGGTGTACGGACAACGATATGATCGTGAACAGAGATAAGACATCAGCTCAGTTATTCACCACATCTACACGCAACCACACGATTGAACTTAAATATGACGGATCTGACCTGAACATGCTCCCGGTCACAAAATACCTTGGAATGCAGCTCGATGGAAAACTCAATTGGAATTACCATATTGAGGGAGCCTCTGCAAAGGCAACTAAGAGGCAGTGCATCCTTAGAAGACTTGCTGGATCTAAGTGGGGCGCAATGCAGGATGTACTGACAGCAACATATAAAACATACATTAGACCCCTGTTAGAATATGGTTGCGAAGCCTACAGTACGGCAAGCAAAACTATATTGAACAAACTAAATGTCAGCTAAAACAATGCACTGCGTATATGTACCGGTGCTGCAAAATCAACACAAATTCTTGCCCTTGAATGCCAAACCAAGATTGAGCCCCTGGAGTACCGACGAGACAGCGCCCTTTTGAAATTCTTTGAAAGAAGCTATAGGACTTCAGATAACTTCTGGCGACAGTATAAGCCAGCTAGTCTCAGGCTTAAAACTCAAGAAACCCCAATGACTCGGGCAGTAGCCCCGCAAACAAAATACAACATCCAGCCATTAGAACGCCAGTGTTTTAAAAAAAGGAGTTTTTATCCTGATTTCAAAGAGATTCCTTTTAGAACATCTATCATCGGAATTGATAACCCAAAGGCAGACAATCTCCCTTACCATCTTAAGGCCGCAGCCCTTGAGACAATAGTTACAATTTATCCCTTACCAGAGTGGCCTCACGTCTATACGGGCGGTTCGGCCCAAAATGATTGTACAGGCGCGGGCTTCTTTTCTGTACTGGGTAGTAGAGCCCTTCCAGTAGGTAAGATGAGGAATAACTTCGATGGCGAAGTTGCTGCTATCAGTGAGGGAGCTAATGCCCTGATACTAATGAACGCACAGTGTAAAGTGGTCTTTTTATCCGACTCCACCTCAGCCATTCAGGCTCTCTGCTTACAAGGAAACCAACACGAGGACGACTTGGTTACAGAATGCCAAGATAGACTATATAAATTGCAAAAATTGACTGAAGTTTGTCTTCAGTGGGTCCCGGGTCACTGCGACCTTGACGGGAACGAGAAAGCCGATGCTTTAGCTAAGGAAGATTGCTCAATGGAGCAGCCAGTTGTACCAACTACGTACTCTAACATTAGCAGTGCCATAACATCCCGAATTAAAGGAGCAATTGTAGACTCTCGGAAGACGGCGGCAATTGGTAAAAGATGGGAAATACTTGCTTCAAACCCCATCCCCAATAACCTGCCCCGGGAGCTGGCAGTAGCCACCTTTAGGATGGCTACAGGACACGACTACTTGCAAAAACATCTGCATAGAATCGGTGTGGTTGATAGCCTAATCTGTCCCCTCTGCCTGCTAGAGGAAGGCACTGCCGACCACCTGCACCTCTTAACTGCCCTGCAGACAACTATTGTTGAAGACTCAGTGGAAGGAAGGTCACGGCTGTACTGGGAGGAAAGGCGTCGGATGGCAGACCAGCCAAGGACGGGCGTTGGCTGAAGAAGAAGACATACATACATACATACATACATACATACATACATACATACATACATACATACATACATACATACGCACACACACACACACATTATGAAATGAAATGAGTTAGAATACACATACAGCATAGGTATATTTAATTTTTTATATTAGTGAATAACCTGACTAATCTATGTAACTATAACTTAACTGCCTTGAAAATGCAGTTATGTCTCTTTTTACCTCATCATTTTGCTGACTGCCATGGGTAGCTGATGTCATTAACGTTCAGACTCATGAATGAGAGGTCTGGGGTTTGATTTCCACCAGGATCATCCTGCCTGACTAAGATTTTTTCCAGATTTTCCTCAGTCCACATAAATGGCAAATTCTGGGGAGGTACAGTAAACTTAGGACTGGAATGATTCCTTCCTTAAAAAATTCTTCCCCAATATAATATAATCTCATGTATCATCAGTGTCCATCACCTGTGGTGCCTCAGTAGTAAAAAGAGACATTGAATACCACTAAAAAAATTGTTTTGCTGCTTGCATTCCCCAAACATGCCACTGCTATCATCTTGATCTCACTGACTCACCAGACTCTCCCTCCTATAAAAGTGGAATATTCATTTCCACTTTCAGAACTGAATAATCTTCATTGGGTGGCAAAGGAAATGATAACATGAGTAAATTAATTATTTATATAATGGGATACTGCTTGAAATATTTTTGTTAAATATTTGTAATGTGCTCACAACATTTGCAACATTGTTTATATGAGAATTAGGAGAAAAGCTGCCAACAAATATTTTTTTTCCTCCTAAATAGATGATGCCAAACCTTTATTGTCCACATTTCCCTTTATTACTATCCAGAAGATTTAAACTTAGTTCAGATCAGGGTGGTATTGAGGTAATCATACAGATATTGGCATTGTTTTTCTTTTCAGTTTGAAGGGACATGACCAGTAGTAAAACTGCTGAGCCTTTTTATGTATAATGGGAAATTACATATCATATTTGTGCTATATCTATTTTCAAGGAAATAGAGTTGGATTTAGCTCTTTGCCTGCTTTTTCAGGGATGGAAAAGTGGAGATCAAGAAGGTGGTTTTCTTCACTGTAAAGTAAAGGAAGTTATGTTGTGCCAGATATGAACCATAAGATAGATGCATCTACAGTTTTGGCTTCTGTGCTCTCTAAAAGTCAATGTTCTGTTGATAATATGACCAAAACCTTTTCATGGTGCAACAAAATGCCCATCAGTATGGTTCTATACCACCCTTCATGGAATTTAATGAACATTTTAGAAGGCAGATTTCAATATACCACTTTGCAATAATTGTTTTCTTATCTTCTAGAATTAATGGTTGTCAAATGAGCATCTGTTGAAAAGAAAATGGTCATTATTTTCATTTCAGCACTGCTTATCCTTTTGACTGTCATAAGTGACTGATCATCAGGGAGGGCCCTTATAAAAGACTGATGCTTGGTTTCAGGATTAGCTTGAAAAATTCAAGTTCTTACATCTTCTCTGACAATGTCAGATATGTTCATAACTCCCCCTTGTGAATTATTTGAAGTATTTCTTGGTACTATTTCTATTCTGCAGAGTTCTCCCGTTTGCTTAAATTGT
The DNA here is from genome assembly GCA_030762175.1 of Metallyticus violacea. NCBI lineage: Eukaryota > Metazoa > Arthropoda > Insecta > Mantodea > Metallyticidae > Metallyticus > Metallyticus violacea. Next base: position 317,071,609 of record CM060846.1, on the reverse strand, counting down.
ACAGCATCCATCTTGAGGAAATTCTTTTGCTAATAGGTATTCATGATGAATGGTATGAATAAATGAAAGAATATTTACTATTGCTAAACATTGAAATTACAATTATACAATATTTCCTTAATCCTTGAGTGCTTGTTAATTCAGGATCCTATAGAACTAACACCCTGGTTATTGTGTACATGGATCCTACATTGCTCTAACTATACATATTATTAAGTGAACTTTTCAAATACTTACCTAAAGGTGATCATCATTATTACCATCTTCTTTTACCTTGTCTTGATCACTTACCTTCACCATTTTTCTCTTACTTTCCCTACATAATTTCCAAACTGATTCAATAATTCTTTTCTGTGAATCCCAAAAAATTGTAATGCCAGAATTTCGGCCTGCAAGTAGTCCTATTTCTTATTCCATATTTCTTCTCTGCATCCTTTGGTTTGTGTACATTGTAATATATAGTGAAAGTTCTTATCTATCTTACCACATAGTGGGCAAAATTCTTTATCCACTTTTACTCCACCTAGCATCATTGTTCCTCTTCTTGTCTATGCTATACCCTCCCTATCCATTTTGTCACAAACCTGAATATATTTTTCTCTGCCCCCTCTTTCTTAAAACTCCTACAATATATCAGAGTACTCTTATCTCTTTGGCTACCAAATATTTCCTCTTTCTTTATACCACCAATGTTTGTTTCATTTTATTTCATCTGTCTTGCCCATTTGGTGACTATAAACTAACTAGCTCTCCCAAATCAATTTCTTTTACAATTTCTTTTAATCTACCTACCCAATTTCCTACCCATTTTCCTTTTTCTTGTGCCCCCAAGCAGTCTTTGAAAATTTTTCCTTCATCCAATGATTATCATCTGCCAGTATTTCATATTGCATTTCATTACTAGACTTTTTTGTATTGGGAATTTTTCACAGTGAAATATATTATAATATGACAAATTATTGTTATGAAATCACTCAAATTTCACTAATTTTGTTCCACTTACTTGAACATGTTTCATAGGCGATTGCCTCCATCTTCAGCTTGGTCCCACTGGCCGCTTTCCAGTGTGGTATTAAGATGTCGCTCTGACTCTAACAAACTTATTGATAAGGTAACTCTTGTTTGGGAGATCAAAGTTAACCAAAAATTCTTTGTTTTGTTTATAAATATATTTTCCCATACTGTTAATTCTATGGATTTTTGAAGAGCTTTTAATATTTTGGTTCCTTTTGGAATTCATGATTTTCTATCTGTTACACTGATAATATGCACAACAGTTTTTATCACAGGGTTGCCCAGGTCCTTTAGCCCTGGTAAGCAGTAGAAGAATGCCCAAATTAGTTCATCTCAGCATGTACATTAACCTTTTTCATTGGATCTGAAATGAGGCTCCCTAGTTCTTGATACTTTCTGTAATATTGGTTCCTGTATATTATTATAATTATGAATAGTATTGTGATTCCTAGTAGAATCAATGTTTCAGAAATGTGCTTTATGAATAATTTATCTCCATTAATAGGAGGTATGGATTTTGCTTCATGTAGTTTTGCTTGTACTGGTAGAAAGTAATTTTATATTCCACAATTTGCTCATTTCTTTATGCATCTGCATATGATTTCTATTTTTAACAATTGTTTTAAATGAAAGGGTGGCTCATTTTTTATAACATAATATTTATCATATACTAAGTAGTTGCTTAGTCACTAATATTTTTTTTTTTTGAATAGTGTTTAACCCCATTTTTACTACTGAGACACCACAGACAGTGAAGTCACTGATATAAAAGTATACACATGCTTATATAACTTCCACTTGTGAAGGTTTATTTGAATATCAAAGCATTTATACCCATACAAAAAAAAAGTAAATAAATAAAACATAAAGTAAACTTAGATTAAAAATGTGCAGAAAATTATATTTATTTTTAAATGAAATAAAAATAGTATTTTTTTACAGTTTTTTGCTTTAGAATATTTTTAATACTACATTTATTTTTAAAATAATAATGATTACTTTACATTTTTATTTTTTTTTTTTTTTGTTCAAACTTGAAATATTACAGTTTATGTTTGAGCATAAATTCCATAAAATGCAAATATATCTTGTCAGTTAAATGTACATTATTGCCATAATTTTACTTGCAAAACTAACAAATTAAGGATTCAAGCATAATGAAGAGTCAAACTTATTATCAGTCTCATGCTTTTGTCTGTTCAGCTAACAAAGTACATAACTGAACAAGCACATTTATATGTGTATTGTAAACCTAATGTTAGTAAATGCTTCCGATGTTTTCCAAACCAGTCATAGTTTCTGGCAATTGCTCACTTTTCCATCTTAGGATTTGTCTATTACTGGTAAATTATTCACTTCTTACAAAAGTATTTGGTTTGTAGGATTCCCATTTCTGAATATCTTTGCCACCAATGACATTGTGGTACTTTGATATACATTCTAATGAGCCTTGTAAATATGTGCATTTATATTGTTTGTTAGATATATTGTAGTCTAATATGAATGAATGAATTTATTCAATATTACAAACAACAAACATAGTACGAGGCATACCCTTGGCCGAAGATGAAGACAAAGGTCTTTCAAACCAGTTCCAAATATCACACAAGTAAAAGAAGCAATAAGAGTGTTTAGTGTGACATATATCACATGAATTTATTTAAACAAATTATAGTTTACAAGTTTATATAATAATAATTAAAATTTAATTGACATAAACAGAACCATATCCAAAACATCAGTTGTAATCTGATAAGGAACATGTGCTATAACCCCTTTATTAAGACATGGAGGCCAAAAATGTTTCAAGACTTACATTTTGGGATAAAAATAATAATATTAAATTTTATTTTAAGAATAATTTCTATTAGTCCAGATAAGATAAAAAATTATATCATTCTTGTTAGGACTGCAATGGTGACATGACAATTCATTCAGCCTGTTGTCTCAGTACATTCTAATAATAAAGTGTATTAGCATTATAGATTGAACATTTATCTCACAGCACCATTAGCTGAAGCAGTAACTACAGATTTGTTTGTAAAAATGCCCAAACAAATGCAAATATGCCATTTACACATCTGCCAGTATATAAACACTGCATGAAGTTTCAATAGAAATAAACATCCACTCCATTAACTTAAAATATTCAAAGGCTAAGATATTATAAATTATACAAATGTATGCCACTTGTATGCATTTTTTTATTAAAGTTTTGTGCAGAATGTTAGGTTCTATAACCTAAAGCTCAGAGTAAGGAAGCATTTTTATAAGTAAATATTTTGTTTTAGTTATTTTATTTTTACCTAAACTGCAAGAATATGCTGAATGACCAATTATAATATCTCAAAATGTGGGTTTTTCTGAGATGTAGTTTAGTTCCATAGTTTAACATCTCTATACTTTTGTATTTATTAATAAAGTCTAATTTTTTAAATTAGGCAAATTTTCATGCCTAATTTTTCATTCCAGGACTGAGAGCACTGAAATTGGTGTTAGCAGAAGCTAGGAAGCTGAAATTGAGACTTCAAGATCAGATGGAGTATAATATAATTGTTCAAGCAATCCGTAATATGATATTGCCTAAATGTACTGCTGAAGATACAGCTGCACTTGATTGCATAGTAACAGATTTGTTTCCTGAAACACCTATTTTAGCATCTAACTTTCATTTCATTGCTAACACTTGTAAAGAGGTATTTTTCTTATATGCACAGATGGATTTAATATAAAATTAGTTTTCATTTTTAGTAATAATATTATTTTATTTCAGTTTGGATTTTCTCCAGGTAAAATTTCTCAAGCTGCAATTAATGCTTTATTAAAAGTAATGTATAATGTCAAATGCATATTTTGGCTATTGATCTAAGTAAAGCATTTTATTCAAAACCACATATGTAATTTATTATTAAAGACAATACTATGCAATTTATGTTACTGCTTTATAATTTTATTTTCCTTATTTAGCTAGCCATATCCATGTCTATCAAATGGTAGGATACTGATGAGGATAATAAAGAGTTAACATTAAAAATATTTGTTTTAATAATGTGAATGCATACTATAGCTTAATAATTTATAATGTTTGTAATAAGAGACATTTTAACAGTAATTTTAATGTCATTTAGTTGCATATGCAACAGCACAAAATAACATTAGGGCAACTTTTGTAGACCATAACACAGAAAGACAAAACAAAGATAAATTTTAATGCTAATATTCCACAATTGCTTACTTTGATTGGACTTGTTAGTAAATCATATCATCCACATATTTTTATTTATAAAAATAAACCACTTCTACAGTGTTTGCATTCAACTTCAATTGTCTCTGTGATATAGGCGGTTCAGTTTTGCTATAATTCTTTCAATTACAATTGAGGCTGCTGGTGCACACATTATTAATATTATCATTTTTTCTCTCCATTTTTACCAGTTTTCAATTTAGTTTCATTAACTAGGAGGAGGAGGAGAAGGAGAAGGAGAAGAAGAAGGAGAAGAAGAAGGAGAAGAAGAAGAAGGAGAAGAAGAAGGAGAAGAAGAAGAAGGAGAAGAAGAAAAAGGAGGAGGAGAAGGAGAAGGAGAAGAAGAAGAAGGAGAAGGAAGAGAAGGAGGAGAAGAAGGAGGAGGAGGAGAAGGAGGAGAAGGAGGAGGAGGAGAAGAAGAAGGAGGAGGAGAAGGGGGAGGAGGAGGAGGAGAAGGAGGAGAAGGAGGAGAAGAAGGAGAAGAAGAAGAAGAAGAAGAAGAAGATGATTTATAAAGTCTTTAACATTATAAGTATTTCAATAAGCATTATCTTTTGCATTAACAAAATATGTAAGACATTTTATTAACAAGCATATTACTTATATTGGAAATGATTACCTTCCACAAATGTAAAAGATCAACATTAATATTGTGGAATCAGTACCTGAGTGTTCTCTAACATATTCATCTCTCAAGGTAATGAATTGTTTTAAAAAGCTAAATAAGGACCCACTATTGCTTTCACTGTTGTTAGAGCTAGATGCAAGTTCTTCTTTATATTTTTCTTCTCTGGATTAACAAAAGAATAAATCCAATATAGAAACAGCAGAATACATTTTACTTTCAGTACAACTGTCTTTCTTCTTCTGGGGATTTGTATTGTGGCAAGCTTTGAAAGACATTTTCTTATGTAAATAATTTGCTCCTTCAAGAATTTCACTATGAAAAATGTCATGTTATGGCACTTTTTTATTTCTAGTGACTTAAATGGAATATTCCACACATTATAGGCAGAATAAGGACATTATTACAAGAAATTTTGTTTGTGTGCTCATCAAAATAATCCAATGTATCAATAAGGTCTTTAGGACTAAGGTATCTTCTAATATAAGTGAAACTTTAGCTCTGGGCAGCTTGAATCCAGCTGAAGGTATTGTATCATTCATTTCATCAATTATTTCTAATCACACATGGAGCACTGTTCAATCTACTTTCTATATTAATTTTGGAGATTTCCTTTCCTTATTTTCTTGTTCACATCATAATTTTCACAAACACTATTACTAGATTTTAAAAAATGTAGCTGATTGTCTCATCAATATCTGTATTTTTTCAAATTTCAATGCATTCTGCACAATTAAATTTAAAGCATGTATGATAAGTGAGGTTAAAAATCTGATATGCTTTCAGCACTGAAGAAGCATTATTAGTTTTAATACATAGTTATTATCTTGCAGATTCCAACATTTCTAAATTTTTTTAATTTCTTTGAAAACATTTTCAACTGTGTTGTTTTTAATCATTATGCTATTGATGACTGCAGAATACTTGATTTCTTACATGGTATCCTTCCATTATGCCTGCATGAGCATTTAATTCAGGAAGTGGCTGGGAAGAAAGCAACCAGGATATGCCTAGAAAGATAGTTTCCAAGTACAAAAGATTTTAATTTCTTGACATATCTATCATGAATATGAATGAAATGTTAATTGCATTAATTTGCCTTAGTTCTACTCAGCATGATTCATAATGACATGTTTCTGCAAATGGGTCTTACAGCTTTTAACCTCATTCTCTTTATCAGTCATATCAAATTATATTTGGTTTTCATTTATTATATTGTAGGTTTAAAGGCATTAACAAACTAAAATAACTTTAAAAGCTGCCAGTTGAACATTTTATACATTCAACATGAATGCTAAAGATTAAATTAATATTTACAATATATGTTAAAGTTTCCGCTGCCTGGTCAGTGGGTGAGGCCTGGGAGAGAACAACAATCCTAAAATTTAGAAGTAGTGTCTAAGAGTGATCTAATAAACCTGATGAAATCACTTGTTCCTGTAAAGCAAGAAGCATATGCTTGATAGGTTGAGGGTAAGGTTGTGACATCATGAAACTTACAGAATATTTTATGTTAGTGTAAGTCAATGAAAAAAGGACACAAAGAGCAGGTTGCAATGGAGGTAGGAAAGCAAGAGGAGGGAAAACAGAGATTTGACACAAAGGCATATACAGGTGTGTGTGCACCAAGAGCATAAGATTTTTGTCAAAGAAATGGCATATTATAGTTATAAAATTTAATTTGCTCTTTGTGTCCAAATCACATGCTATAACAACAAAGGACTCTCAACAATAAAGTTTAGAGACTTGAACCATTGTACATTGCTTCAATAGTTCATTCTTTAAGATAGTTTTACATGAAAATTTGTGCTTTGAGTCAAACTTTGATTTTAACAAAATTAATAAGGCTCTTGCCTTCAACTAAAGTAAAGGCATCCAAATCTTGGGCTGCCATCACAATTAGGGCTTTTTCTAGATCTATTTTTTTTCTGCTACAAATTATATATAACGTTATTTTTAAATGTATGCATTTAAAGATATTACTCATTGGAGCAGGAGAATCCTCATAACCATAACTTTCTATTGTTATGAACAGTTTTATATACATTCTGATCAAGTAATCATATAGATGTCTCATTTTATGATCTTTTCCATGTATTAAACATTTTCAAATAGAGTCTTGATTTCATCAATAAAAGCTCACACAGTAAAAAGTTTTCTTTTAGTTTTCATTGAAAATGTTAAATCATATGCTCCTATTCCTTAATTTATTCTCATAATAACAACATAAAAATTAAATGGTAGTCCCTTTCTGTATGCCACATGCATGGAAACATGTTCATTCTCATTTCTAGCAGCTTAGAGTTAGGCTGTGCAGTCCACAGAATCCAGAGCATCATGTAAAGCCCCTCCCCCCAAAAAAGACTTATGAGCCGGGTTCATTATTTCAAAACCATTGGAAACTTTTGATAGTGGATAAAAATTCATTGGGTTCTCTTTGTAAAAACTATCAATTCTGTAGATAACATAATCATTAGTTTTTCACCACTAGTCAAAGTAAAACTGCAGCATTTATTAATTATAGGATTCCCTATGAATCTATCCTGGGAATTTTACTATTTCTCATTTTGATGAACTTATTTCAATGGTGAGATTTAGAAGTAAGCCCTTCTTGCTTCCCATGATGATGGTTGGGTTCTTCAGATGGTGCATATAGGGGAATTTTTTTATATTAATTTTGGTAGGAGACTAGTCAAATAGTCATAGTGCATGTTGAGCCTGAAGATTGCTACTGTACCCTTTCTTGCTGCTTGAGAGTATTTATTATAGGTGCTCTTTTATGTTCTCATGATTTATCTTTTGATTTGATTTTAGTTCTATACTTCATTTGTGTTTTTGTTTTGTAAGAAAGATCTGAGACCATGGAAGGGTAGTTTGGTTCATATTTGCTGTAGAGTTGTTCCTTTCTTTGCCAATTTATCTGCTACGTCATTTTCTGGGAGGTTCATGTGGGATGATATCCACTGAAGAGTTATCATCTTACCTGATTTTATGAGCTGACTGATTGATTCATATATTTCCAATATTCTGATAATTCTCTTATCTTGTTTTGTGCTCTTGCTGCAATAATACATTTTGAATATACTAATACAACTACTTTTTAAAACTTATTTTCTCTAAACATTACAGTTTTCATTGTATACTCTATAGCTTTTATTTTGGCATCCAAATTTATAGAATTTTGGCTGGCTGGCAAATAGAGTGAAAAAAGTTTACAGTGTATGGACAGTGTAAATCAGGTTGCCTCCTCATTCAGTAATGCAAAATGATCTACAAAATAAGGCAAATACCTTCTAGCAAGTAAAAGAAGCAACTGCTCTTGTAAGAGCAAAATATGTAATTGATGAATAACCTATCCTGTATTGTAGCTGCCAGATCACATTTGCATGCATATGATTTAATTTTTTTATCATTAATATGATTGATGTAGAAATTGTGTTTTCAATAATATTAAATGTGGGAAAACATAGGATTAATTAATAAAGTACTCTTGAACATGAACCAAATTTAAAAAATGTGGTATATAATAATATTAAATTGTCAGGAGTTGACATCACATGCTCTGTTGGATTGATGTAACTTGCAGCTGTCACATATTCAGATTTGCTGGCATCTAACACTTATGTTAACAATTCTATATAGGTAGAATTTGACACCATATGTACTCTTTCACTTGAACATGATATCTTATCACTATCATTGCACTTTTTAATTAGAAAAATTATTTTTATTACAGTGTTGCAACAGAAGGTATCTGCAACCAGTAGAACCTTTTATAGCAAAGGTGATCCAGACTTATCAAATTATGACTGCTTATCATAGCCTAATGATTGTGGGAGAACCATTTTCAGCAAAGACAACCTGTATTCAGGTAAAATATCCATTAAAATATGTTTACATATTAGTGCATAATAAATTCACTGGCACCTTGACATTTTAAAGTCCATAATGATGAAAGATAGTTATACTCAGCATAAAAATCATTTGTGTATTGATGTAATTTAACAAATTAGTTTGAGTTATAGAACCAATGATGCTAAAACAAGAAAATAATGGACATATTTTGCAACAAGGTGGAATTCAGAACCTGAAATATGCTATTGCACTTTATTCACTGTGCATTTCATTTAAATATCTGCTAGTTATACACACGAGCTGACTGCTGACCATACTGGCAGATGGCTGAATGGAATCCAGGGTTTTATAGTAAAGATATAGGTAATTTCAAAATTTCACATTTAAGAGCATGTATAAAGTTAGATGGAATGTGCTGTTACGCAACACTGCCACTACCCTGTGGCTATACAATATAGACAGTGAATAATGATATACTGTCACTGAAAGTGGTAGGTCTGCTTATTTTTTAATAATTATGTCTGTAATAATAGAAGAATGCACCCAGGCAGCTTTCACATATTTCCCTCAAAATGCTTCTAGTTATAAAACACACAATTATTTTAGATATGTGTTATCATTTAATATCTTCCAATCAAGTGTGTACTTAATAGTATAGAGCACTATAACTTTTAGTTACAGTGGTAATCACTGCATTTATCCAGTCTATTGGACCTAGATATCCTGTTATAGTTCTTTGTTTAGCTACAACAAATTAAAGTTATATAATGGTAGTTAGGGATTTAGTTATTTTTAGGAAGCCCAGGGCTGTAAAAATTATGTATTTGTATGGCTTAAAAACTACATCAATACCCACAAATATGAAAATGATGCTGAAAGTGGCATATGATGTCCTGAATGTGATAATATTATAGTTCCTCAAAGCCAAACTCTTAATACTGCTTATTATAACAAGTCCTGCTCTGTGAAGAAGGGAAAAAAAAAAAATAAAATAAAATAAAATTTAATCTCATAATTTTTCATAGCAATACCCAGTCTCATATTGCTACTGTATTACTGTGAGGGATTTAGTGATAAAATTTGCAGTTGGAGGTATGTGTACATTCTCCATATTCATAGCCACTGTGACTTTATTTCTTTCCCAAAATAAATAAACTACTCAGAGGAAAGCAAAAGAGCAAGAGCAAGAGAGCAAATTTTTGAACAGCAGGGGGCTTGTTTGCTAAAATTAACAAAAATAATACTGCTAGTGCATTCCAAAATATGGCAGCAAATTATGCAAAAGCAATATAACAGTATGCTGGTTCCAAAATAAATAGTTTCTGAGATACAGATGCATTGCCACTACTTCTTTTTCCAACCCTCACATTAAAAATTGCTTACTTTACTATATTCAAAGCTTTTATAAGCATTTATGTTTCAGTACTAATCAGTTAAAAATGAATTTACAGCTTCACGATAACATCAACTACAGTTGTAGTAATAGTAATAGTAATAGTAATAATAATAATAATAATAATAATAATCATAATCATAATCATAATACTTAATTGTAAATTTTTCCACTTAGAAACTTTACAATTTTTTACAATTTTTATTTTAACCTTATACTGAAAATGGTGGTGATTTCATGTATTTTTAAAACATGTAGTATTAATGCAAAACCAATCATGCGCTATAGTTTGAATGTCCATTGATGTGACTTAGACAGTTAAAACAATTTTTACTAAACCAAGGCAGTTGGGTTTTATATGAAAAGAATATTTTGGATTTTCTCCTTGCTCCTCGTGTTCCCAGATTGCACCTCAACCTTAGGAGACTACCCCGGGATGACTGAGGTTATTAAGGTATGGACTTGTGAATGGGAAGTCTGGAGTTTGATTCCCTCCTGGACTGTCCTCCCTGACTGAGGATTTTTCTGTTTTCCTCAGTCCTCATAAGTAGCAAATGCTGGGGAGGTACATTAAACTTAGGCCTGGAATGTTTCCTTCCTTAAAAAAAAAAGTCCATTCCCAATTTAAAATTAAAAATACCACCAATGTTTGGTGTAGCAGTAAAAACAAGCATTAAACACTATTAAAAAAAAGCCCAAGGGGACAATGAACATCTAAAATGAAATACTTAAACTACTTGCATTTGGAATTAAAGTAAGATAAGGTAGCTAATTTTTATCTGAAGAACATAACTGCATACTGAGACACAAAATAGTATTTATTTTCTTATACTTAATTTTCTATACTGAATAAATTCAAAATCTGAAGTGATGATTTAGTTGATCACTAAGAAATAAAGGATGGTTAAGACATGCTTACTGAGAAATGCTGGTATTTTGACCTCAAGTAAGCAGTTCACACTTTATAATGAAAAAAATTATTTTTGAAGTTGGCAATTAAACAATTATCTCTGTAAAAACTCGTTACTATATGTAATGCTGTTGATAACAGATTTTATGTTATTACAGATCTTAGCTGATACACTATCTAAGATATCTGATGCAGATGGAAAAGAGAACTCTGTGAAATATATAGTCATAAATCCAAAATCTGTTACATTTGAGCAGCTTTATGGTTATTTTGATCCAATGAAAGAAGAATGGATTGAAGGCATTGTTGGATCTACATTTAGGTAAACATTTCATTTAGAAAGTCATAAGAGTTAGCAGTATAAACCTCAGATAATTTTAAGGCATAGTTCACAAGACAGAATATAAATAAAATGCTTAAAATTTAAGAAACCCTAAGAAAATTCGTTTTCATAAAAGAAAATGTGCTGATTATTTTACATCTATTTCAAAAATTGATATATGTATCATACTTAGAAGTATATTAAGTCCACCTGACAATTGTTGGTACTTATCATTGCAGAAAATATTCAATGGATACAAGTCCTGGGAGAAAATGGATTATATTTGATGGACCTGTAGATCCAAAATGGTTTGAAAATATGAATTCTTTATTGGATAATTCAAAAAAGTTATGTCTTTCTTCAGGATCAGTCATTCAACTAAGACCAAAAATGTCTGCAATATTTGAAACTGTGAATTTGTCACAAGTAAGTAGTCTACGTAATGGCAATTCAATCTTATATTTTATACTTCAATCTGAAAAATTAATACAATCCCAGATAGATGAAAAACTCTGTTTATAAATAAATTAGTGATTTCATTTGATTTATTTATGGATTTATTATGGATATTTAACATCTCAGGTCATCAGCATCCCATTCAATTCAGGGTGTGAAACGGCCAACAAATTTTGCTCAGAGGCCTCTTCTTTCAGGCTTGAGGTTCCTTTTTGTGTCACGGGACCCCCAATTTTACTTTCCTTCCAAAGGAAGCTATACTTGGGATTTTTACGCCCAAAAAAATCCATTGGTCCTTGCCGGGTTTGAACCCCCAATCTTGGGTTTAGAAGGCAAGTATGGTTACCACTACACCACCAGGACTGACAAATAAATTAGAAATATGCTTTCCCATCATGTGCTGTGATCCATAAAGAAATCTTCCTTAATATAGTGTGCATTAATGAATTCTCAATATCATCACCCTATAATAATATACTGATGCATATTTTTCAGATAAGATAAATCTAAATGATCCAATTTGGGCAAGAATCTCTTGCTAAATGCTAACTACCATGATCTTTGGTTTAGTTTTTGAAAAAAAAAAGCATGGCACAACAGCATGGAAAATTTTAATTTTAATATTGCACTAACTAATCAACAATTATTAAACAATTTACACAATGACAGCACTGAGTAACATGTGAATGCACAACCATTCACTAACAAACACTTCCTCAAACTAACTATAAGCTTCTACCTGCACATGTATTCATTACTCACTTTTCCCAGTATCCAGCCATACTATGACAGCCTGTAACTCAAATAATGTCATTATATACTAATATTCTATAGGAATAATAGGCATATTAATAAATTTTGTTCACAAATATAATTTAAGATCTAAAAACAAGCTGAAACTATTTTTCTGTCTGCTGCATATGGAGGAATCCCTTGGTCCAGCCGACTGGTTTTCAGGCTTTTATCCAGGTGTTGTGTTGTATTTTAAATAAGGTAGAAAGGGCAATAAATGCTAAGCTGTTTGAGTAGGATATATCAGCTGCTTGATTCAGAAATCTTCAGTGCATTAAGATGTGTTTTGAGAGAATGATGATAATGTTTTAATATGCTGGATTAAATCCTAACAACTAATAAGGAATGCTACTAGACCTCCTGGTGACAAATATGGAACCAAAGTAACAGTTAATGCAGTATGATGTTTCAGAATTGCCTGCACCTTCTCTATCATAACTTTAAAAAGTAGTACATACAACTGCAATGTTCACAGTCATAAGTGTCAAGCAACATTTACCTACGAGACATGAGTTGTGTAAGTGTTGACAGAGAGTACTTACATTATCAATTAGCTAGAAATGCTACATACAGGCTTTTAAGAAACTACATTACAATAATTCAGAGATTGTAGAGTCTTAAATAAATGGAGTTAGTGTGCAGCATAATATAAATTAAAACTGCTCTTTTCAGAAAATGATTAAAGTTTTCAAATATAAATTCATTCTTGCAGCTAAGGAGTCCAAACGTTTCATCCTCAACTGCAGAGGACATCTTCAGTGGCGTGGTCTGAGTCTTCTGGGCCTGGTCCTGACCTTTGCCCAGAAGACTCAGACCGCGCCACTGAAGATGTCCTCCGCAATTGAGGATGAAACATTTGGACTCCTTAGCTCCAAGAGACCATGGCTCCTAAGCCTGGAAGAAACTTCTAGTTGTAATTCTGACACTGGCCATGAAAGCTTCCGATTACTCATAAATTCTTTCATTTACATAAACTTAAAGCTTTTATTTTAAAATCTAAGGGCAATTTTGTTAAAGAAATAAGATACTTTTATAATAGTGACATAAGTTTAAAAATGTGTACACAATAAGAAAGAAACCTGGTGCAAAATTGGAATACAAGCATACAAGTTGAGCATCTAAAATAAATGCAACCATCAATTATAAATAAACACTGGAATATTTTGAGATGTTATGCCTATATCATATGTTTAGGTGTTTCCTTCCTTTAACAACACTCCATCTTTAGTCATTCTGGTCTATTGTGTCCTTTTGGTATTTTTCAATTCATTCAATCACCCATCTTAGATGTTCCCTGCTTCTGCTCCCTATGCAGTGATTCCAGACTGTCACTGTACATGTCCTCTGTATCTCTATGATCTTGCTACATATTCACCTCATTCCAACTGTGCTTCTGATGCTGCATCCTTCGACTCATTTTTCCTATATGTTTCTTGATTCTTAATCTTATCTTTTAGTTAGACATAGTATAACCCCTATCTGCTTTCTTGTGGATGGTCATATCTGGCTTTCATATAGCAATACTTGAATTGCATAACTAAAAGATATTTAAAATTTTAGTTTTAGGCCTAATTGTTTGCATAAGATATAGCTTTTATTTCATACTGCTCCAATTCTTCTTTTAATTTATTTATCTCTTTTATTTTTGGTGGGCACTGTATTTTGACCTAGATATAAATTCATTATATGTTATAATTAATGAATAAAATGTTATTGATTTCACATTTGCCATAAGTTTAGTTTTTGGCTGGATTGAACAGAAGGTCTATTTCTTTGTCACTGTTACTGAGTTCCATAAGCATTTTCTCTCCTTTCCTGACTTGACAAATAATAAACTTTCTTTTGTATTTATATATTTTTCATTGAGTCTATTGCACTAATGTGTAATACTGAATTGAATTTTTGCTATAGTCTACAAATATGACATAAACACCCTAGTTGAGCCCAAGTATTTTATATGATTTGGTTTATTGTCTGATGATGTCCTCTATGCAATTGTTAATGTATTCTATTGTTTTGTTTATTTGCCCAAAGCAACAAGTACGGATGAAAAGATTTAAAACACTATAGGAAAAGTTACACTTTACAAATATTTCTGTAGTGCATAAGTCACTAATTACAAATAATTTTTCTACTTCACATTCCAAAATGATCTAATTAGAGTTATCATAAAACTCCTTCAGCTTTCTACTGAATATGTTTCAGTTGGCGTATAGACTTATGAGGATTGCTTGTGAAGTGATCCTGCTTGTGAAGTGGTTTTTCTAGGGAAAATGAAACTTTAAGACCTCTCTATACAGTTTCCAAAAGTGAAATATACTTCTCATAATGGTACTCCAGTTTTACTAACCCATAAAGAGGAAAATAATTTTTTGGTTATCATACCATTTACAGTGCCCATAACAATGTTGTCACTTTTGAATCATTGTCCTTTCAGATGCCATTTTCATATTGGGAACAAGTGAATATAAGGATCGCCCCAAATCATTAGGATGAGTGAGGTAACGGTTCAAAGCCACTCATGGATGATCTATAAGGAGGTATGAACAGTGTAACAGAGGGCAATGTTTTGGAAAAATCATCCCACATTCCATTTATTCAGGATGCTTCTTGCTAACTGCATTTCACAATTTCTGTATTGTATTTACACATGAAGGTATTTCTTTCCAAGAAGGAACTACTGCACATACTTGATCTAACAATTTGTGTAATCAAGCTTTCATCACAGTGCATGTGCATATACATATACACATACACATATGCACATTCACACATACTTCAGATTATAAACTTATACTGTGCAATAGTTATGATTTGCTTGCCACATTCCATTTTTTCAGGATGCTTCTTGCTAACTGCATTTCACAATTTCTGTATTGTATTTAAACATGAAGGTATTTCTTTCCAAGAAGGAACTACTGCACATACTTGATCTAACAATTTGTGTAATCAAGCTTTCATCACAGTGCATGTGCATATACATATACACATATGCACATTCACACATACTTCAGATTATAAACTTATACTGTGCAATAGTTATGATTTGCTTGCTTATTTTGTTTTAACCTCTTCCACAATGGACATATATACACATCCAAGTTTAAATGGGCCCTGGCAATAATGACATGTATAGATCTATATCCTGCACATGTATAAAAACTAATGCTTTTAAAACTTCCATTATACTAACTATTTTTCCACAAAATGATTTATTAAATTATATAACATAATTCATTCTTACCTTTAAATGTTTCAACTGGAAGCATGGATAAGTACACAAGAGTACATCTCCATAATCACCACAAATCACATTGGTTTCCTTATATTATTACCCTTTTTAACTTAACCATATGCTTCCAAAATGGATGCAGCATTTTGGCTGTGAGCAGGATACTTTTAAGACAGCATTTACCTGTTAATCTAAAGATTGTAGGTTCAATGAATTTCTATTTCCTGTGTGTTCAGCTTCTGAAAGTTGCCATCAGTAATTAGTCTGCAAGCTATTGGTAATTGGAAATACAGGTCTGTTATTTGTTTTTGTAAGTTTAAAGCTCTCCAAATAGCCCCCCCCCCAAAAAAAAGTTGTGTTTAGTGATGTCCAACTTATGAAAAAAAGATTTTCTTGTGCCATTTTACAGTTTTTCATAAAGAGGTATATGCCTGCCATAACTTGATTCACTAAGTCAATACCATCCATGTACATATTATATTCTTGTGGAATATCAGGCTTGAAAATCTTATATTATTGTGTCTATCTTATATTTATTTATTTGGTTTATTTACGGATACTCCTTAATATCTTAGGTCATCAGCATCCCATTCAATTCAGGGCATAATACGGCCAACAAAGTTTGCTTAGAGACCTCTTTTTTCAGGCTTGAAGTTCTTTTTCATGCCGTAAATATACGATAGGAACCCACAGCTTTACTTCACTTCTGAAGCATTTTTACACCCGAAAAAATCCATCGGTCCTGGCCGGGATCGAACCCGCGATCTTGGGTAAGGAGGCAAGTATGGTAACCACTGCACCACCAGGACCGACTCATCTGTATTAATCATCAGAATTTTTAAACTACAATTTGATAATGCTGTGACAATGTTTCTATCATGCCAAGCAATGTTTATGAATGATGGAAACTGACGCATTTCAATTTTCTCTATCTTTAATGCCTGTGTATTTACATTCTTTTGAAACTGAGTATGATTTGAACGTGCTATTTCAATTGAATTTGACATTTTGTTACATAAAGAAATGAATAATTTTGGTAAACTGTACCAGTTATCCAAACACACAGCTATATCTTGATCAAGAACAGGTTCAATGAAGTGCACTACTATGGAGCCATACAGCCCAAAATCTTTGTCTCCTGTGTTGTTAGTCCATTTAGTAGTGTAAATGTAGACATATCCTCTTTTACTTTCATACAGTCCAAAGTTTTTTATGCAAATCTTGGCCTGTTGATTTTTATATATTGCTTCAAACCTAATTTCCATTTTATTACTTTCCCAAGGCACCTTAAACTAATTATTTCTTAGTTGACTTTTTTTTAAGTTAGCTTGAGGAGCTAATAAATTTAGCAATTTAAAACAACAGACTCTTAAAATACATATCTCCTTGTCAAAAGGGAGGTGAGAAACACAAGTAAATCCATATAGGATGTCAGCCTGAAACTTAGGTCAGGCATCTGTAATAAACATTCTGGCTTTTAAATTACACCCATGCAGAAGGTGAAAATTTTCATTTCCATTGATAAGCATCTTGAGTCGAAAGATGGTGCAATGTGAATGAAAAGGAGCATGCATCAGTTTAAGATTTAAAATTACTTATGCAGAATGTTTCTCATATTTTAATGGTTTTCAAGATTTTGTATATCAAGACACTGTTACTTGAAAGAGCTGTTGTATGAAGTATTAAATGATCTTTAATCCCTTTTCAGTTTCATTAATAAATTATAACAAATAGAGAAAATATTGAGGTTTTTCTAATGAGAGAAAATTTATATTTCCAACCATTGAAATATCCTTCTTTCTTTATTAGGTATCTAGGTGCAGCCATAGGGCAATTTAAATGGTCATCAGGCAAAGCATTAAGTATTTGTTGTTCATGAATTAATTTGTAAAAATAAAGCATAAAGCTATGAAATACAATTTTGTATCAGAAAAGTAGCCTGCAAATGACACTAATAAAACTTATAAGTGAAAAATTTCAACTGCAATATGGAAAGGTATCAGTGAAATTTGCAATGAAAATAGTAGCTGCAAATAAGTAATCAGGGAAAGGACAGAAAAATTCCATATTTAAAACTGCAAACCCTAATACTCTAGGTATTCTTTTAATAGTACAAAGTCATGCCATTGTTAAAGACCATAAAGTGCAATTCAACTTTTCCTATATTAAAGCATTTAATTTAAAAAATTGGGGTAATAAATTTGACAATGATGGGAATACCAGCTCACTTGCAGCCATGAAATGAAGTCCTGCCCAGAGCAGCAGAAGTCATTGAGAACCAGCAGGCAATATTATGCTGAGGTGATAGTAAATATGGAAATGAGGGTGCCAATGAAGCAATGGTGGAATGAAAGGCAGGGGAAACTGAAAAACTCAAGGAAACCTTCTCAGATGTGACTTTGTCTGTCTGTAATCATTAAATAATAAAATTAGTAATTATGGAAGGAACACTTTCCACTTGAAGTACCAGTCTATTATGAATGAAATGAAGTATTTGTACAATTTCTTTGCTTTTTTCAGAAAGAGGAAAAATTTGAGAAAAGTTGTAAATGTAAATTTATACAATGTCATATATAAACTGTAAAGATAACAAACTTGTTACTCTTAAAAGCTATAAAAAGTATTAAAATGTTTGTACTATCCTCGTATCTTTAAATATAGTGAGGATATGTGAGTTATGGGCTGGCAGAGCATTGTTGTTAGTGAGAGAAGCAAGTCATCAAGTTTGTATATTTCATATGCTGGTAGTTAATTCTGAGGGAGGCTTTGTTAATGAGTGGCCATGCAATTGGCTGTTACTCTGTGCTTTCATTACATGTAAATTTGTTTTTAATTTTCATTAGTAATACAACTGTACTTCATAAGTACAGTCTTCAAGAATGGGTTTTCATATACAATATGTAATTGAAAACAGATTCATATAGAAAAGTGTTAATGCTGTTTATAAGAAACTTATCTTGGCAATCATGTTCCAGGTAAATAAACCATTTGCCAACTGAAATGTTTTGAGAGATAGTGTTAATCACAAAAAATGTGTTTTGAACTGCTGTATTCTTATTGCAGAAAAGTTCAATTAAATACAGGAGTTTCCTATACATATGCTGGCAATATATTGCTGTTTGGAGCATAATCTTCAGCATCTCTTATAACAGAGATTAGTGATTATTATCAGTTTTAAACACAGTATCCTTTAATTTGAAATACCAATATAAAAATATTAACTTTATGCACAGCAACTCAATTGGGGGGGGGGGGGGTTTGAGTTGCTGTGCTATGGATTATAAGCTTTGCTAGTGTTAACTAATTTTTGAAGTGTGTAAAGTATTGCATAAAATTTGTAATCAAATCAAGAATGAAATTCTTTTTTTTAATTCCTCTTTTTTTTGTGTGATGAAAAAAATGTAACTTCTGTGTAGCATACTGATGCTAGTTCCCTTAAATAGCAACATTTGACATTTCAGTAGTTATACAAACCTCAAAAATGTTTCATCACTTTAAAGGAAATGAAGAAGAACTTATTGGTGAAAAATAAGCAGATTGAATAAAAGACATAATAGCAGTGTATCCTGCTGAATTTGAAAGAAATTTTAATATAATGAATAATACTCTTACTTGACTATGAAAAAGAATGCAAATAAAATATTTCTGAAACATTTATGACCATTAATATACCTTCCCCAATATTTTCCTACTGAATGATTTTAGCAGAGTAGATAAGGACCAGAAACTCCTGCTGCAATGAGCAATTCTAATAATGGAGAGTCAACAAAAATTTAAATTTTTAAAGCACATGTAGCATATAAAGTTGTTGAGTATATTGTTGTCATTATTTCCAATTATACTTTGTGCAGTTAATAGTTAAAATAACTTGCATGGTATATGAGTTAATATAAATCATTATTATGAAGAACAATGATTCAGGCATTAGCAAGTCTGCTCAGCTGGTGTGCTCAGGTTCTATAACCATTTTGAACAATGGATTATTTTTTTAATTTATTCCCACTCACGTTGAAAAGGCAAAATAGTGATAGCTAAAAATAGAGTTTATACACTTAAAAAAAAAGAAAGAAAAAAAGAAAACTGAAAAGATTTAATTTAAGTATGTTTAATGTATTAATTCCCTAATATTTGTTTCTATTTTAATAATGATTAAAAATGTTATTCTTTGTGCAATTTGACTAATATTATCCATGCTTTGCATTCATTTGTTTAATAATGTCATAAGATGACCTGTCTCTCTGTAATAGTATCTGTCTCTCCTAATCTCACTTTTCTACTATGTATTACCTATAAATAAGCTGACTGCAGAGAATATATTTCAAGACATTATTGCCTCTGTTTACCTGGAGCAATTTCAGTCTTTCAGTTCAGGAGTGTAGATATAACTAACAGGACATTAGCTGTTAAAATATTCATCTTGCAATCAGACAGAGGATGTAATTCTGAATTTTGTCCTAATTTATTTAAAAAAAATGAAAGATTTGCCATCTTTCTGAATGTATGTTGTCTGTGTTTTTATACACTGTTTTCCCTTTCACTTCTCATACTTTGTCTCCAGGTCATTGAAAAAATTCTGGTTTAATGTTTATGAGAAAGACCTTTATGGATATTATGCTAATATGTCCAGGATAGCAGTTTGCATTTTGTTTGATTTCTCTTTCTCCATCTATCCCATTCATCCCCTAATTTTCTTACTAAAAAATAAAACCTATGTAGTTTATAGTGAGATATTAAACTTTTTTTCAGACATCTCCTGGCATAATGTCTCGTTGCAGTATAGTCTATATAGAGAAATCAGTTCTTGGCTGGAGGGCTTTGACACAATCATGGGTACAACAGGCCAATCCACAATGGCGGAATGGAAATGAAAATGTATTGTTAGAAATGCTTGAATGGCTGTTGCCTCCATGTCTAAATTTCATTGACAAATACAATGAGCAATCACTTAATGGAGGATCATTGAACTTAGTCAGGTAAAGCAGGAGAAACCTAATCATTAAAATCTATTATTTGTCTAATAGAAGAATATATTGTTAATGTTAAATGTTACACACTGTTGTATTTTCAATGCAGCAGAAATAACTTATGTCATATAGGCAATAAACTTATATTGCATTAAAATTAAAGGTTTTATTTACAATATTAACTGTGAACTATATAGCATAAATTTATATTCTTTTACATTTGGTCATAATTTTAACACAATTAGTTTATTATTTAAATATATGAGTGAATGGTTTATTAATTGAATGTGTTAATCAATGAAGTGCAGTTTGTGTACCTTGATGATATTCCTGTAGTAAATTTGCAGTATTTGCATTTTATAGTTATTTATTTACAATTTATATAATATTTAACTGAAAATAGGGCAATACAAATATTATTTGATCATTACGATTTGCATAGTAACACCATTATGCTTTCATATGTTTAAAATACAAAAAAATGTTTCAAGAATGCTCACTCTCATCACCAGCTGGAGATTGACTGTCATCCTCTAGCAATGGTACAATAAAATTGCTTAAACAATCCCAATGGTGGAATATCGAAGTTTTTGACTGAGTTTCTCAAAGTTCATGACAGAGTTTTTGTTCTTTTATATAATAAAAATCTTTTCTCAAATTGACAACTTTGCTGCATTTTTGTTTGTTTTTAATAATTGGGGCTCCTTTTTAAAGTCATGATTTTGGCCAAGAAATGTGCTGCAAATGCTTTTTTTCAATTTGTTTCTATTTAATATTTCTGAAATGTATATTATTAAAATTTGGATGGTAAGTGAATTACTTCTACCGACTATTTTCAATTATTTTTTTAGTGTGCAAGTGTTTCTGATGGTCTTATTCTCCAAATTTGGTAATTTTTTTTATCTACAAGAAAACTGTTGAAACCATTTTAAGAGAATTAAGGCCAAGAATCTACTTAGTAGCTCCTAATATATATAGATATTTTTTCTTTTATTGCTTTTTGTTTAGTAGTAAGTTCCTAGTCTTATATCATGCTGTTGATTGCTTCTTCATACCATTGAACAAAAAAGAATGCAAGAATAAATATCTATACATAATCGAAGCCATTGAGTCAAATGGGTTTAGCAAAGAGATAATCAACAAAAATATTAAAAATTACAGAAAAAAAAAAAGAATTAAACTAAGCACAACACTGTATGATATACCACAGATTTTTTTTTTAAAAACTCACATACTACCCAGTTGCCAATCAAAATTTAAGATTATAATATCATCTTAGCACCCCAAGATTGATACAGTATGAAACATTTATTAAAATTAATCAAATTGTGTTCCAGACTCAAGGAGAAAAATTTTGGAATTTTGCATTTTAATTACTGGATTATGAATAAGCTACATAGAAAAAAAGACAATACGAATATAAGTATAAGGTTGAAGGAACATTAGAGAATCATTCATTATAAACAAATAGAAAAATCAGTGATGGAAATGCATTTTTGGAATGAAAACCATGCGATAGATATAAGCATCAACTTATAAAAAAACAGTTCAGTAGCTAAGGAATTAAACATGTGGGATAGGAATAAAATCATGTGATATATGTCATAAAACACTCTTATTGCTTCACTTGTGTGATATTTGAAACCAGTTTTGAAGACCTTTGTCTTCACCTTCCATAACCATGAGGTTATGAAGAAAGTAGATTTATTAAAAAATACTCAGGGACACATAGAACTGGATACTTGAGAAATAATTTACATTCATAAATACAAAGATCGATTAATGAACTTTGATATTCCAAAGATAGTAAACACCAGTTTTCAGTACATTAAAACACCACCAGTGTGGTGCTTTATCTCTACAGAGCCATTGGATTCTCCAATCCATCATACCCTTGGCCAAAGATGAAGACAAAGGTCTTCCAAGACAGTTCCAAATATCACACAAGTAAGTAAAGCAACAAGAGTGTTTAGTACAACATATATCACATGATTTTAGTCGTATGACTTGGCTTCACTGTGTTAGTTCCATATATGTTTTAAATTAATTTTCTTTTTTTAAAAAATATGTTTTAACATTGGATAGGATTTACTTAAAAAAGCATAAGTAGCACATAATGAATTTTGACATCCCAGAAGCAGACAGCTCTTTACTCAAGTTAATTGGAAGGCCACAGTGTCAACTCATACACCTACCAACTCCACTTCAATGAACAATCCAACAGTAGTTTAACAGCTGTGGATGTCATGAAACATTTCCTGAGTAAATCTCCAGTAAGTGAAGCCAGAAAGAGAGTTTTTGAATAGCTAGACTCACAAGATATTAATACATGCTCCATTGTGTTAGATTCCAAATTTAATTAATATTAAAGTTGGAAGTATACTTGGGTCAGAGTCTTTTGACACAGTGAAAGGTGGAAATGTGGACATCATGTGGCTGGTGTATGTGTGGAAAGCAAAACAATCAAGCCAGGGTTGCAGGGTTTAGCTCTCATTCAGACATGAATAGTGATGCACATAGAGATATTGCACTAAGGTGTTAAACTTCTATAACTATGTAGCACCCATGAGAAACACTAATGAACCTGCTACTTATAAGGAAAATACTTTGCCTATAGGACATGGAAAACCAATGCTTAAGCAGATGGCCCACATTGTTCAAATTGCATAAAATTATTTTAAAGGAAGACATGGCCAGTGTGACTAGCAGGTAGCACATGCTGTGGTTGCAACTGACATTCCCAGACGTTCAGTATTAAGAACCAATAAGCTAGATATTCAATATTATACAACTCCAACAAAGATAAATGTGATGAAAACAGAACAGTCCATGAATTTTATAAGATTAATGGCTTTTCTGTGGATTTAATAAGAACTGAATATGCATTTTATACAAATGAGACAGTTCCAATAGTGATCAGAATTATGAGTGCAGTAATAAGAAAATTAGAAACACACAGTACGAGTTCCCTTATCAGAGGATGATGGCTAGTTGATTATTTAAATAAAATTGCCCACTATAGGCAGTTAGGCTTTAAAGACATCTATCTTGACGAGACCTGGTATGATATCCATGATGGTGTCTTCCAAAGATGGACAGATTAAACAGACTATTGTTTGGCTCAATTTTCAACTGGCAAAGGACAAAGTATAGTCATTTTTACATGATAAGGTTAAAGTGGTTTTGTTCCAGGAGCAATGTTTGTGACACACAGGAGCTTTTTGGATACCCCAGTTGACTATCACAGGACAATGAATGCCAAATTGTTCAAAGAATAGTTTGAAGACACAGTCAGGTTACTAGATAACCCTCAGGGATTGTTATGGATAATGCAAAATGTCATCAAGAGTTCTCAATCCCATATCTAAGAAACAGGAAATTATAATAAAATTCATAGAAGATCACCACATTAACCTTCTCAGTCACCGCCAAAAATGCTGCTATAATTGAATAAAGTAATCAGTAATACCTATGAGAAGCTGATGCTATAGCAGTGAAATATGAGCATATTTCTCAGACTTCCTCCATACCACAGCTGGCTGACGACCTGAGCTGTTAAAGAGAATCTATAAATAAATCAAAATCATACCACAGCTGTCTGAACCTTACTGAATTTCTTTGATCAAAACTAAACCAAAAAGTTTCCTTGGAAAACTGCAGTTCATCATCTGCTGATGATGCCGACTGCAGTAGTTGGTGAAAGCAATGGTACCATATTAAGCCATGGAACATAGCAAAACAACCCAGAAAATTTTAACTGTTTTAATCTGTTGACTGTGATTGGGAAGAAGAGTTGACATTCCCTGGAAAATGTCAGATACAGATTCTGGCAAAACCTCAGGATTTATACAATCCATTAGACCACAACCTACAAGTTTGACAGTTGCATCAATTTATTCACAAGATGCCAGCTGTGAAAAACTATCCTTAACAAAATCATCCTTTTGCAGATAAATTGTATTAAGCTTATTTTTAGAAATTATGAAAACCTACTCTTTAAGTGCAGTGGTTTACTAAATAAGTAATGTGTTTATAAATAGTGTTTTACAACATATAAGAGTTATAGGGCTTGTTTCATCCCAACCATGAGTAATTTAATTTGAAAAATCTGTTACTTTCCGTATTACTTCAATTTAAAATGTATGTAATACAAAATTTTTACAACTTGTCAATTTATTTATAATGTATTTTAACTCATTATTGTTTAGAGAAATATAATTGTGCTATATTATAAGAAGTGTAATTGAATTTCAAATTGAAGTCAAATACGAAAATTTAAGGTCAAGGCTGGACCCAAACTACAGATTTGTTTACTTATAGTGCTGATTCTCTAACCATTTGAGCTAATTGCCCTGTATTAAGCTCAAATGGAAGAACATATAATCATGGCTGGAAAGAGTATGGTAGTTCAAATGGTTACTGCATTGGCACAGTAATTCAAAAAGCTGTGGTTTGAGCCTTTGTCATGAGCTTATAATTTTTCTACCTGGCTCCAATTTGAAATTCTATAGATATTGTCCCTAAATATAAATCATTGAAGTGTTCACATATTTTTAGCAAGTTACTAATTTTTCACAATTTATTTAATTTGGCGTTTTTATGGGAATGTTTTTATTTTTGTTTTATTAGTGTGATTCTATAAAATTTTAATTTTTATTTATGTTTATATTTAAATTGTTTTTATATATTAGCATTATCATTATTTAATATTTTTAAATATGGATGATTCAAAGATTTGTACTTCTTTTTAAAATGCATTAGGCCTGTTAAATTTAGCAATTCACCCATTTCCTTCATCTTTTGTTTTTATTATAATAAAGTCTAAAAGAATAATAAAGTGCATTAAACAACATATGATCTTTAATTGGCATAGAACAAAGCATACTCTATTCAATTTAAGTACCGGGTTTTTAATGCATTTATCCCAATTGGGTGTTTGTGAATTCACAATCCAAAAACTTTTGTGATCACCATTTAGAATCACCTAGTTGTCAAATAAAATTCTGCCAGTTGATTTCAACAAATATTATGTAATTTTTCACAGGAAATAAAATTTGGGTTAAATATTCATTTGGAAATTTGACTTTATATTTATATTTCTCCATTTTATTATTTTTTCAATTTTTTTACTATTTAGTGTTTTATAAAAATGCTAAAATTAAACATTTTTATTAAAAGATTACTTCTGTATGATTTTAACACACTGTGCATAATATAATTAGTGTTTAAGGTGATAAATGAAAAAAATTATTGGTGTTACAGATGATTCCATACTTGGTCACTGCCTAAAATGACTAAAATAAGCACATATAAATTTAAGGAAAAATTTCAGAAAACACTTTAAGAACTATTTTATCAAAATGGGAAATTACACTGGCTCCTATCTTATTTTTATTATTTTTTATTATGTTTCTTGCATGTTTTTACTACTGAGGCACACAAAGAGTGGACACTGATGATAAAATGACACTGGACTTGGGATGAAATGAGTAATTATGAAAGAATTTTTTCCAGGCCTAGGTTTAGGATACCTCCCCAGCATTTGTCACTTATGAGGACTGAGAAAAACTTAGAAAAACCTTAGTCAGGGAGAATGGTCCTGGCAGAAATTGAACTCCAAACCTGCTTACAAGTTCATGCCTTAATGAGCTTGGCCACCCACGTTGGTACTCCTATGGGATAGGTGCAAATTTATATATGAACCCAAGAATTTGAAATAATTTGCATAAATTTCATACTTTAAAGGCTTAAGAAAATGTAAAGTAAGAGGAAACAAAAGAGTATAAAGGAGCTATTCATTAGTATTTTGACAAATTTCATTTGTAGCACTGACACTTATATTTTGATTTGATAGAACCAGACAGAATATGGAGGTCTAATAAACATTTCTCAATAAACAATTCTTAGGACATAAATATGATTGACAAAAATTGTTACAAATATTCTACTTAAATTAAATACAAATTATTTGTTCCTTTTCCTCATTATCTTTCTCTTATTGGGGCAAGGAGATCAGTGCTTTAGCATCTCATGCATCTTTCATAGGTGTTTAGGATTTTATAATATAGATCAATTTTTTATAGTAAAACTGTCATTGCTAGAATTTTCAGTAAAAATTGGAGTTGAAGGATTACTATTTGCTTTCACACTGCAACACTACTATCTTCTGATTTATGTATGTTTATTATTTTTTAATAATTCAAATGCTTTATAGGCACACTCCACAGCTATTATAAATGAATTGATTAATTAAAATTCAGTAATGCAAAAGTCTGAACATTTCATAAGGATACATGCTTTGAGTAAAAAGGAAGGAATTAGTTATTATCTTATATGTATAATTTACTGTAGATAAGAACTACATTAATTCAAATGTAGAATTATCACTTTGAAGAATTGCTTACTAAATACTAATATATGTATGGAAAAATCATTACAAAAACAGAACATTTTGATTTTTTATTTTAATATGCATATTGTTGGCTTTAAACATTATAATGGGGTAGATTTTATATCTTATAAACTAGTTCAGTTGTTTTCAAAATATGTGCATGGAAAACAGGACAATTATCTTTATTAAATTAGAACAATAAGAGATAACATAATGTAAGTATTAAATATATTAATGTCAGTTTTATTAATACAAAAGATGCAAATAAACTGAGAATCTTCAGCCTGTAAAAAAAAAGGTTGTGTGGCTTTCTAAAATACTGCTTAATTTGGGTACCAACTTTCAGTGTTTCGTTTTTATTTTATCAACATATCTTGTTTTTGTTAATTAGTTATGTTAGTTATTTTATAGGAATGCTTTCAGTTTTTCTTAATTCAATTATATTAATTAAATCTGACTTTTTTGTATAATTTATATCAATTTTTTTTATACTTACAGATCTTTAATTCTCTACATTGAAATGCAAATGAATGATGCCATGGATGCCAATGATGACCTTCAATTCATGCTTTGCTGGATACAGGCAGCATTTTTGTCTGCTGGAGTTTGGGCATTTGGTGGTACACTAAATTTCATCACCAGAGAACATTTTGATGCATTTTACAGGTCACTGTGGAAAGGTATACAGAAGAATTACATTATTTTAATTTCTTAGAAAATTTGTCCTTGTTATTTAGAGAAATAGATCTAACAGAAAGTTATATAAGCATTTGGCTGCACTCTTATCTTCTGATTTTTAACCAGAGTATAATTTGCTTGTTAATTAGCCCTTTCTTTTTAATATCATCATCATCATCATCATCATCATCATCATCATCATCATCACCACTATACACTGAATGTTTCCATAAATGAACATGCTTCCACAAATTCACAGAACATTAAAATAATATATGGAGCTCTTTTAGGCATATTATTAACAATTCTTACCTCTACCCACATAAGCATGAAATTAAAATCCTAATTAGCCTTGAACATCATATTTAATTTTAACTTCAAGGTGTTATGCAAGACATTTTGTTACATGTTATATTAGGCACACAAAATGAAATGATATAATAAAGATATAGATTTATCAAGAATAATTTCATTCACTTTACTGCAAATGTCTCATTTCTTCTCTGTTGAATTACATTGGGTAGTATTAGAAGTAAATGTTCAGTACATTATAAATTTTCATTAGTCAAAGTTATACAAGAGTGAATTTCTTATAAATCACTGAGGAGTGCATTATAAACTTATTTTCTTTTAGTATTAATTAATTAAATATATTTACAAGGCCTATCAATAGAATTATGTATATAAACTTCATTGATATGCATAATATAATCAACGATGGATATGTACAACATCTGCTTGCTTGATATACATATCTATAAACTTCTGTGCTAAAGTGTATGTGTAACAATATGCAGTGCAAAATGTTACATTTGTTAATTTAAATATAAAAATATCT
Source organism: Metallyticus violacea (assembly GCA_030762175.1). Classification (NCBI taxonomy): domain Eukaryota; kingdom Metazoa; phylum Arthropoda; class Insecta; order Mantodea; family Metallyticidae; genus Metallyticus; species Metallyticus violacea. Next base: position 317,042,895 of record CM060846.1, on the reverse strand, counting down.
AGTTTCTGTAGGTTAGAATAGCTAAGTATGCCCTTTTTTAAAATTATTTCTGGTTTCATTCTAGAGATTTTCACAGCTATTCCTTGAAATGTTTCTTATAATTAGTTATGACTACTTAGTACTTTATCACATGATGATGGTATAATGAAAGTGCTGTAAACTTGAAAACTGAGGCTAAAACTTATGTAAGCTTTTAATTCAATTGAAGGAAAAATCATAAAGTCCCATGTGATGTGTTTAACAAGATATGACTTTCTCCTCTTAACCTCTGATCAGTCCATATATTTCTTAAAATTGCCTTAAGGGATATTAAAAGCTCTGAAAAAAGTATTCTTAGCTAATGTGCTGCTTAGAAAGATGCATTTAGATTAGTGAACTGCATTGTCTTAATTCTGTTTTGATTGCAATGAATTAAAACAGCAAATAATTTATTTATATGCACATTTTTGTTTTCCTTTGTTAAAATATATTTTGGTTATATCAAATAAATATAATGCCCAATTAAATTAAATTAACATAACAGAAACATTAACTTAACTGTCATTGTGCACCTTATCACTTGAAGCAAACAGCATATAATCTCTGATAAGGAACCGTGTAATATAATATAAAACAATATTCAACATAAGCATTTAAAATATTAGTAATTACCTCTTAAGAAGCAAGATGCTGAAACTGTTTGCCTTCTTGTTTCATATATTTTTGGTACCTGCTTAAAAAATTATGCACAACTCACTGCAGTTCTCCATGTGAAATAAATTATGCTTTCCTGTATGTTATTTTCCAATTTTTCCATAGTATGTGGAGTAATTTGATCTGATGTACATTAATTTAATTTTTTCAACATTTCCCAGATTTAAAAATTAAAAAGATTAGGGTGAGGTATCAAGAGATTCACACACACCTACTGAGAAGTGTGTTTATTTAAAATAATCATATGTTTTAGAAGAAATCTATCTTACTCAGCTCTTTTCAGTGATATTTAATGTTCATAAAACTAGCTGACATTATAGTATGCCAGGCCAGCCACTTAACATTCTTTAGTTCCATTATTTGTAGGCTTCTGTGATGACCAATGAGAGCCATTAGAGCACATTATATTAAGTAAACAATTGTATTCATTTTATTTCTATGCATTTTTTAGTGTTTGGTTCTGGTTTTTTATCCTTTTGCTGATTCAATAACTATAATGTTATTATCTGAACTTTCATCATTTTGTGTGCAAGAAAAAAAGAGTTTCAACTAATTGTAACTAATGATTAATAATACATTTAAACACTTAAAATATACATTTTCTAGTAATTGAATGGCTGGGTGTAAACAAAAATTAAATGACAAGAACTTACTACACAACAGCCTGTTCAGATTGCATGTATTTGCATAAATAATTAATATTCCATGTTACAAAATAACAACTATCAGGTTTAGTGTTAACTGAGTGAGTGCATATATAAAGCTTTGAAGAAACTAGCAATCTGTTCTTTCTATACAAGCTCATGTAAAATATCTGATATAAGAGGATAATAGAGGAGGCAAATTTTTAAAAATATATAATGATCATTTTTATTATTGTGGTATTACAGGCAGTAGAAGCTGATGATAGGTAAGATGAATAATAAATTAGGAAATGAGTTATTTTGGGAGAATCCCAGGCCTAAGTTTAGATTACCTTACTAGCATTTGCCATTGATGGGAACTGAGGAAAATAAAAAACCTCTAACCTCAGTCAGAGAGGATGATTCCGATGAGATTCAATTGGCAGACTTTCCACTCCATGTCTTTGTCTTAGTGATCTTGCTGCAATTTAAAGATTTTATCATCCACTGAGCTATCCCAGAAGATTGTTTCAATATAGAATGAAAATAAGCCAGTTTTGCAGTTTAAATTTAATTTAAATTAATCAATGACCTAATGCAGTGGTTCCCAAACTTTTTCATCTCACAAACTTCCTTCACAAAGATCTGAGCTGAATGAACACTTTATTAATATGAATATATAAAATGTTAACAACCATAAATTAGCCTAAAGTTGCTGTAGTTATGGTTAAATAGACGAATCTTAGATTTTCCATTCAAAAATTATGCAACAATGTTTAAAATATTGAAACTCAATAAGTTCATTTAATTATATGAATATGAGTTGGCAACAGTAGAGGAAATATGTTAGGCGAGAGCTCCTGTTCTGTAGAAGAAGAAGGAAATAAGGCAAAATTGGATGAATTTGACAGTATATAGAGTAGGAATAAAGCAGTTTGTAATTAAGTACAATAAACTAAAAGGGGATGAAAAGAAGAAAGGAAGACATCAATAATATTTTAATTATGGGAATTATTGTGTCAAATTTGTTAATTATTCGTTGTGTTGAAATGATTGATTTAGGGGATGTGGGGGGAAAAGATTCTAGGCAAATTTATGGTTTATAAGAATGCCTTAGCAATAAGATGAATGCAATTTCTCAGAATATTAAGCAAGATACAAGAAGTAATTCAGGTACTAAAAGGAAGATAGGTAAAATCAAAGGGAGAATGGAAAAGAATTGCATGTTCAATTTGATGTTGACTGAAGTCTAAGAAAGGAGAGGAGTTTGGGCACATTTGGAGGTGCAAGATATTTTGGAATGAATGGAGATGATATAAGAGGATGGGAAATTGCAGATACATTTCAGATGGGAAGACCAATAAGCAAGAGAGTGATAATAGCAAAGTTTGCTATTATGAATACTATATACAAGATCTTACACAGAGCAAAGAAACTTAATATTTTCACCAATAATGGAATAAAGGGAAATAAAGAGGAAGTTTGTACTAGAAATGAAAGATGCCAAGTTAAATGATAAGAAAACTTATATATGGAATATACAACTTTGGATTAATGGAAAGGTAGTAACTGCAAATGAGTGAATGAATTTTATTTAATAAACAACATTACAAATGGATATACATCAATTTACACTGTCAACTAATCTAAGAAATTGATCACTACCAAAAGTTACTAAGATTCTCCCATGCTTTAACCACCTGGTTGTATATATGGTAAAGAACCTCTATCATAAAAAACCATTTTCTACCATTATGTGTATCCTTCTGCTCCTTTCTTATGCTTCTCCTCTACTTATCCCTTACTTTTCCTAGGAATTCCTTTATCTTATTAAATGCAAATAAAAAGTTGCTAAGTACTAATATAGAAGTGGGCAGAAGGAAATGTGTCAGCAATTCAATGTAACTGGATGGGGAAGCAAAAAATCAAGGTCGGTTTAACTATATGTGTGCCAAGCAAGTGCAGAGGAGGGCAGATGATGATACAGGAAAATGTTAGGATCAATGTGTGGTTAAGTTGAACAAACAGTCTTTTGACCCACTTGTTTAAATATGTAGAACCAGTTTCAAGATACCTTCATTTGCATCATCAGCTAGAAAGTTGATTACTGGATACTTCATTATGTTGTGGGAATGTGTATTCTGCTCTGGTGGAGGTGTGATGAACTTAAAGTTTATGTTTTCATCCCCAAAAATATTTTAAGTTCATTAAACTGTCTTTGTATTTATATATGCAGATTTTTTCCCAAGTTGCTAATTCTGTAGGTCCTTGTACTGATTTCAATAATTTTGCTATATTCAATAAGTCATGGTTTTTTGCTCAGAAATGAAATGCTACTGCTGATTTCTGCATTTGCCTCCTGAAATGTTCTTTTAACTATGTGACTATGTTTCTCTTTGTTTTTCTAATGTGGATTTTGTCACATTCTGTACAACTTATTTTGTAAATACCTGCTTTTTTCTCCTATGGAATATTGTCATTAACATTGTCTACCAGGAGATTCTTGTCATTAAATCTGTTTACCGGAGCTAACCTGATATTACAATCTTTAAGGATATTCTGAAACTTTTTTGTAGCCCATGGATGATATGTGAATTTTTTTAAAATTAGCATATCTTTTCTTGCTGAAAGTGTTGTGATTTCTTTAAGAAGTTTTTGCTACATGGATTTTTGTACTTTTTGTGTACTAGTTCTTTCTTAAAACCATTTTTAGCAACTGTACTTTCTATTGTTTGTATTCTTTGAAGTATTCTTCTTTGTTAATTTGTAAGTTAGCTAGCTGGTGTGTTAAACTGTTAAAAACTACATGTTTGTGCATCATGGGGTTAAAACTGTCAACTTTGATGTGATTGTCTGCATTGTATTCTTTCTGTATATTGCAAATTCTAGGTTTCCTCGATGCTTCATAATTTTGATGTCCAAGAATGGTAACATGTTATCTGTTTCAGTTTCGTATGTGAACAATATGTTTCTATCTAGTATATTTAGAAGTTATATGGAGGCTGAGTTTTTGGAATTATGAAGTTTTGAAAAAGGTTTTATTTGTTTTTTGATTGGAAACATGTATTTATTAGCATAGTTGAGACATGGTTAGAGGATAAGGATGAAATTAGAATGGCAGGGTTAGAATTTGTATGATAAAAAGTTTTGAGAAATATTAAGGGAGGGGCTTCATGTGGCTTGGGATTATTATTTATAAAGGACTGGAAGGTTGCTATATTAAAGAATGGAGCTTTATGATGGAGGATATAATATGGGTAATATTGGTGAAATTTACATTGTGATTATGAATAGTTTATAACCCTCCCAGAAATTCACGGTTTCACAGCCCAGACATCTTTTGCCAGTTAGGAAATGAATGGAAGAAATTAGACAGGAATTTCCTATGGCAGAATTTTTATTACTGGGGGATTTCAATGCAAGGAATGGAATTTTACAAGCAAGGGATTGGGGCATATTGGATGATTTAGTTACAGAGTTAGATAAGGAAGATAACAAAATTAAATTCAAAAATATAAATGTTTAGTATATCATAAGTAACAGTGCAAGCCAATAATAAACTGTAAAATTTATTTATGAATAGTAATTATTTTAGTAATAAATAAATAACTGTATATAAATTTAAAAAAATGTAAAGTATAATTAGAACAACTTTTATTTCTTATATATATGCATTTATTGGATTTTGAAAAAATCTGAATAAATCATACAGTAATCCTCCAAAGTGCAAATTTGTTTCAATATAGATTACTTGGGAGTTTCATTTAAAACAGTAAGATCTAATATTGAAGAAAATATTAAATTCATCTAACATCTCTAAGTGAAAATAAAAAATAGTAATTCCTGAAAAGTTCAACATTCTGTAATTATCCAGTTTTGAACAAATACTCCTCAATTACAGTGTTTGATTATTTAGTCTAAGTATAGTAAGAGATTACCCAACAGCTGACATGCAGCTATTATTCATCCAATTTTTAAGGGAAAAAATTCTATTGATAATCCAGGTAGCTATAGAAGTATTGCCCTTTGTCTAATTTTGGTAAGGCTTTCACTGGGATTGTACCTGAGAGAATTAATGACTGGGCAGAAGAGAACATGTTAATTTCTCCATTTCAATTGGGTTTAGGAAAGGTACAATAACAGGTATGTTTTTATTAAAACAATGATAGATAAGTGTTTGGTGAAAATTGTTGTAGCTTCTATGCAAAATTTGTTGATTTTAGAAAAGACATATTATAGAATTAACAGAGAGTACTTATGGTACAAATTATGAAATAAAAGCATAAATAAGGAGATGATTGTTTTGCTGAAGAATCTTAATAAAGTCAATATGTTCTGTGTTAAATGTGGGGAAGTATTTGTGACTAAGGAAGTAATTCAAGATAGGAGTTTAGGCGAGGGTACATTCTTTTCAATTTGTTTATAGATGATATAATGGTAGGCAAAATTTATCGGCGGTTTTACGCCCTGAATTGAATGGGACGCTGATAACCTAAGATGTTAAGGAGCTTCCGTAAATAAACCAAATCAAAAAAATCACTCTCTAACCATTCCATTATTCTCACATTACTGTTCTCTCCCTTTATTTTTTTTCAGGTCCATGCTTCATCAATTTTAAATTATAATTTTTTAAAATCATCAATAATCCCCTTTTAAGTACTTATTTTCTATTTTTTCGAAACAAATCACTCTATTTTCGCTTTTGCTCGTGAGTTTTTATTACTCTCCATTTCGATCAAGCTCCCCACTGGCGATGACACCACACTCAAACCTCTGGATCACTGACCAACTGATTTTCCCCATCCACTTCTCTTCATCTTATCATTACCCTACTCATCTGTTTCGCACTCGGTGAGGTCCTCGACACGCTCGATGCTATACACTCCTCCCTTCCTTGCCCGGTGCAGGTTGTTCACCTTTCTTTCCTCCTCTTCTCTTCCCCTGCATTCCTTGACCTTGATGGAGCGTCAGCTGGTTTCCGTCTCTAATCCTGCTCTCTTCCCACGTTATCTTGACCTTGCTGCTGTGTCAACCGGTTTTCGTCTATCCTCAAGTGCATGTCGAGCATAATTGCTTTTTCACCTTCGTTCCTGGCTTCCCTCATATTTTTTTATTAATTCCGCTCTTATTTTTCCTTCTCTTTTACCATAGTCATTTCCAATAAAAATTCTCTCACCTTCGTCCAATTCTCAAGACATCTCTAATTTCCCATCCCTCCAATTTACTGCCCAATATCACTTCTACTTCTTCCCATGCCTTTTTTCTCTCAACTTTCTTCCACTTCAAAGATCACTACGTTCAGCTTCCTGTCGCATCCGCCCCTTTCTCCACTTTAACTATCCTGTCCCTACATTCCGTTAACTCTCCTCCTAATTCCTCTTCGAACCTACCGAACTTCTCATTTATCTATTCCTTGCTCTTCTCCAATTTCTCTTCCATTCTCGCCTCTCTGCTTTCAATATCCTTTATATCTTTGGTTATTGAATTGAACACGGCCTTTATTTCCTCAATATTTTCTACCCTTTTCTGTCTTCGTGCTTTAGACCTTTCCGGTGAACCGCCAGTTCCTTGCTCTTTAGTACTGCAACACGGCACCTCATTTCCGTACTCGCGAGCGTTCACTCCTCAAATCCTTAATCTATGCGTTCACGCAAGCAACTCCCGAGTTTACTTTATGCTGATGATTTAATGGCAGTATCTATTTCAGTGATAGGATTAAGATGTATGTTATTAGGAATTATGAGATTGTGTAAATAATGGGGTTTTAAAGGGATTCAGGAGATGACCAAACCAAACTGGTGGAATTTAAAAAGGGAAATAAGCTGAGTAACTCTTCAGGCAGTTACAAGGAGATGATGGGTTAATCTAAGTTCCAACAAGTTGGGCAGTATCCTCTCATCGTTGTCATTACTTCATACCAATTATGAGTAATCAATTCATCTTCTTTCTTTCTTTCTTTCCCTTTCTTTCTTTTTTCTTTTCTTTTTTTTCTTTTTTTTTTTTTTTGAATGATGTTTAACGTCCGTTTTTACTACTGAGGCACCACAGGCGGTGAACACTGGTGATACATGAAGTGAAATTATATATTGTAAAATGATTTTTAAGGAAAGAAACGTTCTAGCCTAAGTTTAGGGTACCTTCCCGGCATTTGCCATTTATGGGAACTGAGGAAAACCTGAGAAAAACTCGGTCAGGAAGGATGGTTTGGGCGGGATTCCAACCCCAGACCTCCCCCTCACAAGTTCGCGCCTTAATGACTCTGGTCACCCTTGGCGAGTTTTTTCCTTTCAGTTTCTTAAACTGTTCTAATCAGGCTCATAAAGTGGTGCCTTAATAGCAAAAACGGGCCTTAAACACTATTAAAAAATACTAATAAGGTGTAAGTTCTAAAGCAAATGGTTTTTGTCTCCAAATACACTAATTTAATTTCTATTTCCTCTTGTGTATATGTTATGCAAGTCATGTTGCCAAATTGATGCAGTTATCATCCTGCTACAGAAGAAAACACTAGAGTTTACAGGAAAAAATGTTTATAGTTCAGCGTCTGATAGATTTTAAAACGATCCTTACAGCCCACCCCATTGAAATATAAATACATTATAATATGTATGTTGTAAAATTAATTATCATAATATTTAATGTATTGTAATTAGTAATAGATATTGTATATGTATAATACGACATAATGTTAACAAATGGTTTGTATATCATCAAGAGAAAATGTCTGGTGTTTTTCGGTTACAGTAGCTTGGAAAGCCAACAAGGTCATAAAACTCTATTCAGAGGAAGAAACCCGAGGGTCCCGTGTGGAGCTCCTTTTTTATAAGGACTGCCGATGCAAGGTTAATAAACTGAAGAACTGTTAATTATGTTTGGTGCTTTTACCCCAATATGCCGTTTTACTGTCTTAAAACTAGCAAATGCTAACAAAATGTTTTAAACGTTCAAAAAATAGCGAATGGCACATTTGGTAGGTGAACTTAAACTAGTCAATGAATATGTATGTTTGTGCTTTTAAAGATAGGCTTGTGACCCTCTGTGGTGGCGTCAAGTCAACAATTACTTGATTTGAATTTAATATACAAGGAAGCGTTTGCTCGGCTGGGGCATGAAATTCGACTCAATTTTCAGACGTAGTTGTAAGATCTACACGTTGCAAGACACAGTTAGTTCGATTCGATTAAGCAGTACGCATTATAAGTTCGACATTGCTGAGGCATGCAATTCTTATTCCTCACTATGCAGTTATAAGATCTATACGTAGTTAGAAACAGTTCGCAGTTACTCATAAGTTCGACGTTGCTGAGGCGATACATCAGTTGAGCAGCTTTCAGTTTCACGCTCCGCGGCACTCATTTGTAAATTTCACACGCGCCAACTAAGTTTATATTGAACGCAGCTAAATCTATCGTACGCAAAACACCAGAGTACGCGAAAGATTTAGAAAATAATAAGTAACATATATGTTTTGCATCCTCAACAGACCTAGCTCTGTTGAGTATGAATTAACAAAATAGCATAATTCATTCTGAAAAATTGCTGCCATTAAAGCATAGGCAACAATATGGAAGTGATCATTCATCAATTTACCAAACTGCTTCAAAATTGGTATCACAAGTGAGGGCACTGGACATAGACAATAAATCTCTTCAAAATTTGTGCCCAATTTGGGGCATTTAGCCGGCGCGTACTAAACTGCTTAAATTTTTTCTCACATATCAGATCCACATACAACATATTTTGGGAAAAATTATAAAGTGTGTGCAAACTATTCAGTTGTAAGAGCCACAGCTATCGTGCCAAAGGTGCACTTCAAAAGGATTAGATTTTGGAAATGGTCTTACAGCTTTATCATCCTTAATATATCTACCAACTAATGCTTTTTAAAGTGTTTCTTTTCATCTGTTAGTTAAAAATTGAACAATTCATGACAAATGGAAATTATGGTATTGCAGACATTGTTAATTTTTTTAACATGATGTTGATTCTGATAGATTGACATTTCATTGCAACATGATGGACATTTTATAAATGAAAGGTGAACACGAATTCAGTAGGTAACATTTCCTGAATTGTATAGTTTTGGAAAAGTGATGTCTGTGCATCCAAATTTTTCCCGAATTAACCCAAATTTGTATGGTTGGTTTTAGCTGTTTCAATGCCATTGGTACAGCTGAAAGATCATTTTGGAATCTTAGAAGGCTGAAGAACTACTTAAGGTCTTCAGAGGGATAGAGCCATCTTAATGCAATCACAATTTTGAACTACCACTAAAACATAACTAGCTCATTGGATTTTGAGAGTATAGCCAACCAGTTCATTGGAAGAAATGAGTTCTATTGGCAGAATTTTGTTAAAAAAAATTCTTCAGTTTTTTTTTCTTAAAATAATTCTTAAGCTATTGTCATTGATTTGCTTGTTTTTAGTTCATAGATTTTTTAAAAAATAATTAAGTTTTAGAGATATTGCAACTACATAAATTTTATTTCAGTTTACCACATATCATAAAATTTTTACTTTATTTCATTTAATTCAAAATTAATTATGAGTAATAAAATCATTAATTTAATTTAAAAATATAAATTAGAATAATTATTAGTATGTACTATTAATAGAGATATAATTTTTTTACATCGGGGTGATCAATTACAACTTTGTTTTTTGGTTAATGTTGCTGTAGTTTACATTCATAAATCTCACAGAGAGAGTTTGGGCCCCCAAAAATATTACAGAAGTCATGAGCTCTGTATTGGAAAGTGTTTTGTCACTTTTCTTTTGAGAAACATATGTTTTCCCTATTCCTTCAAATGGATTTATCATTTTAAATAGAATAGTAGGAAAAATAGAGGGGTTATTGCATAAGATTATCTTGAAAAAATGAAGGTAATTACATATGTATATCTTAGTAAAGATTTTCTCAAATATAATTTGGTATTTAACACTAATTTTTTGTTAAATAATAATATGAGTGAAGAATATAAATTTTATTTGCACTAATTTATTTCAGTTAGTAACATACTCTTAATTAAGCAAATTTCATAGAAATATGTACTGCTAAATAAAATTATAATGTTTTTATTTTTTTAAACCTCTACTGTATTCAGTTGCATTCTGTATGCAATGGAATAAAGAAAAAGGTGAAACATGCTTATGTGACTTTTTGTTTAAAAATATCTTCTGTTTTCCTTTTTCTACTTTAAATTCATTATTTTAAATATTATAACAGAAAAAGTAGAGGAATTACTACAAAAGGTTGTAAAAAATTAAGATATTTGAGTATATAATTTATTAAAGCTAGGCTCAAAATACTATTAAATGCCATGAACCAATATAAAACACAGCAGTTGAGCACACATATATGATGGAGAAATATTGGACCACAAAAAGACAATGTGCAACTAAATTCAAAATATTTATTTTGGTGCCAGCCCATTATGAGTGCTGCTGTAGTTTTCTGTTACTCTATTTTAATATCCAAATGGACTTCAATTATTAGTTATTATTTTGTGCTTGACCACTAGGTTCTCTGTTGGCTCATTGTGCCTGCCAGTTGTCATCACAGCATTCCACCATATTACCATCAGCTTGTAACTGACCAACCAACCAACCATTATCCTTGCATCCAATTCAGCCAGTTCAGTACAGTGATAGGTGAGGTTCTCCATCTATGTTTACTGAACCATTCAATCAGCTTTGGCCATCAGTCTAAAGAGTATCTGTAATAATTTTAAGGGTGGTGCTGCATGGCATTATGTAGTATGAAGATTCTCTTCAATAGGAACCAGTAATCACTAGTCTGTTGATGCCCATTGAAGAAACCTGAAGCCATTCATATTCATCTATGCCACAGCTGCTGCACATTGCAAAAGGGAGTACCCATCAAACAAGGTACCATTATCTTGGGTTCACTGCAGTCTGCTTAAACGATGGTCTGGTCTGCCACTACAGTTTCTGTGTCACATATAATGAGGACACACATTTCATAGGACAGATAACATGCCCACCATGTCCAGTTACATGCAGACCAATCACTCAGCCTCTAAACCAGATGCCACTTTAACATACAGATGTTAGCTTAATTGCAGCATCACTTGCCTTTTATTCTTAAGCTCATGGCCTTACAGCTATCATGAGCACTATAGAAAATGCCATTGCTCAAAAAGTCAATGAAATGGCATCCACACCTATACCAGAAATGCATAGCACTCCATGGGAAACAAAATTTCCAACTTCTGTACCATATCATCTTAGATCCAGCAGAAAGAAGCTAACAGTTTCAAACTATGGAGGGCTGTTCAAGTGCTTATTCACTTCATATGCAAGTATGAATACATACAGTTCACAATATTACTGTGACTTGTTTTATGACCTGCCATGGCAACTTCAATACAGCTATTTATAAGTATGCTGAACAATTTGCCCAAAGAAGACATAATCCTACCCATGAGGTATTCTGAAGATTGGATAATCAGATGACTGCAAGCAACATCATTCCAGTTAGTTCCTTTGATGCTGGCAATGTTAAATTGTTTAATTGTTTATTACTTTTAAGAAATCTTTTCTTTATTAGAGCATTACAAATATCAATTATATTAAATAATTACATACAATGTTAGATAAATAGCTTCATAATCAGGAAGTATATAATAGAACATTACATATAAGTTAATAGAAAACACAATAGATCTATACTTAATATGATACTAAAACAAACTATAAGAAAAAATTAGAAGTTTTGCATGACCGCAGCAGAAGAATAAGTACAATAAGATGTTACATTAGTTACTACTACTTAGTTATGTGCCATTTTTGCACACAATTTCTTTCTTCCTAATATTTTTCTATTGCCTTCCATTCTTTCTACCTGGCCATACCACTAATACTTGCTTGCCATTGGTTTTCTATCCTGCCAAAAGTTCTCGCAAGCAGTCTTGTAACCATCCTGACTAGTTCTCACTGTTAAATGATCTGAATTTGAGTTGATTCTGGGATGGTGTGGTGAAGAACTGTTTTTGTTCATTTCTTCTAAATTCTTAGAGCTGGAGTCTTCTCAAAGGGATAAGCCCTGTAACTTAAAGATATGGTTTTAATACATTTTATTGTAATGTTATTACTACACTTAGTCATAAGGTTACTTTTGTAATTTCTTAAATTAGCGGGGCATTTGTATATTATAAACAATGAGTTGAAATTATTATAATATTGGATAGAATTAAAGGTTTTATATTCATTAGCCAAGCAGGATATTTTATGAATTAGGGTTGAGTAATTCTTTGTTAACCAGTTCATCAATTGTACATTTATTGTATCAATATTCCAAGGTTACATATTTGCTTAAATAATATATTGCTGAGTTACATTTCTCACCATTTTAAAATATCAAATTTTACATTTTTACACTTATTATTGTTTAATAAATATATTAAAACTGTAATGTTTTTTGTTTGTTTTTTTTTTTTTTGGTGACATCCTAGGGGTTTTTACAAGGGTAAGACTTGTTCATGCATGAATGGGTATGTGCCAAATTCTGGTTATTGAATATCAGAATCATCATGCGTAGCAATTAATACATGACAAATATTTAAAGCTGTACCTGAACTGCATTAGAGGATAAATATAATATATATTGCATAAAACTATTAAAGCTGTTAAAGCTAGATATGTTAATACCTTTTTACATATTAACTTATATATAGGAATAATCCTCACATATTATTTTCCAAAATTGAATAGCAAAAAGTTTGGGGGTGGATATTATTCCGTTTGGGCTGGTAGCACACCACTTCAGACACACCAAAATCCGGAAGTTGGCATTTTACGTCACAAGCGAGAAACGCATGCACAGACCGCGTCATAGATAATTTGCCTCGCGTCAGCTGAATTGAAAACACGTGTTTAGCAAGGCTATTGTGAAACATCGTTACAGCTAGTTCATGGCGAAAGAAAAGCTCCATATCATTGAAAAGGCAAAACAAATTGGCAATCGCGCTGCTGTACGAAAACAGGACGTGAATGAGAGCTGAATTCGCGATTGGCGAAAAAATAAAACTGATTTTTAGCAGAAGAACAATAACAGGCGGATATTTCGTTTACAAAAAGCAGAGTTTCTAGAAGTGGAAAACAGATTATGTATGTGAAAACAGATAGTTCGGATGTGCCGTTACGAATGAAATGTGTCAATTGATAGCTGTAGCAATAGCAAGAGAGCTAAACATAACCGGTACTGGTTTTAAGGCTAGTCGTGGATAGTTAACGCGTGTTTTCTCACATAATGCCCTCAGTTTTCGTAAGAAAACTAGCACCGCCCAAAGTCTCCCTGCCGATTACGGAGAGAAGATAGTGCACATATTTATCATCAGATTGCACCATAGAAATCAATATTTACTATCGCAAATCGTTAATGAAGACCAAATGCCTGTGTATGTTGAAATGTTGCAAGACTACACAATAAATAAAAAAAAAAAAAAGTGAATCCAGCGTGGTAATTAGAACTGGCGGTAGTGAAAAACAAAAAAAGATGCACTGTTATGCTATGTGTAACTGCGAATGGAAGAAAGCTACCCCATTTACTATCTTCAAACGAAAAACCATTTCTAATGAGAATGTTAAGGACGTCATCATCCGATAACCGACACGGGTAGCCGAGGTCGTTAAGGCACGGACTCGTGAGCGGGAGGTCTGGGGTGCGATTCCCGTCAGGACCGTCCTTCCTGTCTAAGGTTTTTTCCAGGTTTTCCTCAGTTCTTACAAATGGAAAATGCCATGGGCATTTAGGCCTGGAACACTTCCTTCGTTTAAAAAAATTCTTTCTCAATTTATGATTTCATCTCATGTATCATCAGTGTCCACCGCCTGTGGTGCCTCAGTAATAAAAATTAAACACTATTAAAAAAAAAAATGCGTGCTCATCCTGAAGGGTGGATAGCCAATGAGCTTGTGGTCGACTCGGTGACGCGAGTTTAGCCACGTCGTCCAGGAACGCTACTCAACTTAAAGAACATACTTGTTTTGGATAATTATGGCGGCCATACTACAAAATACAGAAAGTTTTCAACTTGGAAAGAACTGACCTGGCTATCATTCCTGAAGGACTTACACCGATTCCCCAATCATTGAGTATCTGCGTCAATGGACCGTATAAATTTGCATTGAAAGAACGTTATACGAGATGGATAGCCGAGGAAGAGCACCAATTATCTCCGAAATTAAGCGCCCCGAAGTGATCCAAATCTGCGAATGAGTGAAAAATGCATGGGACTAGATTTCTCTACCATGGATGGGAAGAAGTTTCAAGAAGTGCGGAATTTCGCATTCCCTCGATGCAACGGACAATATGCTGTGTGAGGATAGAGATCTTGATGTTAATGATGACAACGACAACTCTCCTTGCTGTGATGATGAATAGAGTTAAGACAGCGAATTATTATATAAGTAGTGATACTTTATCGTGTTTATTTATGCCAAATAAAACAAATACGTTTCAGATGCCGTCTTGGGTGTGTACATTTTCTTCTTGCAGAGTACTGGTTGATTCCCTATTCGCAAAGTGATTATCAAGATTACGACGCAACGAATTTCTTATATGCAATAACAATTTAACTTATACTTTATTGTAGTCTTTAATGTTTACAATATAAATATTTAGTACAAAACTCCTTTCATAAAATATGGATGTAGGGGTTATTTGTACATAATTAATACCACTAAAGTTACATATTAAAAAAATCTTCTATTTTATATACGCTGTTATTTATAAATAAGTTCTTCATTCTTGTTTTAAATTTGTTAATAAAGGAAGAGCATTCAACTCGGTTTATATTATCCTGATATTACACATTCTTCATGAAGATTTGTACTCTTATTGGCACAATTCCATCGATCATTTTAGATATTTGACTTTCTGTCAGTGGCATGGTGAAAATGTTGAAGGAAACAAAATTGCTAAATTGCATCATGTGGAACAATGGAGCACTCTTCATTCTTGAGACTTCAAATCCCACCCTGATCATATATGGGAAATATATGATGAAAGTTCACAAGCCAATATGAGAGGGCATCAGGTTGGTGCAATATCAATGTATGGACTGGTATTCTTGGTACCAGAATAGTGAGGCCATATATACTTCTGGGAAAATTCAAGGATGCTATGTACATAGCATTCCTTTAGGACATTGTCTCCAAATTCTTGGAAGATATTCCCCTTGCTACATGGTAAAATATAATTTATCAGAATAATGGAACATTTCCTCACTACAGTTTTGCAGCTAGAAGGCTGCAGGACAAGATACTTCTCCATAGATGGATTGGTAGTGGCAGCATACCACACTGGCCATTAAGGTCCCTGAATTTAAATCCATTGAATATCTGTAAAAAGCTTATCTACAAAGTGCCTGTCAACAACTTCTGAGCAGCTATTTCAAAATTTCCTGGGGCCATAGCACTGATTAGCAAGGAAAAGCTACATTACATCCAAGAAGTTATCATACACCATTCTACATTCATATGAAATGGGGTATCTTTGAACATCTGTCGTAGAAGCTTTAAAATATGTCTGCATGATAAATAATTCTTTTTTATTTTAATATAACCATATTTGTCACTGTTGAACAGAAACTACTTCTTGCAAAATACAGAGTTATTATGTGTGTCAATTCTTTTTTGCATGCTCCTTTTCACCTTTTAGCACTATTGCTTAATTAATTCTGAATACACTGTATATGCTCAAGGATAAATGGTATTAAAAATTGTTAAAGCTATCTTACATTCCTTCTTTTGGGTTTAAGGCAATTTCTATATGAAATAAGCAACATATATGCAATTCATTTAAGAACTTTTGAAAAATAAGATATTTTTAAAAAATTCTTTTGGAACTCACACAGTGAAGCTTGTTAAATGTAAATTATATCTAATCTGTCATCTAACACACTCTTATGCTTCCCTTAATTTTAAATAAGGTGGAACCGGTTTCGAAGAGACGTCCTCTCCAACTTCAACCAACTTGATGACTGGTATGAGAAACTAACATCTATGAGGACCTGTGGCTCCGTCCTGGTGGTGTTTTTTTCTTTATAAACTGAAAATTTGTATTACATTCTCCTGTAATGTCGAAATTCATAAGATCACTATGTCTACGAATGTAAATCTTCTCCCATGTGTCCAATTCTGAATGTCCGTGTGCTTCTTTAAGTAGCTGTATACAAAGAAAACCGTTTGTACAGAAAAAACACCACCAGGACAGAGACACAGGTCCTCATAGATGTTAGTTTCTCGTACCAGTCATCAAATTGGTTGAAGATGGAGAGGATGTCTTTTCAAAACCAATCCCACCCTATTTAAAAGTAAGTGAAGAATAAGAGTGTATTAGACGACAGATTAGAAACATATATGCAGATTGACACAAGTAAAATTTCATATATGTCCTTCATATTTGAAACTGATTTTGAACTGAAGTCAAAATCATCTATATGATGGTGGTATAATGTGCACAAATTCGAAACAAATCAAGTTATATCAATTTTCCTACTTACAGTTTTTATCAGGCTTTTGCTCTTCAAAGTTACCTAAAGTACTGTAGATACTTCTGCTTCTTGGACCCACGAACTGCAAAAATTGTGCACAATTCTTATTCTGGAGTATGTAATATTGATTCCCTTATCAATCACAGGACATTAATAGTTGCAGATAATTTAAGACATTTCTTTCACAAATATTAATTTTACTTCAAATACAGGTTAACTCAAATTTTCCAAACTTTTGGTTTATGTAACTATTAGTGTATCATTAATTTCATGACTCCTCTACAGTAAAAGAAAAAAAAAAAAAGTAATTATTATGTTTGTTAAGTAGTGAAGCTCATATAGGTATTTAATAGGTGTTTATTTCCTAATGTACTGCCATGTGTGGCTGAAGTCATTAATATGCAGACTCATGAGTGGAAAGTCTGGGGTTCGAATCCCACCAGGACCATCCTCCCTGACTGAGGTTTTTCCAGTTTTTCCTCAGTCCTCATAAATGGCAAATGCTTGGGAAGTACCCGAAACTTAGGTCTGGAGTACTTCCTTCCTTTAAAAAATATTCTTTCCCAGTTTATCATTTCATCTCATGTATCATCAATGTCCCCAGCCTGTGGTGCCTCAGTAGTAAAAACAGACATTTAACACCATTCCAAAAAAATCCTAACAATTTAGTGAAAAAATGTTTGAAAAAATTATATGTATAAATTGAAAAAAAGGTGGTACTTATTGAATTTTTGAAACAACATTTAGATTTGAAATGGCTAAAGCAATTGATCAGAGATGTATGTGTGTAAGTGCCTGTGAAGATGTCAGAGTGGAAGTGTGTACATCTACATCTATATGTACATATAAAATATAATATAATATAAAATCTGTATACGCTACCCTGGTACCTGGTTTCCTAAACCAGTGCGTGTATATCAAATTTTCCATTTATTGTTATTATAACTATACAATTCAATAATATTTTAATACATTATTTTACAGATTTTCCTAATAACTAGATTAAAATAATATAATAAAACAATAAACAAAAAAATAATTAATTGAACCAAAATATAAATTTACTTAATTACTTCCCAAATTAATCTTCCAAAATCTACAAAACTACCAAATTAACAATTTAACAATATTACTGGGAGCCAGTAGGAATTATAGCTGGTAGCCAGCTATTCTATCCTTTACATTTATTCCATAACTATACAACTATACTATTACTAACCACTGGTTACCAGCGGTATGTACTGGTATCCAGTACTCGGCAGAAATTCTCTTAAATTGGACATTATCCTTAATTGTTTCAATTCTCCTTAATTCATTACAATTATAATAATATTCTTCTATTTGACAATTTACTTCACTTAAAGTTCATTAATCATTATTAATCTTTCCTACTCATTTCATTTATTTGCCCCAACACTTGAACTCATTAAACACTATCACCTCACTTCAACCATATTACTCTCCAATTTTTCTTCCCAACCATTCCTTCTTCCATCTCGCTTGATCCTCCTGGTCCCCTGGTTGCACCATTTCTTGCGCTCAGCTCCTTTCCGGACACCACTACTCCATCCTCCATCTCCTGCCGCGGCTCATTCCCGTGTATCTCCAACATCCTTCCTTCACCTTCTGTAATCTTCCTTCTTCCATCTTCTTCCCGATGTCAAAACTCTTATAGGTATATTCTCTACTTCAAGTTGTAAATCAACATTATCCCCGTTTATTATATTTTTTAGGCATTTTTATCTCCATATTCCCTTCTTCCTTATCTTTATCTTCTCCTTCTAATATTCTCTTCCTGTTGATTTAATTAAAGTTATTTTCTATTCTTGTTAGTTATTTGTGTTTGGGGGTTGTCTTTACATATGTATGCGTTCTGATCTTCTTACCTCGTCCTCAGCTTTTTCATTACATCTAATTATCTGCTCTTATGGTATTACCTCTTCCCTTGCTAGGTTACTTATTTTGAGTGCGGCCTGCTCGAGGTATTTATATAGGCCCTTATTTCTAAGTATATGTGCCACCTGATGGCCACTTAAAATTTCTCTTTCTTCTCTTACATGTTCTAAATAGCATGTGCATTCAAATAACACATGTTCTGGGTTATCCTGTGTTTTGCAAAGTGTACAGATATCGTCCTCTGTTCTGTTGATTTTTTTACAATAAGTTTTGTAAGGCCCGTGACCTATAAGGTAATGTATCATGCCTTTGGTAGGTTGTATAAATTTTAGTTTTAATCTCTCAAAAATGTTGTTAAATAAGTCGAAAGTTCTCCTGCCTGTCTCGGCATTTTCCCATTCGTGTTGCCATTGTTCTTTTAATTTGTGTTTTATTTCATTTAAATTGTTGCAGTGACTGCCGATTATTATTATCTATATGTACAAAAGTTTTAATTTTTTTTATATTTTTCAGGAAATGTGGAAAACTTCCCAGTGCCTGTAAGTGCAGACAAACTAGAAATTTCTATACCTAATGAAGGGATTCTTTTTGACTATGTATACCAGTTTAAAGGAAAAGGATCTTGGAAATACTGGCCAGATTTCTCTAAAAGTGTACACATTATTGAGAGAAGAAATATTAATAAAGTACTAATACCAACTGTTGAGTCTTTGAGGTTAGTTTAAATTTATGGTAGTATTAGCTATGAAAACATGTAGCAGTATATGATTAATCTGAAATTGATGATTTATTTTTTCTTTTGCTAATATATTTATTTAGCTATCACAAATTTCACATGACAATAAAAAGTTCCATGTCTCTTGTGGAAGCACATTGTAAAGGGAATTAAGGGCAACATATCTGTTAATTTTTCAAATGCATTTTTCATTATTTTATTTACTTGTTTGTGGTATAAATTTGAACTTACTCAAAAATAGTTCTGTTGTCCTGTATAAAAACATGGTTACCATTTACCCATATTATAAAAGGATTTGATTCCACATGGAAATGTAATAGTGTGCAATTTATGGTCTTTAATTAATAGCCCATATCAAATGTACTAAAATAAATTAAGCAGCCAAAAATTAACAATGTTTTAAAATTGTAGATATGGTACTTTAAAGCAAGTTATTTGTTTAAAACATTTTAAATATACCTGAGGCAAGTCATTTGCTCCTTCTCTCTGCTACAGACAAATGTGTTGACTTGTTTGAGCTCCTAGCTGAAGGTTTCTGTTCAACAGTAGCCAGTCCTCATAGCAACATCAAGTTGACCATAATATTTCGTTTACATCACTTTAATGTTCTAATAGGATTTCTCTGTTCTTTGTTAGGTGTTCCAAAGTTTTCTAGGAAATAGTTAATATGACAACTGAAGAAATTTAATTTCAAATCTACCAGATTCATACACAGGCACTATTTTTTACACTAAGCTCCATAAATAAATGGAGTTTAGTGTAAAAAAATGAATACCTAAGCTTGGGATATATCTGGATTTGTTCCTTATCACAAAAAGGCTAATGTGAGTAATTTTAGATGGCAATGGACTTTAGACCAGTTGCTGCTTGTGATCATTTATGTTTGTAAGACCACATGTAGACTGATGATTTTGAAATTGGGAAATTTAGGACATGCTCAAAAATTAATCAAAGTCACATAGCCAGAGGCATGATTTCTTCTGTATTACATTCATGTTCTGAATCTCATTTTGTCTGAATCATATACATAAGTGTAATATTTTCTTTTACTTTTACGCCAATATATCAAAGTTTTCAGTTCTTCAAGGCTAATGAACACCGTGTAGAAGCTGAAATTAACTTTGTGATTGTTTCTTTTTGCACCCAATGTTACGACTCTATATATTGAGCCAAATATTTAATCCGTGTTGATGTTTTCTGTAGGTTTTGGTAGATTTTAAGCTTATTTTAATTTTATATACATTCAGCAAAATAAATTCTCTAATTGATGAGTTAACATTCTTCAGAAACTAGTAAGGAATACTCTGTAAAGATAAAAAAATTCAAGAATTTTCCATGCATTATAGCTGCATTACATCACAACAGTGAAGATGATTGTCAGGACATAGGATCCTCAGTAGGAGAACCTTTGAAGAGGAAAAATTTCAATTATAAATTCATATATTTTAACTCTGATGTGTGTGATAACATTGCCTGTCATTTGGATTCTCACTTCCAAGGTTATTGCAGAATACAATTATTGTACATAATGTAAAAGGAAAAGCATCCGTAGTTTAGTTTTCTAAAGTGAATAAATATTTACTCCTGGAATTATAACAGGGAAGAAAAACATACAAATTATTTTTATCAAAGTGTACCTAGTAGAAAAAAGGAACTGTTCATATCATATCACATATCATATCATATCATATCATTAATTCATATATCATATCATATCATACTGTAGATCCTATAATGAGTTAAACTGTAAAAGATTTTGTCTAAGTCCAGGAGGTAAATTTTATCAGAAACTACATATAATATGAAAATTGATGAAATTTTCACATTGTTTATATTTAAAAATTTTATCTGTGATGTAGAGTGTGACAGAGATGGTCATTTTTGCCATTTTTAAAATGCCATCTTAGAGAAATTAGTGATAACTTAAATTATTTACAACTAGAATACATACAAAATAGTAATTTAAAGTATTTATAGTTGCATTGCTGAATTAATTCAATGGAAAAAATCAATGCACTTATTTTTTGATTATATGAAATTCTACTCTATATAGAAAATCTGTGATAAGGTATCTTTTTAATGCTAACCTGAGCTTATTTTTATTAGTAAGCAGTTCCTTTATAGATGATGGAAGTACATGAAATAAAACTTTTTGGAGTGCCTGCAGCTTATTACTTTGTCTGCGCAAGTCCTGGTTGTGCCTGGTTATTTGCTGTTAATATCTGAATTTTTTATGAATACTTCTTAATTTTCTACTACAAGTAAAAGTACATCTAGAATGTGCTTGCAAGTTATTGGTAGAATTCCAAATGCTTTGAATAGCGATTTACAATGAGATGATTGTTTTGCCCCTGCCATTATTCATATTACCCTTTCTTTCTTTTGTACAAATATATTTTTTTTTTTAGCATTTACCAAATTTCCCCTGAACATTATTCCATAGGTCATTAAGGAATGTAAGTAAGAATAATATATACTTTTTAGGATACTCGTATTTGTAAATTGAATTACTCATCTGATTGCAAAAAAATTTTAGCTTATTTTGGGTGAGGTGAAGACAATATGATCTTTCTGATTCATATTATAATCAGATGAAGTCCAAGAAATTTCATGAAAGTAATTTGGAAGGCAATTTATACTAACATCTTTACCTAAGTTCTAGATAGTTAAACAAAGTACAATATTTCCACATTGATTGCATCAGTTTCCAGTCCCTGGTTCATCAGCAGATCCTACTGAAATTCCAGGGGACTAGGCTCCCACCCAAACAAAGCATTAAAATAAATATTCCACTTACTCTATTTATACCAATTAATTTTGTCAGCTAACTACAATCCCTACAAACTACTAATGCCTTCATTTCTCAAATACCAATTATAGCATGTATTCACATTCTCAAGCAATTCAATTAAATTCAATAAATTTAATATAATTTCACTCCCAAATATTCCCAGATCAATGACATTTTGCATAATCATACAGGTATCCTTTATCATCTAAAATTGATCTAAATTACATATCTTTCAACTGACCATTTCCAATTCATAATTGTCAAAAGAGATTCAGGTGATGAAATTTGGAATTTAAGGGTGGATTGCACAATACACCAATACATAAGTTTCCACTCTCACATTAACACCCACATAACCTCACTAATTTTAAAATGCCTCTCCTTCTCTTTGCTTGCAAGAGTACTCCTGAACAGCAAATCCAAACCTCCAGAAACTCAACCATGAATATTCTTCTTTAAACTATGATTGCCAATGAAATCACACCCCTGAACTTTGATGCACTCATTGCTCTCAAACCAGTTTTCAGCTAGTGGTAACTCATGGGCTTTATTCAAAATTTCCTTGAAACAACCTGCATTCATCCCTCTTCTTATTCCTTCCCAGTTCCAATAAACCAAGTTTCACAACCTTCCCTCTTTCTTCCTCACCCTATTGTGAACCAGAACAGAGCCTAAATGAATCTAACTTGTTCTTGCTCCTTAGCGTTCTCCCACTATTCGAATGTTGACTGACACTGACAGGCAGTACTTCCCAATACTCCTCACCACCGCACCAAACACACTATGCTTCATTATGTCTCCAATTTGCAATAAACTTCCTATCAAAGTGAATATGATGCTAGATAAACTTGACTTGGACTTAGCTAGTACCATCTTACTTCACACTCATGGTGTTGACCTACTTTCCCTAGCCAGCTGGTTAGCAGAGGCCAATTCCTTCTTATTTGCTGGTATTCTTCTCATCTATGATGTCATCTTCCTCCCCTCTTTGTTCACTCTGCTAACATGTTGATCTGGCTTTGCTTCGACCCTTGGACTTTCTGTCCTTTCATTTCCCTTTTATTACACACAAGTGAAAAATAAACTATTCCTTTATTTTTCAACATAATTTCCATTTAAATTCAGGCATTTGTCATACTGCTTCACAAGCTTTGAAATCCCCTCTGTATAGGATTCTGTTGTCTGCAATTGTAGTCACCCTGTGATGCCGTTCTTCAGCTTCTAATTCATTTTTCTTACTGTCTGGCAGTAGACATTACAAGTATTTGTTTATTGTGTACCTCCTTTCATAAACTCCATCAATAATAATCTTGATTGTCCTCCCAAAAATAAAAACTCTTGCCATTAGCTTCTTGGTTGAATCATCATGGATGTCAGTGCATCTATCTTGGTTGATGACATCAACATTGAACAATCCTCTCCCTCATAATGTTGCCATATACTACAGTGATGATGAATTACAGCTGCCATTTGTGTCTTTGCCTACAGAAACCATATCATTGTTTGTTTGCAAGTCTGTCTTGGTGAGAGAAACAGTCAAATGCAACCTCACAATGACACTGCTAGGAGTTACTGAACCAAGCTACAGAGCAAATCAAGAATAGCACTGCTACTGCTAATCCTGCTTGTGAATAATGAGACTGTAACATACTTTCCAAATTGCCCTCATATGTTATTAGATTTTATGATTTCTTTGTCTTTATTTATGTCTTTAGGTCTGTAATGTTTTTATTTATTATGTGAAAATAATGTATTTAGTTTTTTAAAGTTCATATGAATTTTGTAACTGTCAAATCAGTTATTTAGTGTACTGAAAGTATCATTGAATTAATTTGAGGGGTTACTAAATTTGATTCTATAATGAGAATACTAGTATCATCTGCAAAAAGAATGTATAAATGTGTTTGTTTATCACTGAGGGGAGGTCATTAATATATATATTAAAAATAATAATGAACCCAAAATATAATATTGAACACTGTGCTTAACTCTTGATCATTCCGAGTACATGTCATTATTTGAAGAATTTATGTTAACTTTTTCAGATAATTACAATTTGCACTTAAAATGGTCAGTAGTAAAGCACAGTATTTCTCAAGGTTCTATTTTGGGTCCAATATTATTTTTACTATATATCAATGATTTTCCCTCAGTAATAAGCAAACATGCACATCCAGTTCTTTTTGCAAATGATGCAATTCTTTGAAGAAGAGGTGATCAAATTTGTTCTCAAGAGAGAAGGGTGGAATTTTACTTCCATTTTTGTTTGTGGGAAAAGAATAGGTGAGTTTGAGCACTATTTATTTATTAAAACTTAAAATATATTTCATTATTGATTAAAAAGTGACATTCTCAGTTGTAGTTCTATTACAATTGTTGATGCACAATTTTTTGCTAAACATTCAGTGTTTCACCTACCATAATGCATACAGAACTGCCAATCTTTTGGATCATAAGTTATTACTATAGAGCCACCATCATGCCAAGTATGTCAAAAAAAAAAAAAAAAAACATTGTAGATCTACACATCTATCATAAAAAATATTTTTTCTTTTCCTTAAAATTGTATATCAATATGTGGTGCTTTCAGGAACTACAAATATTTATTTTCTCAGACTGTTAAAGTTCTTAATTAGTAATACTCAAGTCATGTTTCAGTTAATATTTTGTTACATCTAAAAAAAAAAAAAACCTTGATTTTTGATGAAAAGATTTTCCTTTTTTTATGGATGAAATTGCATACTAATATTGATATTGGAATTGGGATATCTGGTCCATGCATCACAAATCTTATTGCTAATGGCACATTTTTGCTTTAAATGTTCCATGCTCAACCCAGGTATTTTAAAAATGTGAAAACAGCCGTGTTTTAATAAATTTGTTTATATGCCAAGTCACTAAAATACCAATTGGCATAGGTGAGCAAATTTCTTTGTACTACTGCCTCTATTTTCTGCATGACATGTAGAGTCCACATTTTACACTGATTTAATTTTAAAACGTTGCCAAATGCAAACTCTAGACCAATGAGGTAATATTCCTTTTCTGGCACATTATCACAAATGAAACAGAAATGGTTTGATTTATTCACAAAGGCTCTTCTAAATGTAAAATTAAATCTTGTAATTGTGATTAAAAAATAAAGTAAATGTGCACTGGGGTACTTAAGTTGATTCAATGGTATTTAATACCATCTACAAACACTTGGTAGCTTTCAAGATTTAGCAATGTTCAGTATAAATTTCCTATTATAAAAATGAGATAAAATACTTTTGGTGCTCTGTTATCTCTGTGAGAAACAGTCTAGGAATGGAATGAATTAGGACATCCTACCCTATATTAAGTAATAGCTGGAGACAAGAATTTCATGCAATTTTTGATTGAAATAGATGGACATTTTTTGTGCAGTTTATGCGTTTTTAAATCATGCATAATGCATATCTGAAGACTTTTGCCTTTATTGCTTTTTATACACTCACACACACACATACTTTATTTTTAGTTTTTATGCATATTTAAGGCAATATTTATTAAACTGTTAGGTTAGAATTCTGTGGTGTCAACTATGCTTTTTTCTCTCAGATATTTAATTGCAGCTGTTATTTTGTTACTAAACCATGAGTTATTTTAAAATGATTGTGAATGTGTTTAGAGCTGTTCATCTGTATTATGGTTCCAGTAAATTCCAATAAAAGTTTCAAAATTTCATTAATAGTGCAGTGGATTAAAGACAAAAACTTTATTAGGTCAAATGGGAAACAGTGTACTGTTACTGTTGCAATAAAGAGGTAAACTTAAGAGAGATTAGGAATTTTTTCATATTTTGACATAAAATCTCATTTTTGCATAATTTACTAAATAGTTAAAACACTTTTTCAGATTAAATGTTCTAAAAATTCCAAGTAGATCAGCTTGTTGATTCTGCATTTTATACTGCAAAAGTGTAGAAATTGAAATTGGAATTTTTGGGTTTAGCAGCTAAGAAGACGCTGAGCAAAGTGATTGAACAAAACCCAGATTGCAAATACTTTGTGAAGTAAAGGTGCTTATATGCAGGGAAAAAATGAATGAAGAATTTGATCTGACTTTATCACAGATTTTCTTATTCAAGTATGTACCCATAACATCTTTTGGCATTGAGAGGTCATTCTCTATTTAAAAAAAAATCAGTAATTGACAAGTGCTGCAAGCTGATGGAACGGAATTTAGAAATGTTATTGGTTATTAATTGGCCCCAAAGGAAGTAAATTAAACTCAGACAATAAAAACTTAAAATGCATGTTTTTGTTACATTTTCAGCTTCATTGTATATATCTAGTAATTTTATTGTGTGTGACTGCATGCATATTTCAAAATTTCATTGTACATGAAAATATAATCTTTAGTAATAACATAATCAATGTGTAATGAAATCAGGAATAAGCAAATTAAAATGTAATTTTAGAATTTACATAGTTATCTGCTTTTCATTATCATCACCACCATCATTATTATCACCATCATCATCATAGCCATCACCACCAAAACTGCCGCCGACACCGCCGCCGCCACCACCACCGCCACTACTATCACTACCACTACCACTACCACTACCAGCTCCACTGCCGCCACCACTACACCATTCTATCTATGCACACCATGCAACAACTTTCCATCTGGAAATCATTTATTTAGAATGTTTTACATAGGCTCCAAGGCTGAAAACATCCTGCTTCCTGAACAAAATTATGCTTTTCCAGAAAAATAGAACAAACAATGTACATAAAATACATCACAAGTAGTTTATATATCTCATCATCACTTCCATAGGTACCAGGAATTTAAGTGTAAGCTCTTATCTTAAAAGAATTACATAAAAATATATTGATATACCCTTCCAAATTTTTTAAGTTTAGCACCTCACCTTCAGAATTATTTCAAGTTAATATATATTTTGTTGTAAATTTCCAAGTTTTTTTCACCTAGTTTCTGGCCACTATTCCTACATTCACCAATGCCCTAATTGTAAAGCCTTTAATAAGATAATTATTCCTTGTTGACCCTTTCATAGTCTCAACTTAGCCAAAGTTTTAAAGATCCTAGCATTTGTTAATTGTGCCTCCAGGAATGTTACTATACATGTTGTTATGCAAAAGCTGTAAAGTGAGCCAAGTTGGTTTAATATTCATATAGTTTCACCTAAAAGAACATCACAGGCAAGTGAGTAGTAGAGTAGTGTTTAACGCCCGTTTTTACTACTGAGGCACCACTGGCGGTGGACACTAAGACAAGTGAGTAAAAGCTAAATCTCTTTTACTGGTGGCCCAATAAACCTTTACCATAAAAAAGTATTTAATGAAATCTACAATTCTACATTTATTTATTTCTTGGATATCAGTACTTTATTTTTTTGTTTATTTATTTATTCTTAATTTTTTTCAGTTAAACACCCTGTCTAAAGAAATTATGAATGAATATTTGATGAACAGAGTATAACTGAAATTGCAGCCCACAAAGCATAGTTACCTGACATTCATTTTTCAGGATAAGAAAAAAACTCTGGAAAATCCTTGCCAAAGTGATTGGTCTTATGGGATTCAAACCCAGGACCTCTAGACTTGCTGGTAGACATGTTGATCAGAATACCATAGAAATGGTCACCAGGGGTTTAGAAATCAGTTTTAGAAATAATGAGAGGGCCACAGTTTTCATAAGTAAATCATAATTAACTTCAATTGTAAGATTATTCATTACTGCATATTATTAATAAAGATTTTTCACCTCACTCAACATGAGTTTCACCAGTTGCCTAATGACTAAATTTTTCTGTGTAACTCATTTTTATTAAGTAGTATATGCATGTGTATATATGTTTTAACTAAGTTAACTACATAAATATAAATTTGAAAAATATTACAAAGAAACACTGATTACTGGTACACAAGATACCCATTAGATTATAGTTTAAACTACCATAGCTCATAACTCATCATTCAATTATTATTTATTAATAAATTGTGTATTAGTGATTATAAGAATGTTCATCGTTTTCCATTATCTGCTTGCTTTCAAAATAAAATATTAACATTCTAGGTATCAGTTTTTAATAGAGCTTCATGCTCGTCATTATTATCCTTTGCTGATAGCTGGACCCTCTAGTACTGGAAAAAGTTTTATTATGCAAGACATGCTAAAGAATAAACTGTCTGAAGAAAAGTATATTTCATTATCTATTACATTGAATGCTCAGACACAAGTAAATCATGTTCAGGTAAGTGGCCTGCTTTCTTTCATTTTTAAAGAGGACAGAAAACATTTTTATTCCCATTGTTATTCAAGATAAATATGACATCAAGCATAATGAAAACAAGAAATAACCTTTTGAAAAATAGAAGTTTTGGAACACATTGAGTTGTGAATAAGATGGCATGCTTTGCAAAAATTTATTCACTTTATTTTAAGTGCTTTTATATAATTTACATTTTATGTTCTTTTTGTGGTGTTTCTAAGGGCACTAATATAATTGGTAGAAAGTAGAATTATTTAGCTCTGAATAAATTACATATTATTTCATCACTAAGATGCACCATTGTTGCTGAAAATAATAAAAATACTTGTGTACATTTGCTTATTACCTTTAGTGGATTGTAATATAACCTGGTATTAAATCCCACCTTGCTGTGATAAATGCCACAATCTGAAACAGAATTGTCAATATGGCATAATATTCCATATTTTGGCTCCGATATGATTATGTCTGCTTGTCAACTCATGGGACCAGGTTCAATTCCTGATTTGGACATGTTGCCTGAATAAAGTTTTTACCACAATTTTCCCTTACTCTGAAAAGGTGAATAATAGGTCATTTAGACACTATGGGCATTTGCATCTCATTTCATTCATTATCTAAACATACCTTGGTACTTGTGAAGATGTTAAAACTCTTTCAGAAATAAATATGACATGGCATAAAAAATATTTTTTCATTGATTCAATTATTTTAGCATATGAAGGAATTTCTTAAATTTTCAACAAATTGATTAAAATGCTAATAATGTATTAACTTACTAATTTTGATTCAACATGAAATCATCATTATCATCATCCACTAGGATTTGAAGATGTAACATCCTGAGCTTAGACCAAATGATCTCAGCATATAATTGTTCAGCTTATCTCTCTCACAGTTGCATTCCTTATAAGATTAAACCTCTCTAATTAGTTTCTTGCAGTGTTTGAATCCAGATCTGATTTCAGAATCAGCATTTATCTTAACACCTTTGGGCTCCAAAGAACAATATTCCCTTACTGAGGTCCTTGACCCATCTTATGTCTAATTGAAATTGTTAACTTTCATGATGCTCATCATTTAAAAGAAACTGACTTCATGTTAAATTATTCAGGTCTTTAGGCAATTCAAAGTGATATAGCTTGTGCATTTTTATACCTGTATATGTATATTTATGGGTGCAGGTTTTGAATCTGAATTTGGTTTGTTTTATGGAATATTTTCTAACTGTAGCCAAATCGCAAACACACATCTTTTCAAGAAATACATTTCAGTATGAACCCCAGCAAGGAAATCTTCAATTTCTGCACTTATTACTCATTAAGAGCAAAAAGTGAGACATTTGCAAGAGGGTAACAACTGTTTCACTAATGCAGTCACATTTTTTCTCAATTCCCTCTGGAGTGAATATGTAAACAACCTCTATCCAATAGATGGCAGCAGAATGTAAACATTTTGACTTCCTTCTATATAGAATGTCTTAAATATTTGCTTTTAATTTTTTATTTATTTACCATTCAAGTACAAAGGCAGCATATATATATATATATATATATATATATATATATATATATATAATCCTTTAACCCCAAATCAATTTCTAACCATAATAATAGTAACTGAGCCCCAGTCTTTGGTTCATCAGTAGCTTCCTACTGGAATATCCAGAAGAATTTTTCTCAGTTCCTTCTATAATCCATACCTATTTTCAAATAACAAAAAATCACTAATAATATGAAAATGAATATTAACTAGAAATTAATTCTTAGATTAATCAAACAATATTTAAATGCTAAGAAAAAATACAAATACAAACTACAAAGAAACCTCCACCTATTTGGGGTTCTTTTAATTAGTATTATATACTATGTATCAAAAATCAATATCCATATTAACTTATCAATTACACAACATAACATAGCTACATTGATATAAAAAGTAGTTTTGTTGATTAATGAATGGTTTAAAGGGAATGGGAAAGGATAATTTATGCTGCACATTGTAATTACCACTTAGACTTTAGATCATGCATGAAATAATGGTAAAAATGGAAAGGCATTAATTTTATTCAATAAGTACAAATTTAGCTTTTAAAAATCATTAAAGTATTGTATTATTATGTGAGTATTTGTAATGATTAAGTGTAAGTGTTAAAGACTGATTTGAACAATTAGGTTATTATGGAACATAATATAAAACAGAGTGTGAAAGTGATGAACAATGAAATAAATAAATTAATTATTAGCAACAGAAATGAAAGAAAAGTAGTTGAAGATGTTAATAATCATTAATGAAACCTAATCAATAAAAAAATAGATTCCTTCAAGATTATAAATCAAACATATCATGTAACAAATCATAGAATTTTATAAAGGTAAAATCACTATATCATAATTTTATGTCATATTTTACAAGGACCTTCCCAACACTTCTAAAAAATAAATATTTTAAAGTTTTTTTTTTTGCAACATAAGTTTAAAATCCAAAATGATAATAGTTAAGTTACGCAAAGTGTACAAAGCTTCCACTATCTGCATCTTCATGATGGTTCATCTAGCAACATATAAGTTTACATCAGCTGGAATAAAAGAACCACACTTGGAATCTAACAGGCAAATATGGAAACCAGCATTCAATATCCAGCTTTATGCCTCTGTCACTTTCAACTTGTACATATCATGCATTATAATCAACCATTTTCTAGCAAAGAATGCAATGGGTGCTGGTTGGTCAATGATAGAGTATATGCCAGTGTTATTAATCTGTTGATACATGGTAAATAGGAATATCCTGCACACTGGTAATAAATGTTTAAGTTTAGAAATGCAATGAATCTGATTTGCTTCCTACTAATGCTATCACAAGGCTTACATTGGTGACTTCAGATGTAAGTGAACATGAAACCAAGGATTATATTTACAGCAGACTTGACTTGTGCTGAAAACCATCACATCATTCAGACAGTGAACATACCATGTGCCAATGATCATAATGAGCATTCTACCATGTGGCTAAGTGGCTGGATCACCCTGCACTGTGGTTTTCCCAGGCTAAGGCACAGTTTGCTCTTCCTAGCATAACCAGCAATCATAAATGAGGATCTTTCCTCCTCCATTGGTTACAATGGCTGAGATCAGCTTCCCTTAGATTTTCCATCTTGGCTCCAACTCCAGCTGAGAAATCCTGATTTCCTGTACTTAGATACAACTCAATGTAACATTCACAGTGTTTGTCAAAATGATGCATGTACCTCCAAACCAATTTGGAAAACAGTGCAAAATGAATTCTGAACATTTCCTACCTGAAAGCCAGCTTTCATTATGCATTACTTGCTGGATTCTCAAGCAGTACTGCAGTAAGCTTTGGCTCTTAATGACAGTTATACAAGTTTACCTGATATGGAATAAAATCCAGATATGTAAGGTAGCAAGCAGAATAACCAGTTAATAACTAGCTACCTGTCCTTGTCACATATGATTCCCAGCTTGCATTACATATTACTCACTGATAATAAGTGTTTATTAAAGTTAGTTGTAGCAGTGAGTCTGTTTACCTTTAATACAGTTATTACAATCCTTAAAGCTTTGATTGCTTGCATGTATTTTAACATAGTGTACAAGTATAGCAGTTGCTGAAATAATTTTACCTCAATTTCATTTCCTTTTAGTTTTTATCATTCTCTTGCTATGTTCTTTTTTTCTTGTTATGTTTAGCATTGTGTTTACAATCTGTAAATCCACTGAAAGTTGCTTGAATAAAAATATTACTTTCAGGATGCTGTTACTGCTAACCTAATCAAATTGAAAAAGGCAAACTACAGTGCTCCTAGAGGAAAAAGGTGCTTAGTATTTCTGGATGATATAGACATGGCAGCAAAAGATGATTATGGTGCACAACCTACACTGGAGTTAATAAGGCAATATCTTGATCATAAGCACTGGTAAGGAAATATGTTGTTATATCCTTCAAATCTACTTATCTTTAAATATGCCCATGTGCCTACGCACCTGCCTGCCTGGCTATTTGTTCACTTGTCTAATATTGGTAACATTTATCTACCTATCTGCCTATGTTTTACCTACATAGTCATCTAGCTATCTGCAACTCCCCAGCCAGCCTATTTGATGCCCACTCACCTACCTACTCTACTTACATATTAATTATTTACTGAATATTTTGGATAATGTTGTATTTAGTTTTATAATGTGCTAATATTTATATAATTACTTTCATCTTGTTATTTCCAAGTAGCTTCACTTGCACTTTGTTATTTCCAGAAGGTTTCTTATAATATGAAAACACTGTCACATTGAGTATAAAAGATGAAGGAGCAGACACTCACTAGGAAGACTCGTAGATTGCAAAGAGGAACTTGCACTCTGGCCTTAATGGAGCTATGTTATGAGGACTGTTCAAAAAAGGTTGATCACAATGTTTTACAGGCATAATTTCTCACACTAAAGTTTAACTTTATAATATTTTGTTAGCTTAATGCATAATGTACACATGGTACAAGTTTTATTGTTGTCACTACTGTTCCGTACTGTGAGAGATGTTGAGGCGACATGCAACAAACAATATCCTGCTCTGAAAATCTATTTTTATCTCAACAAATCTTCTGTTTAGGCCTATGCATGATACAAGAGGCATATGGAGTGTTTGTTTTTCTTTATAGCACAGCTCAAAGATGATTTAAAATGTTATAGAAGGGGAGGCAATCAATTTCAAAGGAGGGTGGATCTGCCACTCCAGTTGGTATCTAATGAAAGAATATATTAAAACTGCTGCTGTCATGATTAGAGAGGATTAAGAACACTTTCAGGAATTATGAAAATTTTATTAGGTGCAACCCACATGTTGGTAACTGAAAAGTTGCACATAAGAGTGTTTGAGCATGATAGGTTCCAAGACTCCTGATTTCTGAACAAAAGGTGATTGTATGCACAGTTGCATGTTATTGCAAATAATGTTATCAGAGAGGAATTTTTCAGAGGTAATTACTGCTAATGAAACTTGGCTACATCATTTTGATCCTAAAAGCAAACAGCAAGGCTCTGTCTGGAAATTTCCATCATCACCAACACCAAAAAAGCAAAGTAGTTGCTTCTGCTTAGAAAGTTATAATCATCTCATTTTTTGTTATTCAAGAAATGCTTTACATATGTCATACCTGCACTGGGAAATACTACAGATCTGTCCTGAAAACTCTACAAGGCCACATCATATGCAAAAGCCAAATTTCCAAGCAACAAGCTGGATGCTCCACCACAATAATGCATGGCCACACACTGCAAATGTTGTTGCTGAATATCTCACAAAAAACCAATGAGAAGTGTTTCCCTCATCCTCCCTATAGTACAGATTAGCTCCATGTAACCATTTTCTTTTTTCATCTTTATTAATCAGCCCTTGTACTAACTAATTGGCTGAATATATCTTTGATCTACAGGGATGGCCTATGTCACTAAGGCATGGACTCATAATTGGGAGGTATGTGGTTCAAATCCTGCTATGACTGTCCTCCGTAAATGATATTTTTTCCTGATTTTTCTCAGTTTTCATCATTAATGTTAAGTGCTGGGGAATTATCTTTAATTTAGGCCTGTAATGCTTTTTCCTCAAAAATTCCTTTCCCAATTTATTGTTTCAGCTCATATGTCATCATTCTTCGCAACCTTGTAGTAGTAAATACAGAAATTTAAACAATGTTAAAAAATAAATCCTTTATTTTCCTCTTTAACTGGGCTTAGTTCATGGAAGTCATCAAGATACCTCTGTCTCTTCTTCAGTAGGACTTTGCTCCTCTTCTGACTCCAAAATGCATTTCAAATACAAACAAAACTCTTTTCAATAATCCCTAATCATGGTTAACAGGCTAAGGGAAAATAATAGCTCTCTTATCAATAAGTCCTATGCCTTAACCTTGAAACTCCAGGATTTTTTCTTCCAGAGGATTCTTTGAAAGATTCTCACCCTCCACTTCTCCATGGTGAGTTATCTAGGGCATTTATATAGCATCAGTAAAACAGTTTTATGGTAATCCAAATGGATTAATATCACCAGATAATCTTCAGAGAAGTAGAATGGAGCAAACTATTTTTATTTCTTAAAATTTAGAAATAAATTAACAAAATCTGTTTCCATTTCAGGTTTGACCAAAGAAACAACAACAAAATGTATCTTCAGGATTTGTTGATGTTTGGTGCTATGACATCTGCAATTAAAAGTACTAGTGAAGACTGCAGGCGTTTCCTTTGTCACTTTAATATTTATTGCATTAATCAGTTTGCTGACGAAAGTTTGGTAAAAATATACAGCAGTTTTCTTCTGCTAGGTTTGAAGGTAATCATTATAAAAGAACATAATTATAATCCAAACGTACCAACTGATATTAAGAGTATGATACTTTAAATAAGAAGAAATGGCACAGGTATTTATGAAGTTCACAATTGTCAAGAAGTATACAGAACACCAAGACTTTAATCTTCCAAAATTGTTAACACTTTCTTAAAGTTCATTTATCATTGAAAAGATCTTACTCTTCACATTAGCAAGACATGTGTATCACATAAATTCCAGACCTCTGTTAAAAATTATGGGGTCCAAAATGAAACATTACAAAAGTGTACAGGTTGGAATCCAAATATAAGTACAAACTTTGGAAGAAGAGTCTTGATATAACAAGGAACAAAAACAGTATATGAACATTTGCTGAAATGAGAAAATGGTCTATTATGCTGTTATTTATGATATTATTGCCCTGTAATAACAATTATTACAGATAAAGTGACAGTAAAATAGTTCTGTATTATGAAATAACATTAGAATGGCTAGCTATTTATATCAGGAACAATCTGATATAATATTTACCTATGAGCAAGCTGTTATAGGGTCAAGAGTAACAGGGCAAGATGAGCTGGCATGGTGTGATGGAAATGTTTTTACCCTGACATCTGGTATGAATAGGGCTTTCTGAGGGGCTTAAATTCCTTGGAAGTGGGCTCCACTGGCATTGAGGTGTTCTATCTGGAAATACATTAGGGGCCCTATCTATTTTACATAGTCAGCACTCATGGATTCTGATTGCCCAGTATCTCCCTCATCTAATCCCTTTCTGTCACTCATTGGGAACATATGTACAAAATTGCCAACTGTGAACAAGGCTAAATTACCAAAGTATCCTCCACTGCCTCAAACAACCTAATCTAATCCAATCTATGGACAAGGTAATGGTAATGGTCTGAAGGCCACATGGATCTACCATGAAACCCTCACAGAGACTATCGCAGTGGTGTATCATTGTGAAATCTGCTTTAGTAGATGTAATGCTTGCAGACAGAGGGTGGCTACATCTGATTTGTATCTTATTGGAACATGTTCTATACAAAATGTTGAATGAGCAAGCTTCAGGCATGTTGTCCATCAATTCTAGAGAATCCCCATTTAACAATAATCTTTCCTACAATCATTATTGCCCAGAGGTGCATTTGTGTGACTGACAGAGCTAGATGGGAGCTCTCTTCATCTTCCTTACCTTGTCTTAAGCCATTGATAAAAACTTGTCTTAATTTAGACCCTTGAGAATTAAGAGTATGGGCTATTGTCTTGTACCCACTTGATTATGGAAGAGCAGGCAGGAGTATGCCACATTGCTCTAGACTCACCAGTTTGCTGAAGAGTAGAAATGGTGCTGCTTGGATTTGGCATAT
The DNA here is from genome assembly GCA_030762175.1 of Metallyticus violacea. NCBI lineage: Eukaryota > Metazoa > Arthropoda > Insecta > Mantodea > Metallyticidae > Metallyticus > Metallyticus violacea. The sequence goes on along the minus strand of CM060846.1, from coordinate 317,006,661 downwards.
TATGAACCAGATGGTGGGATAAAAGGAATCTGTCAGAAAGAAATAGATCACTTGCCTCAGTTAGGCTTGGCAAGCATAAACATGATATTGTGAAGTAATGTAAAATTTAATTTAAATCATTAAATACTTAATTATTTAAATTTTAACACAGGATATATTTATTAAATAACAGAATTTAATACTTTCCTTCCTTACAGTATGCCCTGGAGATATTAGTCACTTTCTGTGACATACAATCCACATTTCCTTACATCATTCACATTTAGTTGTAACAGAGTATGCTTTATGACTAGTTTTAGGAAGATATTCCAAAATTTGTTCAATTTCAAATCTCATATTATTAAATGTCTGTGCTATCAATGTACATTATTTACTACTATTCATGGCAATAAGTCTATCATTATCACTACTATATTAGCAGTAGGTACCACAGAGATAATAGTGTCTATTCTTTTTTGAGTATGAAATTGACAATATTTATTTCAGCGCAATGGCTTTTCTGCTGATGTTATGAGCATTATATCACCAATAATTTCAGCAACTATTGATGTCTGTCAGTCAGCCAAAGATGAATTGAAGCCAACCCCTGAAAAACAACATTATATTTTCAATTTAAGGGATATCTCACGAGTGGTGCAAGGATGTTCTCAACTGAGAAAGGAGTCTGCAGATAACAAAAAAATATTTATAAAGTAAGTTTAATCGTAGTCCCTTTTAGTGTGTATCATAGTTACATAAATACTACTTTCTCTCTTTCCTTCCTTTTTGTTCCTAAATTTTAAATAAAGAGAATATTACATCAACTAATTTATTAATGCATAAAAATAATATATGCTGAAATTTATCATTAATAAACCTCTCTTATTTTCATGATTGAAGGTTGCCATCCTGTTGTAGCATATATAATCTTTATGTGCATATGTGTGTGCATCCCATGCAGAATCATCCAGTCTAGTTTGTGTTTATGCTTAAGTTTACATTTGTAATGAGCTCTGGATAGAATCATTAGTGGGCAGCTCATAATATTAGCTGAAAATGGATTTCCAAATTCCAAGAGAGAGTTAAAATCAGCTAAATAATTACAACTATTGATATTTTTGGACCACTAAACCTGTGATTTCCTGCAACTTTACTGCAACTTTGGGGAGAAAGAGAATGATGACTTGGAGTACCTTTAACTAACATAATCTATATTCTTATAACTACCTTTTGCTGGTATATTTGCATATATAATATGCTGTCCACTAATGACTCAGAATATGATAAAACTGTTTTATGCCAGCAACCCTAAAGCTATTAATCACTCTTCTTGATACTTGTTACTGTACAAATTATAACATTATCTTTTAGATCTTATGTAATACAGCATTAATGAACATCATATGAATAGATTAAACTAACCTTCTGATGCACCGGAGTGCAGTTAATTTTTTTGTTTTTTTCTGACTTGTAGATTATGGATACATGAAACACTACGTGTGTTCTGCGATCGCTTAATAGAGAGCAAGGAAAAATTCTGGCTGTGCAGTAAAATATGTAGCTGTATTGAGGATCATTTTAAGGAACCTCTGGCACAAGCACTTGAAATGGATTTGGAAGTACAAGAGCCGGTATGGAAAATACCTACTTCACTATACATGTATGCAATGCTCTAATATGGTACAATTTATTGGATGACTGTCTGTTACTCATGAGATGAGACTGTGGTGTACATTAAGAGTATATTATGATCAGTTTTCTTTGATGCACTCCTCAGGTTCTAGTCTTAAGTTTTGCTTTGGTTGAAAAGAATTTAAGCAACAACAGTTGAGGCAAAAATGCTATATGCAGTAGTGATTTGGGGGAATATTTGAGGGTTAGGTAACTGCTTATTTGATTAACAGAATTTTTGTGTAAACTATTTTAGGTCTACCAAGGGCTTCACCATAGAGGTTGCTCAAGATGAGTAGGGAATAAGGGAAAAATAATGGAGAGGAAATTAAAGTGTTATTTCATGATCACCAGACTAGGGGGAAAAATATTTTGAGACAATGCTTAATTTTACAAGAAAAGATAAAACAAAGAACAACTGAGTCAGTATTATTAAGAAAATTTTGGAAAGGACTGAGAGAAATATGGAAAGACTGGGAATTTAAAGGGAAAAGTTTTTCAAAAGAAAAATAGTTAAAATGAGGGGAGAGTAAAGTGCAAAATAAATTTGGTGACTGCAAAAATTAAAAATAAAGTAAATGTATAGTTTAACTAAGCCTTTAAACTTTTTTCCCTTTCTCCAGTCTTGTGTATGTTCAAATTCCATCTGTTCTATCCCTTTCTCCTTTGTTCTATTAATGTCATGAATATGTATTTTTGTAAGTCTACCTCTTAACTTTATATATGCATAATCCATTCTAAATCCTAATTGCTATTAGAATTGTAAACCTTTGCTCTACCACATTTAAATGTCCATGCCACTCAAATTACCTTTATTTTTAATTTTCTAAAGAAGAATATTAAGAGTATAATTTTGCCTAATTACTTGATTTCATATTCTGTCTAATTACACAGGTCTGCAAAATGGAATTAATTGAAAATTATGATATTTTATTTGAATTTTAAATAATTTGGTCTACTGAATTGAAACATAACCATCTGATGTACCAGAGTTCTTCTCCATCACAAAAGATTTTTTCAGAAAGTTAATTTAAAAATATGTGGGAAAAGAGTAGATTAATTTATATTATGATCAAAACATGTGTTTTGAAAATAAAATTAAAAATAGAAATGCATCTTTTTAATCAGAAAATCACTCACAATGTTTATTTACCTTCATAGATCCTGATAATGCCTTTTTTGCATTCCTTCAAAGATCTGTCTGCTACCTACCTCTCCTCTTATAAGATGCTTTCAGCAGTTCTCTGTGCAACATCAAATGGTAGTCTGCAATCATGTTGACATTCCAACTACCCTGGTGTCTGTCCTACATTTCTTTGACATCTTGATGGAATCTACCATCCTGTTCTTTGCTTGTAGCATCAATAATTTTTGTTTTTAATAGCGTTTAATGCCTGTTTTTACTACTGAAGCATCGCAGGTGGTGGACACTGGTGATATGTGAAATGAAATGATAAATTGGAAAATACATTTTTTTTAAAGGAAAGAATCATTCCAAGTCTAAGTTTAGGGTATCTCCCTGGAATTTGCCATTTATGAGGACTGAGTAGAACCTGGTAAATCCCTTAGTCAGGGAGGATGGTCCTGGTAGGAATCAAATCTGACCTCCCATTCACAAGTCCATGTATTAATGACCTCGGCCACCCTTGATGGTAGCACTAACATTTTCAGAAAGTAATCTAAATGGTTATGTAGGAACTGTACCTTCAGGATCATTGAACAGTCCAAATCCTTGAATTTCATTAACATATTTTCCGCTATACACTTAAAATTATGGTGCTTGTGGTTTCCAGAAATTTCTTTGCAATTTCTTTGAATGCTTCTCCAAACCCCTTTTTGAACAGTTTCCATTTTCGTTTTGAATATTTCATTTCTATAGAGTTTGTGAATATCTGGATATATGAAAACACATTCTTTCACTTTTGGTTCTGAGAGTCCCTGAAATTACTGCACAAATATAAAAGCACTCTTCTTCATATGGCAAGGCCTTCACAAATTGTTTCATTAGTCCAAGCTTTATATGAAGTGGTGAAAGGAGAACTTTTCTTTGATCAACCAAACTTTCTATAATAACATTTTTTCTTCTAAGTTCTAAATTTATCCTAGATGGCCACTCTCTTTCGATTCAGTGCTGACTCCTATCTATGCTGTCCCATAAACACATGAAACAAGGGCATTTAATGTACCCTCTCTGTTATCTAAGAAGCATTCTTTTGATCCAGTGCTGACTTCTATCTCTACTGTCCGATACACACATGAAACAGGGGAATTTAGTGCAGCTTCCACATTGTCCAAGAAGCATGGTAATTTTTTTAAATCACTGTATATCATCAACCATGGTCATTTTTATTTTAGTTCAGAGAAGATTAATGCTAAGTTTTCATAGCATTCTTTTAAAGCACAGAATACCCTACTGGCACTAAGGCATACTTGCTGTAATGTATGCTGTCATATGTTTTGAGGTTCCTTTTAGGTGAATCAATAAAAAGCCTCCATTCTTAGACATCATACTGAATGCTAAATTCCTTAAACAGTCCAATAGCATCTCATCAGTAAACCAGGTCATTTTCCTGTGAAAAGTAAGGTACAAAATTTCTTTTCCCTTTATTTCAACCTTGAGAAAGAAGCTCTAACCAAGTTATTCAATTCTGGTGGTGAATAAAGTTGGGATTCTCAACTGCCTATAGCTATGAAGAATTCACCAGATTTCCCAGATTCCCCAGATTCATTCTCAGAGTCATCAGGTATGTCATTTAGTTTATCCAGGAGTGAAGGTACAGCTATACTGGATGATTAGGTACAGGGTATCTTGCTAACTGATAAACAATTTCTTTCTTATTTTTAAGATTACACCCCACTATATTACAGGAACAGAAGTAACAGTCAATACTTTGATTTGTAACTTTATTCCATGAAATTGGATCCCAAAACTGGAAAGATTTTTCTTACCTTCAGACTATTGTCACAGTTCTTCCAAACAAATACAGCATACCTTATATGGAGCCAATGGCTTGTCTAAATCATCAAGTTTTATCCCCAAATGTGCATATTACTATTTCTTTACAAAGACAGTAATGTTCTTTTGCTGTTTCTTTTCATGTAACAAAATTTATCAGGCAAATTATGACATACCCTTTAAGTTATCTTGTATTAATAAATGAATCCACAACTATTGTATTGAATAAGTGATGTTTGGTTGAGTTTGGAATATAAGACAGAAATAAATTAAATATACTTAAGAAAACAACTCACTAATAATGTGGAAAATCTTAACTTCTTGCTCAATTTAGAAATCTACAATTGAATAACAACCATCTCCAACAGAGTACAACTTGACTAAAAAGAAAGCAACAATGAAATTGTGATTAAAAAAACAACACTGCATGATACACAGTCATAATTCTTTCATTTTTGTGAGAAAAATAACATTAAGAAATGCAGGTATTATGTAGGTAAAATTTAGTGGTTCTGTAGACATAAAATTAAAATAATAATTTAGAGGAAAATGGTGGTTGATGGAAATTTTTAAGTATTTTTTCTGAAATCAGCACACATTCTGCAAAATCCAACTACTGCTGGAGGCTGGAGAGAGCTTTATCTGCCAAGTAAAATATTATACACTGCATATGTATCATCATCTATTCAAATACTTAAGTTGTCAATTGTTTTGTGTAAACAAAAGCAGAATATTAATAGTGGACAGTTGCACATAATCAGCATATTCCTCTGACTAACCACCTCTCCAGCTCCTAACAGTATTTCTCTGCAAACAATTTTTTCATTACAGACATCTGTTATTGATACCACACCAAACATCCCAAAAATCCATTTACAGTGTACTCATTTCATAATTTTATAAACCGCCATGAATGGCCAAGGTTGTTAAGGCGCAGACTCATGAGTCTGGGGTTCAAATCCCGCCACGACCGTCCTCCCTGACTGATGCTTTTTTTCCAGGTTTTCCCACAGTGCTCATAACTGGCAAATGCCAGGGAGATACCCTAAACTTAGGACTGGAACGTTTCCTTCCCTAAAAATCCTGTCTCAATTTGCCATTTCATTTCATGTATCATTAGTGTTCACCGCCTGTGGTGTGTCAGTAGTAAAAACGGGAGTTAAACACCATTAAAAAATCATCATTTTATAAAATATGGATGGCCAGTTAAATGTAAAAAATATTAATCAACACAGTTTTCATTCTGTTCATTTTTCTATAAATTCTCTCTCCCTTATTTCTTCTACAACTTTCCCTTTTATCCATTATCTTAAATCAACTCCTTAGCCAAACATTAGATATGAAAATGTTTGGTTTAAAGAAGCAATGTGCAGATTAAATCAAGTAGTCTTTTATTTTGAATGCATATAATACATTAAAGTGGCTAAAAGAAAAATATAATTTGTGGCTTTCCTCTGTATCTCATAAAACAAAGGAATATAATTTACTATAGACACTACAGTAAAAGAGGGAGAGTACTGATATTTAGATCCTACCTGAAAGAAAGTAATACAGCCAATGGCAGGAAAATATACAGTACCTAATTAATGCAAACTATGTTCAAATCTGCTCTTTAAAAGTTGCTAAAAAGGCTTAAAAGTTATGAAAGTGAGAATCTAAAGTTGAGTAAAATTTAGCAGTCTTTAATGTGGATGTGGCACAAGATAAAAGGAAATGTTACACTTTCTTCAAAGATACTGCTAACTATAGGTGACAGATACCAAGAAATAGATGAAACAATTAAAAAACCTATTGATTGAATCATTTTCAGTTATTAATTCTAAACGTAAGCTACCTAGGCATGATGAGAGGAATTTTGATCCATATCTAATATAACTGAGATGTAGCTGTATGGTAGTGATTTTTTATCATAAATCAACTCCTTGGTCAAACATTGCTTTATTGCCACAAATTTTAGATTCAGTTATTGAGAAATAGCTTGAGTAATCTAAGTAGAAGGCAGTTGCTTGACTATCAAGCCACAGCACAATGAGTAAATCACTTATTCTTATTTTAATTTCCATGGATAGATATATTTTTCCAATAGAAACACCATGATTTTACTTCCACTTTTTAGACCTGCTGTTATCAAGGGTGGTTAGCCTGGTAAGCAGAGGGGAAATATATCAGTTCTTCACTTTGGGTATTTTTAATGCTATCAAAGTAATAAAGCAAAAGTTTGAATATACTATAGGACAATGTTTCCAAAAAAAAATAAAAATAAGATTTTCAGTGACTTATAATTCAGTTGTCTTCTTAATACTTTATTTTAGTCCAAACAAAAAGAAAAATATAGGATTCATCTACTATTATTCCATTTTTGATTTCCAAGTAGCATAAATGGTATTAGTGTGATTATTTCTGAAGTTTTCCCTCATTTCAAGGAGAGAAATTTCAGATAATTTAGGCAATGACAGAACCCAGACTCATTTATATCATGTTAATTTATTTATTTAAAATTTACTATATGATTTTTCCTCCAGCTTATTGGTGGTATAAGGCATTTCACTAACTCTTGGGCTGTAATTTTTCCCTTATATGTTTCAAACTAACGGATGTCATTCAATAAAATTTGATAGGATAGACCTTGATGTATGAGCAGCAAGATGATCTCATAGAAAGTGTTGCAAGTATTTTTTTACTATTGAGGCTTCACAAATTGAGTGTTGAAAGTGGTTACCATTAACATACCCCTCCCTGTTACTGATGGTTTTCACCAACACATCATGCCACACCCTCATTTTCTCACTGAATGTTTTCTTGCAGCAGTTTCATGAGAATCCAGGTCTTGTGATACACATTCCCTTTCAGCATGTCCAATATGAAGAAATCTGTTGGGATAAGATCAAGCAACTTTGTCCTTTAGAAAATATATTCTATTCAAAGAAGGAAACAAAATCATAAAACATATCACCATTACCAATGTTGGAGATGTAGTAGGTAACATCATCCTGCTGAAAATAGCTAATATGGAGTTCTTCCTTGTCCAACTAATTCACAAACTCATATAAGGTTTCCATTTAAACTGCAGTATTGTTTGTAGTGTTGAAGAAGATGAGACCTACAATGTAGCATTTGATGCAGTATACCACATCTCAAGTTTTCATCATGAAGAGGTGTCTCGTGCATTGCATAAGGATTCTTATTAAACTTTTTAGGAATTGACCTGCCTACTTATGTAGAATGATTCCAGATAACTGTGTGTTGTTTTCCAGTATTCCCAACTTTGCATTAACAAACTGTTGGTATCAATGGCAGAAATGGAGTCTCTTCTGTTTCAAGCAGTTTTTTTCCAGTCTCTTGCACAGCAGTAACATGAGAGGCATGCAGATTTTTTTCCAGTTAATTTACCTGAGCTTTTAGAAACCCCCTTGTTCTGCACAGTTTACAAAAGAACACCTGTGGGGAGGCCTGCAGTATATGGCTCTTACCACCTGCACTGTTGCTTCTGGCAGTTTCAGATGTTCTTAATTAACATTCAACCATGTTTTCTTGGTTTCATTTCCTTGCCAGATACTGAATGGAGAATTTGTCTGGTAATTTCCAAGCCTCATTATGCAGTAAATTATCTTTGGTAGTCAATGCCAATCTCCAGTACTTGCAGACAATAAATATGCACTGTTTCACTGTGCAAGGATTTAAAATGTACTGTAATGCTCATAGTACAAAGATATGATGGCTGTTTAGGATCCCATAACAAGTATATTAGTTGCATCAGACTACTGACTATAGCAACAAATAAGCAGCACTACTGCTTGTGTCCTTATGTAGCCATATATCTCATACATCAAAATGCTTATATATAAAATGTCACTGAGTTACATTCATCTACTTTTAAAGTTATAAGGCAGGGATAAGAGGAAGTAAAAAACCCAATATTATTAAGTATTTTGAGATTTTGCTGACAAAACTGTGCAGGGATTTAAAATGTACTGCAATGCTCATAGTACAAAGATATGATGGCTGTTTAGGATCCCATAACAAGTATATTAGTTGCATCAGACTACTGACTATAGCAACAAACAAGCAGCACTACTGCTTGTGTCCTTATGTAGCCATATATCTCATACATCAAAATGCTTATATATAAAATGTCACTGAGTTAAATTCATCTACTTTTAAAGTTATAAGGCAGGGGTAAGAGGAAGTAAAAAACCCAATATTATTAAGTATTTTGAGATTTTGCTGACAAAACATATCTTCTGGAAGGCATTTTATTTCCACAAGTCAATGCCAAAATTGAATATGCTATTTTAATATTTGAAATGGGAGAAACTTTAGGAAGCATTTCATTCTGTATAGTATAGAAACTGTTGTCAATCCGATAGATAGGCTGTATTATTTGAAATGTATGACTTGTCATTGACATTTAAAGGCAAGTAAAATCATTAATAAATATTTCATTACTCTCTATAATAGATTTTTCAGTTGCAAGAAATTAGATTAGATAATCAGTCAATTTGAAATTAATTCATCTAGGAGAAAATTCTAAATCCATATTAATCTAGAGTAATTTTCATGCAGATAAAGGGTCCAGGCACTATATACCTTCAGGTACTTTAAGCAAGGAATGAAATCAAAAGGGAATTATCCTGGTAGTCTGAGGATCATTTAGAGTTAATTTTCAATGCTTTGCCTAATTCAAATGTAGATTGGTTCCAAGTTCTTCTTGCTTTCTACTAGATAGAAAGTGTTATGTGGCAGAGTGTCATTATTTTTACTAATGTTAAACTTTTGAATCAGCAGCAGCAACTGGCAATGTGATAACTGTATAGCTCATTAGTGAATCCATACAAAAAACAAATAAAACTTACTGCTGTAGTGACTGAGAGGTTTCAGTATAAAGAAACTTATTTTATAGGTATAACTCAGCAAACATACAACACTTATAAACAATATCATGTGCATGCAACAGCAATTGATATCTGTTCAAGAGATTGGCAGGTGGTGGATAACAGAATATTTAAAATGTTAAAAATATTCTTGAGTAATAGTATAAGCTATATTGAATGCAATACAGTAAAAATATTATTTGTCCACAGATTACTGAAAACATATTCTGTAATTTGATATTTGGAAAATTTATGGATACAGATGCAACTAATGAAATTAAAAAGTATGAAGAAATTACAAATATACAGATTCTGACTGATTGTGCGATCAAGGCCATTGAGGAATATAATACAACCCATAAATCAAAATTGGATATTGTGCTGTTTGAGTGAGTTCTGTTTAGCAGTTTAGTTTATAAATATTATTTATATTTTCTCAAATACCTAAATGCATAAGTGCAACATAGAATATAAGATGATTAATAATTTTTAATGCTGTTTAATGCCCATTTTTATCACTGAAGTACCACAGGTGGTGAACACTGGTGATACATATGATAAAATGAGAAATTAGCAAAGGATTATTTGCAGCATTCCACATCTAAGATTGGGTACTTCTACAGCATTTGCCATTATGGTCCTGGCAGGAATCAAACTGCAGATCTCTTGTTCATTAGTCTGTGCCTTAATGTCCTTGGACACTGTTGGCAATTTGACAAAAGTATGAGTATCTTTTATCATTATAGTTTTTTTTTAAAAAAGCATTTTTTAATTAATTTATTTGTTATATAGCAGAAAAATTTTATGTCAGATAGTTTGTTTGTTCGATTTATTTATGGACGCTATTTAACAGCATCCCATTCTATTCAGGTCATTAAACGGCTGACAAATTTTGCAGAGAGGCCTCTTCTTTCAGGTTTGAGGTTCTTTTTTGTGCCGTAAATGTATGACACGGGACCTATGGGTTTACTTCCCTTCTAAAGGAAGCCATACTTAAGATTTTTATGCCCCCAAAAAATCTATCAATCCTGGCTGGGTTTTAACCCGTGATCTTGGGTTTAGGAGGCAAGTATGGTTACCACTATGCCACCAGAACCGACATGTGAGATTGTGTAGCTATACATATTTGTGTATGACATGTGTATAACAGATATAATTTAGTTAGAAGAAATTTTGTTCCTGCCATCAATCATCTATAGTTATCAGGTCCACAGATAATATATCCCTTTGTTAGAGATTTGTTCATTTTAAACATTTTAATGCATGTCAATTATGTCAATTAATTCTCACACTGTTTTTAAGCACCATATTTCTTTGAATCCATTTTATATCTCTTTTAATCAATAATTAACTATGAAAAAAACAGATAAAGAAGTGCTTTAACTTCCCTGATTTTACTAATAAATAATATGTTGCTCCACTGAAAAGTTTGAAGTTTTTCTACTTAAAATGCAGAATTTTAAAGATTTATGCTCGTGCTTTTATGCACATATATAAAACTGATTATTACCAGTTGCCATTTTTTATATAAAAATGGAATTAATTATGTTCTTTGACACTGAAATTACATGGACTTACCTTTACAGGATCAGAGAAATTTTATGAAACAAATATCACCTCATATTTATGCCAAGATTCATGTTCACAAGAGAATAGTCAAAACTAAAATCTTCAAATGTTGCTTACAGAAATAATTTCTCATAAAAAGAACCCATGCAAAAAAAATATTAACTGCTGGTTTCTAATGTAAGTTCTTAAAATAGAACCCAGAATCCTGTAATGGCAATGCGGTGTGCAATGCAGATGGATATCTCTGCTTGAAGAGGAATGGAGCATGATACACTTTTCTTGCCCCACATGCAGCCTTCAAACAGGTAGTTAGGGCCTTCCAATCAAGTTAGTAAAATATTCTTTTCCTGTAGCTTAAATGGGTGACATGGCACTTGATTTTGGAGCCTTGTAATTGGATCTGGCAGTTGATTATTTTTGCATGCACTCTTGTTTAAAGACAAATTACTTCTGTAATTTAAGGTAGGTTTCAGCATATAAGGCTAATCATTTTGTATAGTTTGCAGCATTTAATCAAGAATTTTATCTTGTCAAAATATTTCTAAAATTTTACAGCTCAATTGTTAAAAATCACAAATAGCAAATAGTTCATCATTATTAATTTACCCCTTTATGCATATGAAGGTGGTGGTAGCAGCTATATCCACTGGATATTATTCCATAACTACATGAAACTATGTTTCAGCATTGTGCGTGGCTACTGCCTGTTAGACAATTAAAAATTAATGATAAGCAATGAAAACCATATGGTATGAGATGGGACACAATCCTCTTATTACATCATATAGTTATATTCCACTCAAAAACAGTATTAGATTAAAAAAAACTATAAATCTCATATAATGATGAGACTGTGAAGGGTTGACCCTGTTTAAGCAAAGTGCTTGCACATCATACCCAACTGTACTGTCAGTTTTTGGATATGCTGTGCATGGACTTCCCATTAATGTGTTTTTATTCCATTTTATGTTTTGATCTCCTTATTTACAATTGTGCTCTACTTGTCTTTAGCCATACAGATGGGATATCATCTTGTACTGCCTGACATCCCAAAACAAGTCTCAGGCTTTCTCTTTTCAATTGCTGTACAATCAACAGACAAAGGCACCCAAGCTTTAACTATGACAGTAATAAAAGTTTATGAGAAAAGCATTGTTGGATGGGAAGGTTAAGGATTGATCATTAAAAATAAAAAATGATGCTTCACTTAAATTGATTTTGCTTTTATAGTTTGAAAATATAAATTTTCAAAAGTGTGCATCATTTCAATCTTGCTTCTTTCCTGAAGAAAGGATAACATTTTCTGGACAACTTTATATGCTATAGTAAATGAAGTCATATTGCAGCTGTATCTCCTACATTATCTTGATTTTTGAATACTGTAACTGTAAAATGTAGATGTGGATACAGATGATTTTATGTGAAAAGATTTTTGTAGAGAGTTCACATTATAATAATAATTTTAAGGAATTGCTCCCCGGCCTCTAACATTATATTCTAGCAAAGCATGGGCATCTATATAATTTAAGTAATCTCGGACTGGACAAGAAACATTGTTTGACATTGGATAGAATTTTATACTATTATTATTAGAAATAGTATTAAATGTATAGAAAACTGGTAAGATTGGACATTTCACTAACTTATTATTTGTAATGTACTCAAACATGATTTATTCACATGTAAAGAATTCAGAAACCAAACCATGGATCTTCAGCCTTCCATGTTGATGTTCTAATCAACTGAGCTACAATGTCCTCATTCAACTTTATATCCTGGAGACCTCCCTAAGGAGGACATGCATGGCTATTGTAAAAAGAACTATTTCTATATATAAATCAATCCCTATTTAGTTGTTGTTAGAAGCCTGGTCAAAATAATCATAATATTACAAATATCCTCTTAAGGAATAAATGTCTCACAGTAGAGAAAACTCGTGTAGGTCTCTGGGATATATACAATCAGATAGAAAAGGTTCATGGTTCTGTGTTTGGAAGAGTATATGATAGCTTAGTTGGTTACAGCATCATCATAGAAGGCTAAAGATCCATATTTAGAATCCTGGCCATGAACCAAATTTTTCAATTCTGATTATTCCTTTCCAACTAATGTCCTACACATGGCTTGTGTGAAAGAACTATTTCTTTATATAAGATTTATTCAGCATTACATAAATAAAATTTATTTTACAGTTTGGAGACGAATTCCCTTCCAATTATCATTGGGGATCTGTGGTGGGCAAGGTCGTTAAGTCTCGGGCTCATGAGCGGGAGGTCTGAGTTCGAATACTGCCAGGACCGTCCTCTCTGACTGAGGTTTTTTCCAGGTTTTCCTCAGTTCTCATAAATGGCAAATGCCCTGGAGGAACCCTAAACTTAGGCCTGTAACGATTCTTTCATTAAAAATAAATCCTTTCCCAATGCATCATTTCATCTCATGTATCATCAATGTCCATCGCCTGTGGTGCCTCTGTAGCAAAAACGGGTGTTAAACACTATTCATTCATTTCTGATGGGACCTAAGCCCCATAGACCTATTGCTCATGACACATGATTATTAATAAATAATTAATATTACACATCTACTTTAAATTTATTTCTACATTATATAGCTTATGCCATTTTATTCATGTAAGGATTTCAAATAAGTTTCACCTTTCTTAAAGATTATGTGATTTATAAATAAAAATGATGATGATGCAAATAATAATTCCAAAAAAGAACTTTGTTAAATAAAATATTGCTAAACAAATATAGCTTTATATACATTTTTTTTTTAGAAACTACTACATTACTAGATAAAGATTATAAAGAGGTTTTAATTTTACACATTATTATTATGTGTTATAGTTTCACTACCTTTAAAAATACTATTTTGTAATAGTAACAGCATTTATTTTTCATGCATCATCATACAACATTTTTTAACGAAATAAACAACAAACCATTAATTTTAAATATAACAATTAGGAACAGTACCTTCAGCAATTCGAGAAGGCACTAACAGCAATCAACATTTATCCCAATTTGAATGGCTCAGTTTCCCAGTCCCTGGCATCAGCAGCTATCTACTGGGATATCCAGGGGACCAGGGTGGAATTCAACCAAAAACAAAACACAACATTAAAAATAATTTATTGATTCAATACAATATTAAGTTATATTTCCTACAATACTAAACCTTCCTTCTTTTCCAATCAAACCCATTCAGTCATTTTCTATTCTTGAGAGGTGCTTATTCCTTAGGACCTTGTACACACTAACACCCTGGTTATTGGTGTATAAGGATCTTGTTTAACTAATGATTAGCCCCATTCCCTCCCCTACTCATTTCATGCTCTTAGCACTATCTGACAATTATATACTATTTCTCAAGCACCTTTCATAAATATTTTACACCCATAACTATTTTGGTCTTACCTTGCCTATGTATTTCCCAGTTACTGAATGTTTTCATCTGATTTTAAATTTAAAATTCTTCTACCTCTTATTTCATTTAATAAATTTTCCCACTTTCTTAATAGGAACTGTTCCCTTCAAAACTTGGTTTGCTTACATTCTAATATACAATGCCAATATTATCTGGTTCTTCACACATAGGACATATTTCCTTAATGTTTCCATTTTTAAATCCAGTTAAATATTTTAATCCTGTTCTAAATCATGCTAATCTTCCCATCCTACCTTATCACAAATTTCAATATATCTTTCTCTTCCCCACACATTTTTAATACACTCTACAATTTCAGAGAATTTTTGGTGTTAAAATTTGCCCATATTGTCTGTTTTTGAATATCCTCAATTCTTATCTTTATCTCTTTCCAAAATCCTTTGCCCAATCTTTCTCCCTCATACCATATTGGTCCCATGCCCACTTCTTGTAGGATATTTTGGATTTTATATAGCCAAAATGTTCTTCTCTTGCATTTTACTTGTGCTATCAAACACTGATTAAAAATATTTTCCTCATCTAGTCTCCCTGTTCTATAACAATATTTCAATATTCTTTCTACAACCTTCCTTTTATAGCCCAATGTTCCTAATTTCATTAGGGCAAACTGCTAAGTGAAGATCAAGGTAAGCCTAGGACAATTCTACAAAATAGTCTATTTATCAGATTTGTCCTTTTACATCCTTCATCTGTCCACCAAATTTCTATTCCATACATTATTCTCCACTATTTAGCCATATATTTTCTCTCACCATTTTACTTGTATATTTGATATTTTATTTATAAATGATCTGATTACACTCATGGATATTTTTCCTTCTGCTACTACTACTACTTTCCTTTTTTGATCACTCCATTTTCCATTGCTAGACAGTCTAACACCTAAATAATCAGTTTACTTGACAACTTTAATTTCTGTGGCCTCCCACCACCATTTTTCCTGTTTTTTTAATTTGAAACTTTTTTCATCACCATAATCTTAGATTTGCTTTTTACTATTTTGTAACATAGATATTATAGTGAAGTTTCTAAATTATTTGTGCAATTCTTAGATATTAGATCTTTACACCTGTAATAATAATGCACTACTGATGAAAAATTATCATAGCAGTTTTCAGTTTATCATGAAACATAAACAAAAGCAAAAAAAATTTTCTATAAAAGTGGGTCCCAAGTCTTTGGCTAGTCCAGAAGATCCTAGCTCCATTCCTGCTAAAGACATAGACCTACAAGACCCATCTTTGCAATCCAGAACAAAGAGGTCTTCCAATCCAAAACAGAATATGTATTTATTTTATTATATAATTTAAATAACAAAAATAAATCCTATATAATAAGTATATATAGGTATGAGTGTAGGTCCATAAGTTTCTGATCTCACCATAAGAATTATTGCCTTCACAAAATCATTATTTGGTGTCATACCTTATATGTTAAGAAAATAATTGTAGCTGTAGCTTCCACTCTGCCGTGTTCAATTGTTCAGATATAGTTGCATAAAGAAGACTTTGTGTAGAAGATTGTGGCATTTTCAAAACGGAGTATCAAGCTGTTATAAGTTCTTCACAAAAGAAGCACTTACTCCTAATGGAATTAAACAGAAATTGAACAGTGTATGTGGGGAAGCATCCCCCTCATACTCTGCTATAAAAGAATGGGACAAACTTTTCCAAATGGGTCAAGAAAGCATTGAAGACAAAGAGAATGCAGGTCATCAGCCTTTGGAGTTGCTCACTTCTAAAAACTTTGCTCTTGTGGAAGCAGAAATTATGGAAGACAAGTGGGCTTCAAATTATTCACGAACATTCTAACATGAATACAAAAATGGGTGCCTAGACTGCTTTCCTCATTCCAAAAGCAGCAATTAGTCATCTGTTGTCAGGTATTTTGGAGCTCTGCCGTGGCAACCAGAGAGAAGTACAGCAAACCATTGTTACAGGATATGAAATTATGGTCCTCCACTATGGTCCAAAAGAGAATCAATGGATTGGTATAAACCTGGAAAAGCACTGCCTCTAAAGGCCAAGGTCACTTAGTCAATCAAGAATATCATGGCTACAATCTTTTGGGACTGTGAAGGAATACTCTTCATTGAATTCAAGTGGAGGAACACTATGCTAGCCTACTACATAGACTACATGCTTCCATCAAAAAGAAAAAGCAAGGAAATTTGAGTAGGGTGTGCACTTTCTTCAGGACAATGAGCCTGTTCACACAGCTCTGTTGCAAAGGAAGCTGCAAAGAAATGTGACTTCAAGTCCTCTTCTCAAAACTCGACGACCTTCCAGGAAGGAACTTTAAGTGTGATGAATAAGTGATGGATGCAGTTTATACCCTTTTTGCATAAAAGACTTCTGACTATTTTTGGGGGGGGATTGAAATGCTAATTCAAAGATGTAATAAGTGTATTGCAATAAAGGGTAACTATATTGAAAAGTGAAATATAGTTTTTGTATTTATCATACCTAGATTAGGCTGGAAACTTATGGACCTACCCTCTTATGTACCTACAATCTTGAGTCAGTAATTTAGTTGTTTAACCTATACAATCCCATTTTACCATAACATCCTTGTTATTGGTGCTTAGAGACAATCTACAATAGCTTCATTTTTTTATTGATTACTATACTGTGTTAACTATCCTTTCTTCTACTACACACATTTTCCTCTTCCAGTTTTTCCCTAATCTTTCTAAATATTTTGCCAACTTTTTAATACTGATATAATTCAGGTAAGGTGTATTGCATTATTTCTAACAGGTTTGCACTGCATCACTTATCTAGAATATGTCGTGTCCTAAGTATGCCAGAGGGAAACATGTTACTAATAGGGTTAGCTGGTTCAGGCAGACGATCTCTCATAAAACTTGCCAGCATAATCACTAAAAGCACCCTCTTTCAGCCGTTTACTTCCAAGTCATATGGTATGTATTGAAAACTTTTTATTGCTTTTCCCTTATTATTACTTATGAAATTTACCAATAACCTAAGTTCTATCAGCTAGTAAACTAGCTCATAGTATTTTATTAGTAAAGGAATATTATAATGTCCTTCTAATGAAGGAAAAAACCAAAAAATTATTCTGAATAGGTGCATCAGATCATTCTTTCCAAAATTTGAAAAATAGTCAATATTTAACCATTTTGGAATGGAATTTAGAGAGTACTACCAAAATTTCAAATATTTAGTTTGTGTTATTTTATACAAAATGCAATACAGTTCAAAACATTTAAAATCATAAGTAGGTAATTTCCAGCTACATCATCACATTTAAAAAGTACACATATTTACACAAGGTATATTAATTGCTTATGGTAATACCCTTTGCAGTCAGGGTATTTCCTCTGGTTATTACTGCAAAAAAGCCAAAGGCATTACTTTTGCTGTTTATCTTAGGTGCATAATGAATTACTTCCTTGATTGCAAAACTGCAGTTCTGATTATTGACTTATTGTAATCATTCGATCTGGTGCATCATTCTATAACATAGTTCCCATTGAAAGGCAGCTGAGTCCATATCAAAAATATTGAAAAATATCGTGGTATTGCTGATACAGAATTGTCCAATTTTCTTCTCCCTATCTAGATCAAGGCACTTTCTTTCAGTGAAATTCATAGCCATAATTTTATCACTTACTTTTGTATCCACTAATGCATTTTTATCAAAAAAAGCAAAGTAGTAAGCTCTTTTCTGAGGTACCAGTACCACAGATGATGAGCACAGCATAGGAAAATATTTAGATTGCAACTGTGCTGCATGAATTTAACAGCATCAAGTAAGTAATTTAAAGGTGCAGCAAATAGGTGTTCAGCTTAAAATCACACCTTATGTTAGAATCTCAAGAAATGTTTCTATGCCCTCATGCCATATGCTCCATATGCTTCTTTTTCATCTTGAATGTAAAGTGTCTTTCCAAGAAATGCAGTAGTGTCAAAACACATTCCTTTCACTTTATTTGCAGGATTACACAGTTCCAAAATTTCAATAGACATAACAATATCCATTCCATTTCCATTATAATTTGTGGAACACTGAGCAGATGTTCTACTTCATCACCTGTAACTAAAGAATGAAGATTGTTGACTACTTAATTTTCAGTAAGATTTAGCAGCAGCTTTCCAACCCAATACAGAACTAGTAGAAGTAAAGAATTAAATTAAATGATGTTTTTAGCTGTTGCTTCCATTTGCTTATTAATTGAGGAACAATTTTGTATTAACCTGAACTTAGGTATTAATTTTTTACACTAACTCCATTCACTTACACAAAAGTAAGACGCGTTTCGGGAGAATCTCTCCCATCTTCTGTTGCTCACTGAACCGCCGTTAATCAAAACTATGGCTGGACAAATGGAAGTTCCTGTGGTGGCCTCTGTTGGTTGAAGTAGGAAGTTGCTGAATCATCCATAGGAGGAAACTAAATTCATTAGGTTTTCTCTATTTTTTAATATGAAAAATTTTTCCCAAGTGGATAACTCCAATGGACTGTGAAGATGTTTCAGCAGTTTTATTCCCGGTTTTATTTCATGGTTTTGGCTCAAAAGTGAGCTTCTACTGCTGATCTATCCACCTGTTTAAACCGAATATTCCTAAAATGTTTAAACATTGCTAAACATTTTAGGAATATTCGGTTTAAACAGGTGGATACATCAGCAATAGCAGCTCACTTTTGGACCGAAAACCATGGAATAAAACTGGGAATAAAATCGCTGAAACATCTTCACAGCCCATTGGAGTTATCCACTTGGGAAAAAAAATTCATATTAAAAAATGTAAATCATGTTTAGGAATGTTTAAACATTTTAGGTATATTCTGTTTAACAAGTGGATAAATCAGCAGTAGCAGCTCACTTTTGGACCAAAAACCATGAAATAAAACTGGGAATAAAACTGCTGAAGCATCTTCACAGCCCATTGGAGTTATCCACTTTGGGAAAAAATTTTCATATTAAAAAATAAAGAAAACCTAATGAATTTCGAGTTTCCTCCTATGGATGAACTCGGTAACTTCCTACTTCAACCCATAGAGGCCACCACAGGAACATCTGTATGTCCAGCCATAGTTTCGAGTAACGGCGGTACAGTGAGCAACTGAAGATGGGAGAGATTCTCCCAAAAGTCGTCTTACTTTTGTGTAAGTGATGGAGCTAGAGTAAAAAATGAATACCTAAGTTGAGGTTATATTGCCACTCCATTGTCAACAGATTCATAAGTACAAAATTTTGTATTAATTTTGAGATTTTGTACCAGACAGAATAAAGTAACAAAGACGCATTGTCACCTTTATATTATTCAATACATTTGGCAAGGCTTGGTATAATAAATTATTTACTTTCTTGTTTGTAAGAAGGCTCTTTAAAAGTGCATTTTTCAGTTCAGCAGGTTCACTACTCTGATGACTATATTGTTTTACTTCTTTATAATCACTGCTGGAGGTTGAACATATGAGTAATGGTTTGGTTTCCGTTTTCTTCCTACTTTTCTCAAGGTAGTCTTGATATTTCTTAGCTTGCACCCTTCTTCTAATTGTTCTAGAGTATTGTCATTTCCAATCTTTTCTCACCATATTTTATCCCTTTGAGACAGAAAAAAATCTTGATTCACTTTGATGATAATAGCATTTGTTCATGTGCAACTTCAAAAAGCTAATTAAGACTGATATTAAAAGCAGTTTCATTTTCAAGCACTGAATTGAACATTTTTTTCTTGAATTTTTTACATAATTCTTCATCTTCTACCAGTCATAAAACATTTTATTTTAAAAAGTTATATTTTATATTTTAAGAGAAAAATAGGTATCCATGCTTTTTTGCAAATCCCAAATCCAGTATCAGCAGCTACAGTCATGATTTCTCATTTATTTCCAGTCAAATGCATATATAAAAAGGATAATCCATTACTTCTTGCTTTGAAGGTAGCTTTTTATGAGGCATTGCATATAATTATAGTGCATACAACCAAATATCTATAATTTTACTGGTAGTAGGAGCAACAATAGGTAGTTATTTCTACATAAGGGTTAACCTGAAGGGAAAGAGAGAAAAGTATCTAATTTACTTCATTATTTGTCCTTTTTATCTTTTGGTTTATGAAATATACTAAAATGTCAATTCAAAATTCAAAAGAAGTTTTTTCACTTGGTAAATGTTTTGCAAGTACTCACACACTCTGCTACATGTTGACTGTTGAAAACTTCCTAAACAATTCATGTTGGAGTTGGGGGTCTGTGATGGCCTTTCAATGAACTTGAAAAGAGAGTTGCTTGCATCAGGGATGCGAAAATTCATTAGATGTGGTTCATATTTCTTAATACAGATATTTTCCCATATGTTCTGTTATTTTGATTTTTGAGTGACTTTTAGTAATTTGATTTCCATTTTCAAGTCAGAAATCACCTACCAGAAATGGGGTGCCACTGAAGATTTCTCTATTTATTTTTATTTTTGATTTTCCAATTTTCCTTGAAGTGGGTGGATATGTTTATTTTGATTTTTCCTGTGAATATTTTATTGTAGTCAGAAAAATATATTTTGTGGTTCCTTGATTTCTCTAGAGGGTAAATCTTACTTTTAATACCACTGCATAGCCTTGTAAGTATAGTATAAAGGTGTTATATGAATAATGCATCTTATGATTACATGTACATAAAGTATGTAGAAGTTCCAAAGCAAGTTGTTGATTTTCCAAAATGTGCCTATTACTTTGATGTAGCAAGCTGAATTCAGCAGTAAAACCAAGTAGGTTAAAGACCTAGGAATTTCAATTTAATATACTTTTTTACAATACACTTTTATTTTCCTCCTCCATAATTCACCTGCAAATTGGTTTCTACCAGGTATAAACGAGTGGAGAAGTGATTTAAAACAAGTTCTCAAAGGTGCTGGTATTGAGAGAAAAAATTCTACAGTTCTGCTAGCTGAGTACCAGCTTAAGGAACAATGTATTCTACAAGATATCAATTCTTTGTTATCCTCTGGCGAGGTGTCAGACTTATATGCTATTCATGAACAGCAAGAAATTATTGAGGTGAGAGCTTAAGGAAACTAAAATTAAAGTATTTTAAGAGTTTTACATGGAAAACAGAAATTGAGAGAGAACATACATAGATTCTTTGTTTTAATGATAGCATCTTCTCAGCAATATTAAATACTTAAATTAGAAATATAATGCTGATTCTTTCCTTTCAATGTACTTATAGTTGTAGAACAGATGATTAATTAAACATTAATTAACAATGCAGTTTATTCCTTTATGCTGATTCAGATATGGTATTTAAGAGTTTAAACTGGTTTTCTGCACTTAATTAATATTTTTATTAAGAAAAAAATTAAATGAAAGTAATTTAATTCATTCTGTAAATGAGTAACATAAGACTTGAGGTATAGCTTTTAACTCTTACTTATTTTGAAAAAAATTCTAAAACATGTTAATTCTAAATTGTTAGAAAGCATTTGTCTATTCATAAAATTACAAAATCTGCTACCACTGATGTATAAAAAAATAACATTTATATTTTGATGATCATGAATCTTCATAAAGATGGCTGTCCCTTCGGTGTATGGTCCATAAAAATGTAATGAATGGTATGCCTCATATTTTCAAAACATGATATCTTGGTTTAGTTATTAGAATATTTTATTAAATTATTGGAAGGGTTTACATCCCCCTAACTGTTAAATGAGATGGTGAATGAAGTGAATGAAATAGATGCAAAAATGTGCCTGGAATCTGTAGGTGCATATTATCTTTGCATTTGACTGTTGTAAATAAAATGCATGTAATATAATAGAATTGGCCTGATACATTAAAAATGTTCAAAACTGTAAGAAAAATATGTAAAAAATGAAAATTTAACTATAATTAATAATCAATAATGTTGTTATTAATTGTAGTTTCTGAAAATAAATGCAGATATATGTAAAAAATTCATTTTGAAAGCACTTTACATTAATAATTTAATGAAACCCAGAAGTACTAGATGAATCAGAAAGTGCTTTGGTTATCTGAAGAAAAAATACAAAAAACATATACACCTTGTGCATGAAAGTCAGTCAGTACTATTTAAGATCTGAAGCTTTCATAGCATTGATAACTAATCATGGCTTTACAGATCAGCCATGTTAGTGTTATCAGGTTTGAGATCTTGGCCAAACCAATGGCCAAGTCTATGGCCATCATCAGGAAGACAGTTCTGATAGCCAAGAAAAGTTCATAACAACACAATTTCTATAAAAGTAAATATATAAACAACAAAAAAATCTGAATGTAATGAATAGTATTTTAGAAATATTGTGCAATAGGGTGGATTAATTCTCTATAAATGTAGCAGGGAATTTGGTTTGTAGAGCATTTTTTTTATCAGTAACAAGAGTTCATGCCTAAACTTGCATTACTAGAGTAACTGTCAAATAAATACTTTAACTGTCAAATAAATACTTTATTTTAGTATTTACACTTATAAATTCATGTCTTACCTATGACAAACAAAGGGATGCTACAACAGCCTACCTTCATTCCACATTTTTCTGCCTTTATTAAGGAAATTACCCATTACCCTTCTTAGTTCTACTTGATAAATATAATTAATCTCTTTATGGAATGTATTTCCCCATTCATCTAAGAGGTATGTATTTCTACTGTGCTTTATCTTTAATATGCCATCACAGATTTCTGCTGGAAAAATGCAGAATTATATTCTATAAGAGTTAATTCAACTACAAAGGGTTGCTAATCAATTAGCACATAGCTCTAAATATTAACTGTTTCCTTAAAAACTATGAACCTATTTTTCTCTCACTACCAGCTCTGTACTATTGGTGCTGATCAAGAAAAGGTTGCTGAAGTGGCAGATCACATTTTTCAGAACTTCAGTATTGGCAATTTTGCAAATTAGCATATCAATGTTAAGTGAATCCAAGCTTCTTGGAAAATAGAATGAGCTTATAATAAATTTCTTGTTATAAGTTTGAGTCAAAATTTATTCACAATATCTACTTCTGGCTATAATAGCATCTGGTTTAACTTCTTATAGCATAGTTACTTTATAGAGTTTTAACTTAAAAAATTATTTTTATATTATCATATTTGACAGTGTGCAAAATTCCCATTTGCTGGAAATGATGACAAAGAAATTTTTAGGGGTTTATCTAAGCAGTATTCAATGTTAGTCAGAGCTTCTTCTGTAAAACTGGACATCACCATCTTTGTTTTTTAACATTTCCCATTTCCTAAAATTTATTATTAACTAATTTATGCATTGCAATATGATCTGTAACTCAAACACCTGGGGATTTTTCTTGATATAAGCTACTGACAGCATGAGTAGATTTTTTACATACATACAAATCATTAAGGAATAAAATTATTAAACTAATTATTTTCCATTTGATGTTTCCTTGCAGACTATTTACAAATTGTCAACAAACAGGTTTATATAGTATGTGTTCCCATAAGGGACAGCATTATCTCAGCAAAATGTATATCCCATTAGCCTATTATTGCAGAGCCCCTCTCCATGCAAAAAGTTTGCTAAAGCAAAGCTATCTACCTGTTGGAGCTCTGCTGTATTTATGTTTCATAGATAAATGCCTATCCAGTATTTGTGCATTATACCAAGAAATTCATATTAATATAACAAATAAATACATCATATTAAAATGTGGTAAAATGCTATTAATGCATTATTCCAACTGAAATAGTCAACAAATTCTTTCAAAGGTTATATATGAATGTTAATAAACATTTTTATTTTATTCCAAAATTTTACTTTTGACAGTTTTTGGGAGATATTTATAGACCACTATTGCCCAAAATCATACTCATAAATAGACCAAATAGAACTGATAGAAAATTTGAAAGCTTGTATGTTCATTTTTTTAAAATAATTCATGTGTCACTAAAATAACAGATTCTAATCCAAGCAGACAAGTTCATTATGTGAATTCAATATCTCAAAACTACAGAATTCAGAAAGAAACGGTTTTAAAGATGTAATTTCTGCTTTGAAAATATTTGGAAAGCAATTTTTATAATATATTCATCTAATTATCCCTTATTAATATTATTATATATACGCTTTTTAAAGCATTATTAGTTTAATTAATGATAAATCATCAAACATCTGTTGTAATAGAAAAGTCTACCGGCTTATTCTATTAGAATATTGGTCTCTTTCAAGCTTTTTAAAGCATTGTTAGTTTGAGTGATGATAAATCATCATCAAACATCTGTTTTAATGAGAAAGTCTATCGTCTTATTCTATTAGAATATTGGTCTCTTTCAAGCATAACAATACTTAACAACAAAGATGTTTAGAATCACAAATCAATTAGATATGTCTAAGTTGGATTTGAACTAAAAATATTCAACAGTGAGATACTGCCAAAGAGAAGAGAAACAGAAATAACACCCTTAATCAAATTTACACATAGAAAAGAGATTAGGAAGATCTCATTCAAAACTGAGCAGATACTCACTATAGAAACACCAAAGAATAACTAAGAAGATCAGAATAATGATGATATTTGGGTACAAAAAATTATCACAAAAAAGTCTGCTGCATGTTTTTCTTTATTTCATTGAAAGTGTTATTGTTTCTACATGTGTTTCATAATATAAATGAAAAACTGACTGATATTCAGTGCATAATGGGAAAATCTACATTCTGAAATTACAAAGGCTCTTCAATAAAGAATTGTCATAATTTTTTCACAAGCAGAATATCTGACACCAAAATTTTACTTTATAATATTTTATTAGCCTAATACAGAATATACACGTGGTACTAGTTTCATTGTTGTCCCTGTCTATGAGAGTGTACAAGTTGTAACATGTTCAGTTCTGCCTATAGCAAAATGGAGGTGACATGCATTAATATGCTGCTATGAAATTCTGCTTTCATCTGAACAAATTTTCAGTTGAAGCCTAAGTATGTTATAGAGAAGAGTTTGTTCTTCCCTCAAGTACAACTCAAAGAAAGGGAGACAATCAATTTCAACAGTTTGTGCTCTAAAAGAAGAAAACATTAACAATGCTGCTGTATTTGTGAAAGTTAATATTGAAATAACATTAAGTACACTTCCAAAAATTCTGAAAATTTTACTGGGTGCACCCAAATGTTGGTAACTGAAAGTTGCACATGAGACGTATTTGTGTGCAGTGGGTTCCAAGATTGCTGATTCCCAAACAAAAAGACATTTTCATGTATGTGTGAATGTAGTTGAAGATGAGGAGTTTCTTTCAGAGGTAAACACTGCTAAGCATACATCAAATACATCCTGAAAACATATAGCAAAGCTATATAATTCTATAAGAGTTAAAGAGTGGAAATCTCCATCATCACCAAAACTAAAAAAGAAAAATGATTGCTTCTGCTCTGAAAGTTGTCAGTTATGGTAATCTCTTAGTTTAATATTCAAAGAATTTGTTATAGATTGTAATACCTGCACACAAACTGCTACTGGACAATGCAACAGAGCTGTTTTGAAAACTCTGCAAAACCATATCACATGCAAAGACCACATTTCCGTTCAATAAGTTCGATGCTGCACCACAGTAATGCACAGCTGACATTGCAAATGTCATTGAATATCTTACCAGAAGTGTGTCCCTTACCCTTCCTTTAGTCTAGATTTAGTCCCATACAACATTTTCCATTTCCCCAGATTTAAGAAAAACCTTCATGGGAGGCATTTTCCATCATCAGAAGTGGTGGTGAAGGCTATGGAGATAATTCTGAAGGACCTGTCAAAAATGGTATCCAGTATATCTTTAAAGACTAGTCTGGCTGCTAACAGGTGCATTCCATCTCAAGCAGTACTTGTGGCCCACCACCACTAAAATATTAATATATGTATATTGTAAACCTATCATATTTTGTACATTGTAACTGATAATATAAATATTATGTATATATGTATGTATCCTAAGGTAATGCTTTATGATATGAATTGCATTTTGTCAGAATAGAAAGCTTTCTAATGTAACTGTTTACAAATAGCCAAGCTAGGAAGGGGAGCTCCAAGGAGATAATAAATCACTATTCAAAGGAAGGGTTAACACAAGAGACAAGTATTATGCTGCTTCTTGAATGATCCAATGTTTATGAGGGTTAGTTGGAGTGCAGGCTATTGTGTATGTAGGGGATGAACTGGCCTACCATTGTAGACAGTTAACTTTGAACAACCAATATAAATAATTGTTTTAAATTTTTACCATGTGCTGGCTGTTGACTTTAAATGAGCCATTTATAGATAGATTTTTTTTAACTTTTCAAATTGAAGTGCAAGACTTATTGCCATGCCAGAACCTAGGCAATTTGAATTGAATATGTTAAGGACCTGTTTCCTGAGTCTGTAAGGGCACCTAAGCAGATTCTTTGCTTCAAGTCAGTTCACTTCACTTCAGCTCAGTTCAGTTTATCAGAGAAATCTCTTCTGACTTCTTCAGCCCAATGTTCTATTCCTTGAGACTGAGTTCTCAGATTCAGTTCATCTTCTTGGGAGTTGCAGCAGTTAAGTTCCTAATCATTACTGAATTCTTTTGGCAGATACAGTCTTAATGTTGAGACAGTACTTGCATGAAACTGGATACCTACTACAGCCTCCATGGTGCAGCAACTTTATAAAGGTCAAGAGTAGGTCAATGACATAACACCAAGTTCTATCATACGCAGGATCACCAGAGTTTGCAGAAGATATTAATAAATTACTACATATATTATGTAACATTGATTATTAACATAACTGATCTCCCCTCCCAGTCTGTAGGGCAATGATCCTATGACAAAAATACTCTGAGATATTGTTGTTGTGTACCATGGACAATGACAGAAGTGATAATCTTAATCAACAATAAACTGCTACTAAATCTGGTGAGAAACCTGGGGTCACATCTATGCCCCTTCATAATGTGGATACCAAGGTGGAGCTCTCCAACAATCATCAGCAACAACTGGTTCACATCCAACAGGGACTACTTTGAGAAAGATTATCAAAATTATGACAATAAATAAAGTTATATTTCTCAAGAAAAATTATGATTTTTCTTCATTGAACAAACCTCATAATATGATTTTCTGAACAAATTGCTTCCAAATATTTTATAAAGTATGCCAAATGATCATTTAATTTATTATGGATCACCATGTTGCTGGTTTGGTGAAAAACTATTGCCTTTATGCCAAAGTTGCAAGCTTCATATATCCAGATTTGTTGTCGTCACATAGTCTAAATTTATTTCAATGAATAAGTTTATAAAGAGTCGGTGGATAAAAATGTAGGTAACTAAATGCATTTATAGTATATTAAAAGCAGATACTAATAAGGAATTTAGATTGTGGTTCTTTTGAGAGATAGAAGGATTCTGTAGTAAATGTGAGAAAATGTTGGCTAAAATACTTGAATAGATTCAGCAACATATTAATTGCACCCATTTCTAAAACAAATTAATTTTATTAGTTTGAAATCAATTTAACACAAGAATGAAAATATACATTCAAAATTCATAGAAAATTAACAATTAATCATGATCATCTTGATGAAATTTCTTCATTTTTAAGTTTTTATGCTTTATTACATTTTTCATTGTTCAGTTGAGTATTTGCTTGATACCATGGTCATTTTATCATGTTTCAGTATGTAAGGCTGGCTGCACAAGAAGGTAAAAGGAACCTAGATATCAGTGTTTCAGCTGTGCTCAGTTTCTATACTGACTGTTGCAAACAAAATCTTCATATAGTCTTATGCTGTAGTCCTATTGGCCAACTGTTTCAAAACCAGTTAAGATACTTTTCATCTTTTTTCAGCTGTTGTACCATTGATTGGTTTCAGGTATGTCAAGAAAAATGTTAATAATATGTAGGACTTATACATAAAATCTTTAATTCTGACAATAAAGGAACCATATAAATATTAATTATGAAGTGTCTTTAGAAGTTTTTTAGGATGAAACAAATGACAACTTTTATTTAGAGCTCACTCTTAGACATATGTTTAATGCAGCTATATCATACCATGTATCTCTTTCAACCATTTACGAGAATATATACTGAGATTTGTTGAATTGGCAGATGACTGGCTGGCCATTACATGTGTGGTTTGTAGTTGGTTGACTGGAACATATGGTATTAAGAGATAATAGCTGGTTGAATAACCAGTTTCTTAGCTATTCTTAAGTGTACAGTATACATAGTACATTTTTATAGTGACAGTTAGGGATGGCATTATATTTATTTTATTAAATATTTTGTAGTTTTGGCAGTAATTTTGGTTTGTTGAACATTGGCCATCCATTTTAAAAATTTTTTGTATATCAAACTGTTATGTATATATGTAACTGTTCATCAGATCATTAGCTAATTCTGTATGATAGAATGTTGAATGAGAGTATTGCCCAGAGTATTAATTATAATTTCTTCTGTAACAGTAACCTAAGCAATGGTTTACTTCATTCATGTCTTTGTGCAATTCTAATATATTCTACAGAGTATTTCAAATATAGTCCATATATATGGTATTTTTCAAATATATGACAATATATATTTGTCCATGTAGCGGATTGAGCTGCCACTAGCAACATGACACTTATTCACTAAACTTTAACAATGAGATGCTGAAACTGTCCAACACCCTTTTTATACATTTTTGACAACTGCTTTACATATTTCCCATTACTTTCTGCAATTACCATCAAAAAATAGATATAGTCTCCTGGCAAAAATTGTTGAGATTTTCTAAAGTATATTGAACTTTGGTGTGCACTTTATTATTGAATGAAGAACAAAGACAAAAATTATAGACAATGAAGTTGGAGATTATGAAAAACACAGATTAACATGTAAGACTCTGTTCTGAAACATTATATTAATATCTTGTTGGGAAATATTTGCTCTATGAATGGTGGCAGAATTCTGTTGAAAGAATGCTAAATTTCCTTTTCTCTCAGGTAACTCTTTAAATTACAATTGGGCCTAAAGAATGGAAACTTTCATTCTTTCTCAGATAGCTCTTTAAATACCTATTGGCCTTAACTGTTACACAAAAAGAAAGATTATTCAATTTTTTTTCCTATTCATGGCATGCTGTACATAAACTTTCTTTTCATATAGGAGAACTTACAGAATTATCTTTGATTTTGCACTGAATCATAGGACAACTTATGGAATTACCCTTGATTTGCACTAAGTTTGCAAACTGGAACCCTAAAAATGGTAAAATCTGCTTACTTCCATTCCTTATGACTTATAGAATAATGTTCTTGGGAAATTCAGTAAATACCAAAAAAAAATATTTTTATACAAAAATGTATAATATGAATATTGCCAGGGGCAAAATGATCAAATCATTGTAAATCATATTCCATTCCATTCTAGCCATACTTTTATTAGTATATAACTCAATGTTCATAAAAATTCAGATATACACAGCAAAGAAACCAGACACATGCAGGACTATATATGCCAAGTGACAAATTGCAGGCACTCCAAAGAGGTGTTTGTTACAATGGTATAGTATTATCTAAACATAAATAATTTAAGTTACCATTAATAAGTTTTTTTTCTAAGATGACATTTTAACAAACTATGTAATAAATGACGATCTCTGACAAATTTTAGAAAAAGTTAAAAAAATTAAATATGAAGAGTGTGACAATTTTATCAAATGTATCTATTGTATGTAACTTCTGATGAAATCTATATCTTGGACTTAAACTAACTCTTTTAGAGTTCAGTATAACACATTAATGGTTTCATAGATTAAAGCTTACTTTATTTATTTGGTTTATTTATGGATGCTGTTTAACATTTCAGGTCATCAGTATTCCATTTAATTCAGGGCATAAAATGTTCAATAAATTTGGCTCAGAGATATCTTCTTTCAGGCTTGTAGTTCTTTCACATGCTCTAAATTTATGATATGGGACCCACAGCTTTAATCCCTTCCAAAGTAAGCCATACTTAGGATTTTTGTACCCATTGACCCTGGCCAGGATTGAACATATGATCTTGGGTCTACAAGGCAAGTATGGTTACTATTAGACTGCCAGGAACAACGCAGATTAAAGTAATATGATATGATATATATATATAAAAAACCATTGAGACTCAAGGATAAATTAATATTTGAATCTTTCTATTTCTTTGCCATGCTTATTTTTCAAAATCTGTTTACAAAATTTAAGCCTTTTTCCCAAAATTACCTAGTTGTAGTTTAGGACTACTAATCAAACTTTATTAAATTTGCCAGGTGTTATTTTCAGCAATTTTTTTAACTCTGGTTATAATATTGCTGAAATATTATTGGTGAAAAAACAAGAAATTCCCAATTCTGAACAAGTCAGCTAATGGAATTTTCCAAGTGGTGGTCACTTGCCATTTATCATTCTTTTGTCAAAACTCTTATCTTTTTTTCTGTACTTCTTAATTTTTAACACTTCTAGTCTTCTAAAATTTATGTACTAATTTATAGA
This sequence comes from Metallyticus violacea, assembly GCA_030762175.1. Lineage (NCBI taxonomy): Eukaryota > Metazoa > Arthropoda > Insecta > Mantodea > Metallyticidae > Metallyticus > Metallyticus violacea. Next base: position 316,975,699 of record CM060846.1, on the reverse strand, counting down.
CTTTTTCACAAGGTGAAACAATGACCCAGTATATCATTTTGAAAATTGTTTTTGTACTGGATAAGTGGATTCTAAGCATATTTATTAGCATACCATGTTTTAAAGAAAACCTAATTCAACAATATTCTAAATTTTTAAAGCAATACTGCACTCTCTGAGTATTGTACCTTGGTGCAATTGTTGAATAACTGAGACTGAGAACTCACAGTGTTTGTGTGATGCTCTTGATCTTAATGTGCCAGTATATTATTATACAGAAATGGTATGTTCAGCCCTTGTTTAATTGGAACATTTAGTATAATGACTTTTAGTTATGTAATGCATAGACTAAAGTTATGGACTTTTGGAAATTTATGCAAAAGGTTTACATTCTAATTTTGTTCAGTTTTTTTTTTTTTTTTTTGCATTAACTGAATATAAATGTTTTAATTTAATTACCAAATTTTCCATATTTGCTAAAGCATTAATAAACAAAAAATCAGGTGAAAAGTTGCAAAATTAACTTTGAAATAACATTTTAAAACAATTAAAATGAAAGCAAATATATAATCATAAAATGGATTATTTCAACTTGACAACTGACAACAATCTTTATTGTCAATATAATATTTCAAAGAATAAAGTCACCTTCATACTCATTCTTCCTCTCAAAAATCAGTCACATAGTCAGAAAAAGAGCACATTTAATTCTCAGGTGAATTGCATAGTGTGTTCTGTTTAATGATTTTGTTGTTAATGATGTTCCATTTTTCAAGCACTTTTTATTTTAGGCTCTGTTTTATGTCATTCCATGGTTTAAATTAACATTTTTATTAGAAGTTCTCCTGAAGGAGCAAAATGCTCAAAATCATATTTAAATGAAATGGTTGTTTCTTGACCATCTGATATTCTTTTATACATACAGAAATATTTTCTAGTGAATTTATTATTTACTACTAGAATTTCAATTTTATTAATAGTTTTGATATCAGTAACTAAGTAAATGACAACACTTCTATTGCCTTGCAACTGAAGGAACAAAGCAACATGTGCTCAACAATGTACAAGTTCATAATGTTGTCTTACAGCTTATTATAATGCATTGCTTTTAATTTAACTTGACTACAACAATTTTAGTTAGTGAAAGATCCTCAGAGAGTGAAGTTTTGTTTTTTAGTTTAGTTTCATTCAACCTTGCATAAAATAAAGTCATATAAATTATGTTGTTTAAGACAGGTTTTTTCTATGGATAGTGAAAACTTATTTTGTAACATGCATGAGACAAAGGTATTGCCTGAAAGAAGATTCAAGTACAGCAACATGTTAGTCATGACAAGCATATATGGGCAGTGGAACCCATAAGTAAGAATAAATCTGTACAACTTTTCTACAGCAAAGATATATCTGTAAAAGACAATAAATCATAAGATTTTCATAGACTTTTGTGAAGCTCTAGTTTCCATGAACATTCCATTTTGAACAATGAACACTTAATAACTTTCCAGAACTGGATTTTAGAATTTCTCTCCAAGATGATACAATCTTTGGAAGAATGACTTATCCATTGTTGCTCAATTAAATGTACTTATGAAGCTGTTGATAATGGAGTGGTATATATATATATATATATATATATATATATATATATATAACCAATGTACAAAAATTTATTATACTATCCATTGTTACTTTGACACCATTAACCAGATACAGGGAAAATTACAAAGAAATAAAATACCCTTAAGTATCTATGAATGAAACCAGTGCCATAGAAAATCAAGTGGCTAATATTGTTATTGACACTTAGGAAATTGTCACACCAGATGAAGTGTATCTACCTACAAGTGAAGTAATAGTATCTGTTAATTGGTTCCAAAATTTGTAGACTTTTTTAAATATATAATTATATTTTTGATATAGCCCTAAAATATCAAACATGATAAGGTTTTGCTTTTTGTGATCAATGCAGCACCATACATTGTGAAAGCAAGCAGTAAATACAGTCTTTTACCCAAAAATTATACACATTACTTGCTTAGCACATGCTATGCTTAGGGTGGGTTGCTGAAGATGAGGAAGTTACAATAAATTTTCCTCACCTTTATGTCAAAGACAAAAACAATTTTTGTTAAAGCTTCTTGTAATGTTCTATTTAAGTCTATGGATCCTGTTTTCCAATCCCAACAATCTGTCATCACTTGAATACATTCAGCCATTTTTTATTTTTGCAATATTTTTATGAAAATGAAATCTTTTAATAAAACATTGAATACTGATGATGGTAGCATAATTAAAACTGTTAAACTGCAATTCTCTAACAGTGATTGAAGGACAGCTTGCTTTATGAAAGCAAAATCAGTTCCTTAACACATGAAATAATATGTTTACAGGAAAAAAGTGCAAACCTTGAAAGTTCTCTAGTTTTAGTTGTAAAAAATTGCATCTAATTTGGAAAATTTAGGTAGTAAAGTTGGGGAAAAGGTATTCTAGAATGCTGAAAGTATTTTGGACCAAAATTTGGGATATAAAAATTTGTGTTGCATTTCTCAAATGCAACACAACTAGTGAATCATTTAATACTTTCTGCATTGAAAATAAAATAACTATGCTGATTTAGTACAATCAAGTATGCTCCAGTTATGTCAACAGATATGGGGAGGAGTTCCCTCCCCAAGTACAAAAATGTGTTATGTGAAAACAAGAATTCCCTTCCTTTCTAGAACCTGTGCATGCTGATAATCACCTATTGTAAGGAAAGATTTTAAGAACTAAAATTTGCATATGTTTTCAAAGAACTTGGCTTATTAAAGCAGAAAAATTTACAATTTTAATTTAATTGATTAATTAATCAATTACATATTTTATTTTAGTTCTAACCTTACAGATGTAAGAACTGTGCTATACTAGCTGTCATACCCTGAAAATAAGACAGTAATATTTTCAAGTGATTATATAAATTATTTTTAAGTTCTTTTAGGTCATCAAAAATGTTAGTTCTTATAGGCCATTATATTAATCATTTTTCAGATATTTTTATGTTCTGATAATCTGGGCCCTGGTAATGAGTAATGATTTGTAATTACTTACAGTATTATAGTAGTTGCAGTTGAAAGACAAATTACATTCAGTTTATAGTAAGGCAGCAGAAAAATTTAACCTCTGGAACTACATAACAAACTATTTATGAGGAAGTCACTCAAATTTCACTAGTTTTATTCCATTTACTTGGACATGTTTCAAAGGCAAATTTCCTTCATCACTAGCACTGTTCTAAGCAAGTGGTTCCAAGTAAGTAAGTCCAAGTAAGTGGAATAAAACTAGTGAAATTTGAGCTACTTCCTCATAAATAATTTGTTATATGATACTATATTTCACTGTGAATATCCCAAACTATTCAAAATTCTGGAACTATGCTTATAAAATGTGAGGTTATTCTAAGTATTCCAGCAGGAAACCACAAATAAAGTGCAAGAGTTTAGTTAATGTAAGGTAGAAGTGAACATAAGGTTGAACCCTTAGTATCATAATGGGAAGTTTTTTCCAATTATTATCAATATACAGGATGCAGAAAAAATATGTGCAAAAAATGTATAAAGAAAAAATGGGTTCAAAATAGGCAATTCAAGAATAGGAATAAATAGTCTTTGGTGGTTAGTTGTGATGTGGCAGAATAACTCTAAAGCTACAAATTAGATTTAGAATGATTTAAAAAATAAAAATAATATAGCTTACCTTAAACAATTAATTTCTCTTAAATAATTCCATAATATTTATTAATTGAAGTTAGTTCACAAGTTGTTAATTCAAAAATCTTATTTTTGTACATAACTCTCAACATGTCTTATCACTTACATGAAGGCATATACACTTAAGTGGCAGTATGTGGCTCATGGTTAGATTGAGTTGCAGTGTGCTTATGACTGGATCTCCATCAATAATACTGGTTTATATTTGATGGGCTTTGAACACACATTACACTGTAATTTAGCTATGGATATTTATGCCTGTAGTTCCATATTGAAGCATTTAAGATCATTTGTTACCCCTATCAAAATACATAATATTATGCCCCCTTTCAATTCATAAGTTTGTTTTGCAAATTTTTTCTGCACCCTCATTTCTAGTAACTTTTTGTTAAAAATTTTAACCATGTTAAGTCATAAGGGGTCATACTTGATAAATGGTCAGGATTAGAATGGGTACCAATTTATATCCTTTTCTTGGCATTTAATAAATTAATCCAATGTAATTCAAAGGGTCATAACCTTCATAATTTGCAAAGGGGATTAAGTTCAAAATAATCAACTTCAAAATTGCCCAACTAAATGAAACCAAGATTTTAATAGAAAACTGTAAAGTAGGTAAGGTATAGTCTAGGATTGCTATACCAGAAGTATAATATAATTTAATACACTACCAGACAGGATAAAGCAACTGAAATGCTCAGAATTTAAAATTTAACTTAGAAAGGTAGAATATATAATTTATTTGAAAAATCAATATAAAATTACAATATATATTAATAGCTTGTATAAATAGGTTATAAATTTTCATTATAATCTTAAAAAATATACTTTAAAATTATTGTTTTTAGTATATGAATTGTTATATTAATTATATATATTTAGTATTTATTATTTTCATTTGAGCTTAAAACTCATGAAGGTGCTTAAAGCATATGTACCAAGTCTACTGGCTATAAGGAATCTATTATTACGATTGCGTTGTACCACAGAGTGTGGTAAGGTACCATACATTTCTAATTGGTAAATATCTATTCATGATCATAAGATGATGTGGATAACTGATATTAATGCAGAATGTATTAGGATTATCTCTTTACATAATTTTTATCTTCAAACCTAAGAAGGTTCACTTAATAGCTCTTTAAAAATGAAACCTGGAGTGCCAAGCATGGTTATATAGTAAACTTCAGTTAAAACACCTATATTGTATTATACTGTAGTACTTTTTCACTCTTTATAAGTACTTAAAGGTAATAATAGAAATACTGTTTTATTTCATTTTTTCATAGATTTAACATGCCAGGCAAATTAATTTAGTGACTTTGCTTTAAAAGAAAAGGTGATATATTTCAATAAGTTTAATTTTTTCTGATAAATGGTTAATGCTCATTATTTCAAATTGTTTTAGAAGGCAATGTTTATATGTTTTTATTGAAATACCATAATTTCTTCTATATCTTTACGGACAGTTTACATGCTGAATCTTTACATTCATTTATATAGATGTGGTAGCACCTCATAAAATGCATGTGATACAGTCACTATTGGGCAATATAAAATAAGCCTTTAAATATGTTTAATCCCTGTTAATCTGAATTTTATGTTTGTTTTGAATGTTTTTTAAGTAAAAATCCGTGTGTCATAAAGAAAATTGAGGAGAAAATTAGGTTAACATCTTCTATAATGTGCCAAGCTATCCATGGGTTTAACCATATTAAAACAAATTATAATTGCATTCTATTACAAGATATGACAGCAAATTCAGGGGACAAATTCAGGAGATTGTGAGATACATGGTATTTAATTCAATGTAAAGGATCTGTTTCAATTTCTATATCCTCTTTTCAAAGAAGACATACTAAAAGTATTGATATTGCATATATTAATTATAGTAGATGAAAAATATAAATAGTATTTTCTTTCAGAGTTGGCCAGATACTGCTATGGAAACAATTGCATTGAAACGCCTAACAGATGTACATTATTCTGATGACATAAAGAAAGCAGCTGTAGAAAGTATTCAGTTTTTTCATACTACAACAAGGTAAAGGTTCTTATTCTCTCTTAAATATAAATTAAAACAGCTTTCAATAATTTAGCACTCTGTGACTTCATACCTTTGTGCTCTTGTGCTCTTTTATAAGGAAATCAGCAACCAGAACTTTGAACATACTTAGAAGGTCTTTAAAGGTTCACCTGGATATTGCTGTGGCAGTTGTTTTAGCCTATGGCTCTATTCAAAATATTATAAAAATACAGTTAAATATTACATTAAGAAATGCTAAAATGATGAACTGTACATTGGCTCTCCTTTATTTGAAGGTGGTGTCATTGTTCCTGGCTATCCACAGGACAAAAACACCCTTCTAAGTAAACACCTCACTATAACTTTGTCTTTAGTTTGCCAGAAGGCACTGTTCTCTTCATCCTCTCCCCCTCATATATTAACTAGCTACTCCATCATCCTATTAATAGACCCCTTCCATAAGGTAAATTTTCACAAGGTTTCTTCATAACTAGATACTTTTTTTTTTATCATCATCCATTTCTGTTTCATTAATCCCTCCCTCCATTCATATTTTGCTTAACATTCCAACATAATATTAAATGTATTCCACATTCCCACAAATGGAGTATGTACCCTGAGAAAGGTTTCCATTCAAAACTTGCAACCTCCAAACTGCTAAACTAAACCAAGCACAATATTTTCCCTTTCATTTTTATTATATTTATCAATGTTTTGTCTCGTTCTCATCCAATCTTAAACTTTTAGTAGAAAAAAGAAGAAGAAGAATTTTTCTCTTAGATTTCCAAACATAAAATCTGCCTATCCCATATCCTCAATTCTAGATTGGATATCCGTGTAAAATTCCCTTTTCACACTACTGCATAGTAACAGTGCTGCTTCTGTATCATTTCTGAAATTTACCATAACCATATAAACTTACTCACATCTTTCTTTTTCATGTTTTAAAATTCATCTAATATTTAGTGCTCCTGAAACCAATTCATCATGATTCTCTCATTATAGTTGCTTTCATATGAAACTTACCCAATCCCAGGAAGCCCATACATTAGTTGTATTTTGAAGAATGCATTGCATTACAAATTATTCTTAGCTCTAGATTCATTTACTGTCATCCCATTCCTTTTCCACAAATTTCTGTTCCATAAGCACATCTTGATTTCACTAGAGCATGATATATACTTTGATACCACACCACATCTACTACAGGTGCCATTACAAGCATTCCCTCAACAACTTCATTACCATCCCTTAATTTGTTAAAACAAATTTCTCATACTTGTTCCAACTATCTGTAATTCTCATTTTAGTTTCTAAATATATAAAGTTATTGATAATTCAAATTTTTTTCCTGACATTGTTCATTTTTTTTACCTTGTACATATTTTTTACCTTTTTTCAAACACCATAACATTACTTAAATGTAAATTCGAACTTGCACAGTGAACCCAATCATATTAATTGATATCATTGTATGATTGAGTTGAACTACACACTCTTAAAGCTTCACTTACTTTTCATAAATGTATGGAACCGGTTTCGAGAACATTTAGTTCTCATCTTCAGCCAGGCTAAAGTTCAACTGTCAGATCATTTGAGCTGTGGGAATGTATATTCTGCTCTGGTGGTGGTGTGATAAATTTGTAGTTTATGTTTTCATCCCTGACAATGTCGAAGTTCATTATGCTGTCTTTGTATTTGTAGATGTAGATTTTCTCCCAGGTTGCTAATTCCATAGGTCCTTGTACTGATTTTAACCTACGGAATTAGCAACCTGGGAGAAAATCTACATCTACAAATACAAAGACAGCATAATGAACTTCGACATTGTCGGGGATGAAAACATAAACTACAAGTTTATCACACCGCCACCAGAGCAGAATATACATTCCCACAGCTCAAATGATCCGACAGTTGAACTTTAGCCTGGCTGAAGATGGGAACTAAATGTTCTCGAAACCAGTTCCATACATTTATGAAAAGTAAGTGAAGCTTTAAGAGTGTGTAGTTCAACTCAATCATACAATGATATTAATTACCATAACATTAGTCTTTCTCCGATTGCATTTAATTTCTCATTCATTACAATCTCATATAATTTCAAATAAGGTTTGCCTGATAGCCATTATAACTTAGGAACTGCCATCATATCAATCACACACCACCATGGTTAGTCCAGGTCATTAAAGCACATACTCTTTTTAACTGGAGTTAAATTATCATCAGGACCATCCTTCATGACTGGAATTTTTTCCAGGTTTTCCTCAGTCTTCCATAAATGGCAAATGCTTTGGCGGTACCCTAAACTTAGACCTGGAACATTTCCTTCCTTAAAAATATCCTTACCCAATTTATCATTTCAATTCATATATCATCAGTGTCCACCACCTGTGGTGCCTCAGTAGTAAAAATGGGCGTTAAACACCATTAAAAAAAATTATCCACTTAAAGTAATTCAGGAAATTTATGTATTATTAATTATCATCATCAGGAATTATTTTGTTATATTTGTAGTTTATTATCTGCAATCCCATATTTACGTTTACATGACCTACATGTAATTATCAGAAAAACCATTCTTTTAGTTTGTCTCTCACGTATAATTAGAATAATGAATAAAATCAAATGCCAGTTACCATTTTTCAATCCTTTCAGAATATCATATACATTAATAAGTACTTAATTTAAATAGAATGGGGCTCAGTCATGCTGATGACCTGAGCTGTTAAAGAGTGTCCATAAATAAAGGGGCTCAGTTTAAAGCCCATTCTTAAGTTTAACCTCAGCAGTCATCTGTCCTTTTCAACATTTAATATAACATGTGTTATGTTGATACAACTCCAACAATTATTCAACCATGCCCAATATTTAATCCATTATTGACAATTTATACATTAGCACATTCCTTATAATATGGTTATAGGTAGACTTTTTTCAAATATATAAACACTGCATACAACCTTCAATCCTTTATTGATATACACCTGTCTAGAATCTTCAAAAAATACAATTATATTATGTACCATTTCCTCTCTTTTTTGAAACTTCATTAAAAGATGATAACCTTTATTCCTTTCTACTAAATCTAGTAGGTAACCTAACAGCCAATATTCCATTGAACATTTTACAAAATTTTGACAATAATGCACCACACTTATAAATAGGTTGTATGAATACTATAAACTAACTCCTCATTTTATTATTATTTGTAATATATTTAACAACATTGCAGTCTATTCTAATCTTCATACAAGCTGGAAAATTTGTGCTGGTAACCCAACTAACTTATTCTTTCTAAAACTGTACCCCTGCTTTGAATCTCTTCATTTGAGAAAGGTCTATTATATTATTTCACATAACTGCAACATAATTCCAAATTAAAATTTCTAGCCACATTCTCATTTATTTAAAATATACACAAAAAATATCTAACCCATTATATTTCATACAAAATGCTCCTAATCAGTCTTTTCTACTTTTTTCATAGCCTCCCAAATACCCTATTTATTTTAAGTTAAATATTGAAGGCTATAACTTTTCCCAATTTCTGCTTCATTTGTTTCATTATCCTTCTATACTCCTCTTTCAATTACAACACTCCTTTTCCTCTTTTCTGTCCCATTACACATTCTCCAAAGGATTACTGCTGAACTCACCAGTCTCCTCACAGCCCTACACCGCCATGAGAGGCTGAGGTCATTAAGGCATGGACTTGTGAGTGGGAGGTCTGGGTTTCGAATCCTGCCAGGACCACCCTCCCTGACTGAGTTTTTTCCAGGTTTTCCTCAGTCCTCATAACTGGCAAATAAAATTCTTGTACCACACTCCCCTCATTAACTGAATTCCATAAACTGTATATTTTCTATTTTACCATTAAATTTCCTACCAACAATACTGTTCTGCAGTATATTAAGCATATTGTTCAAAATTATAAAGTGTGGGGGTAGACATTGTTATGGACAAAGATAATGCCATTTGATAGAATTTCAGGGTGTTTAGACTTTATGGCTCACCTTAGTTTTTCGAAGCTATCTTCTGATCACTTGTAATTGCTGTGCCTCATGCTCAATAAAAACAATAAGCAGCTGACCCTCGCAGTTGAAGAAGAATATCGTAATGATTTTCCTTGAACTTGTGTGTACAGCTTTGGACTTTTCAGTAGAGGAAAATTCTTGTGCTTTGACTGATGACTATGTCATTTACTTCCCTGCTCAAAATGCTGGCACCTCATTTCATTCCCATTAATGATATGGGATATAAATGCATACTCTTTCTGCAGGTGACCAAGAGAAAGAGCCATTCTGTGAGTATTTTGTTCCTCCATTAGTCAAATTTAATTCAACTTTGTCATTACTGCAAGTAGTCATTGATAATGGTGTATATGGACCATAGCTTATCTCTACTAAAACATGAATTTCTTATGCTGTGATCCATTAGTTTTCCCAGATGGAGTATCCACTTATGGAATAACATTCCAGTAATGACACAATGGGTCTTTCATGGGCTTGGATTGCCTTTCAATGACATGCATCCACATCAGAATTTCTTATGCTGCTCCACCACATGTGAACATGATATGTAGTTTTGCAATTTTTTATGAGAAAATCACTCCAATTTCACTAATTTTGTTCCCCTTAATTGGACATGTTTTGAAGGCTGTTGTCTTTAACATCAACATGAATCCACTGTCAGTTTCCCAGCATGGTATTAAGCTGTTGCTATATAGAGTTTATGAATTGATGAGGTTCTGTTGTTTGGAAAATCAAAATTAACTTAATTTTCTTTAATTGATATCATTGTATGATTTGGTTGAACTGCACACTCTTAAAGCTTCACTTACTTTTCATAAATGTATGGAGACACCAGAGTAGAATACACATTCCCACAGTTCAACAAATGATCAGACAGTTGAACTTTAGCCTGGCTGAAGATGGGAACTAAGTGTTCTTAAAACCAGTTTCATACATTTATGAAAAGTAAGTGAAGCTTTAAGAGTGTCTAGTTTAACCGAATCATACAATGATATCAATTAATATGATTAGCTTCACTATACAAGTTCCAAATTGCATTTTAATTAATTATCTTTGTTTAATTTATGAATATATGTTTCTATACTGTTAATGCCATAGGCTTTTGAAGAGCTTTTAACAGTTTTGGTTCATTTTGGAATATGTTTTTTTTTATACCAGAAACAGTATTTTATTGCTATTTTCTCCTTGTGTTTATATTTTAAAATTCTCAAGTATTCCTTAAATATAATGTCAATATTTCTTTTCATTTTGCTGATATATTTCATATTGCAGTTTTAGCAATTGGTTTTACAAATTCCTTATTATTTTCCTGGTCAAATGTTGTTTTATAGAAGGTTTTTAAACTGTATTTGTTTATTTGAGTCAAACTTTTGCATCTTTAAAAATCTTCTAAAAATTTTGGTATGTCCTATGAATGGAATGTAAATTACTTGTACCTAAGATCTCCTTTGTAGCCTTTTAGTATAGTGATGTCTTTTATTTTTTTAAGTTAATTTATTTATTCTTAGTAACACATTATTCAAAGCTTAAAATAGTGCAGAGCATAAATTATTGCATCTTTTCCATGTCTAGTTTTTAAAATAAATATATATTTTTTAAATTTACAATGTTTAGGTAATAAGGAATCATTATGGATTAAGGAGAAAATTGACTATAGTGTTATTAAGAATTTCAGAAATTATTAGGAATAGATACAGAGAAAGAGAGAAGGGGGATTCTTAAACAAGAAAGCTGTATATATGCCTTGAGTTGGTTTTATGCTATACTAACAAGAGATTTATAAATGTATTCCAGGTATTTTATTTTGGTTCAAGATCCAGCACATTATACTTTTGCCCTAGCTTAACTTAAAATGTTCTTCTGCAGCTTTAAAATCAGCAGTATAAAAATATATAAACCTCTATAGAGGGGAACCCACCCCAGATAGTGCATTCTTTTATTTCTCTTTTTAGGGATATTTATGATAAATTCCAAAAGGAACAAGGAAAAAAGATATATCTTACCTCTGCTGCATTCTTAGAAGTAATTCAATTATTTGGTCAACACACAAGTGTAAAGCAACAAGAAATAATGACAGCAAAACTGCGCTATCTTGGTGGTTTGGACAAACTTGCCTTTGCAGAAAAACAGGTATATACTATAGGGATAACACAGACTTATCATTTTTCGTCATTCTATATTAAATACTTAGCAATTTTAGAGGATGAAGTATGAGCATATTTAGAAAAGTCATAAATAGTGTAAGAAAATTCACATTCTATCTATTTCATCCTTTATATCATACAAATGAAATGGACACATCAAGTTATGTCTAATTATAAACAAAACTACTTTCTATTAATATTTACAGCTTAGCATATAATTATCTTAGTACTAAATCCTTCATATATTATGTAAAAATATCAAAATATACATAATGAATGAATTGAACCACTTATATCCCATCCAGACCTAGCATGACAAGCTGGGAGGGTTCATTCATTTCTCATATGGTCAGCTAGTCCATATGAGCAATTGTCCCTATGAACTTGTTCAATCTATAATGTTTTTCATTTTACAAATTTAACAATAATTTAACTAAGTACTGAGTCTATTAATTCTTTGGATTATAACTTTGATATCCTTTTTGCTATTGGCTCTTCTTTCTGCAGCTCTGTTCTTAGGCTCTTCCAGGTACTGCATTTCCATGCTATGTGCTGGTCCAGTGTGTGCTGAATGCTGTCCTGAAGGAGGCTGCCCATGTTGTTCTTGGTCTCCCTCTTCCTCTCCTAGCAAAACGTGGATCCCATTTGGTAGCTATAGTGCCTATCTGGTGTCAGTAGCCTTGCTACATGGCCACCTATTTCCATTTCAAGCTGTTTGCACACTTTGCTCATGTCATTTAGTCCTTATATATTTCTTAATTCCACAGATGTTATTTTATCCATAAGGGATATTCTAGTATTTTATGCTCCATTTTATATTGGCAGATTCTAATATTATTCTTTTGAGCTTCTGTTAGGCTCCAAGTTTGGGGCATATCACATGCATATTCCAATGTTGAAAATGGAAATATGCATGAGTCCAGCATTTCTAACCTCATTTTTGGCTTGAAGTATTGTCCATTAGTATTAAATTTCAATAATCAGAATGCTAATATAAAACTTGATTGGAAACAACACAGTAAAATGTATGTAATTGTATATAAAACCTATTTTTAAACCAGCTAAAATCTCCTTTCCATGGAAAAGTTAAAATTCTAAAATAGTTAAATGGTTAACATTTTCAACTCTCTTAAGTGCTTCACTCTTAAACTGTTAAAATTCAGGACATGTTTCATGACCTATCGATCACATTGTCAACTGATGTCATGCTGGAGTTGGAGAGCTGGTGCCTATAAGGGGTTCTGGTGGTCTATGGAAGAACTTGAACAGAATGTTATTTGCATCTGGAATTATGAAGTTCATAAGCTTATGTTCATTTTTCTTAATAAAAATGTTCTCCCATATGCTCAGTTCTTTGGTAAATTGAACAGTATTCTCAATAAATTAATATTTTTGTCAATTTCATAATGCTCATTCCAAAAATGTGCCACTACAGCTGATTTTTCTATTTGTTTATGTCTAAAGTTTCTCATGTATTCCTTCATTCTGATCCCAATGTTTCTCTTAGTTTTTCCTATGTATACCTTTTCATAGTCCTTAAAATTTATCTGATATATCCCTTACTTTTCTTCTTCGGGTCTATCATCTACTTTGTTTAGTTTCAACAATTTCCCAACACTAAATCTATTTTGAAGAGCCAGTGTCATATTGTACTGATAAAATTGTTTGAAATTTATTATTCAACTGTGGATGGTAAGTGAAACTTTTGTAGATTTTATCTTAAGATAAAGTACTTAATGTAGTAATGTAGTAATTGGATAACATTCTGTTTAAGTTCTTCCATAGACCACCAGAGCCCCTTATAGGCACCGGCCTCTCCAACTCCAGCACGGCTCATTAGTTCATCAGTTGACAATGTGATCGATAGGTCACAAAACATGTCCTGAATGTTAAAAGTTTAAGAGTGAAGTGGTTAAGAGTGTTGAAAATTTTAGCCATTTTAATCAAATTAGAATTTAACTTTCCCATGGAAGGAGATATTAACGGGTTTAAAAGTAGGTTTTATATACAATCAGAATGACCTCCATGGTGATGAAATTTTTTTGTTGATTTCTTTGCTTATGATATACTAGAATGCAACTATTTGTTCTAAGTAGACATACTCTGTTTGTAATGTATTTTGGGTGCTATTGAGTTGATTCTAATGGGTGTTACTTGGCTCTTTGTCATGATCTGTGTGTTCTGCATGTTCATAAACAGACCTGCAGTTTTTCTGTGCATTTTGAGTTCTTGTAGCATTCTTTGAAGGTTCTCTGCTGATCTGGCAAATAGGACTATGTCATCTGCAAATCTTAGATTCATGAGTTTGTATCAAGTTTTTATAATTCCATATCTGTTTCCCCATTTCATTATTGAGGAGTATTTCTTGTAATATGCTTGTGAAAATTTTTGAGTAAATTGAGGTGCCTTGCCTTACATTTTTGCTTATAGTTTGAAGGTTTACTCTTTCTTATCTTTTGCTACCTTAGCTTATGATTTGCTGTACAGTTTGGCCAGTAGTCTTATGTATTTTTGTTCAACTTCATGTCTTGATAGTGCCTGGATCATACTTTGGTGTTCTATAGAGTCAAAGGCTTTCGTATAGTCAACAGAGATATTATAAAATGGTAGATTAAATTCTTCCATCTTCTCCATTAGCAGTTTAACCATTTGCAGATGATCCACTGTGCTGTAGTCTGATCAGAGGCCTGCTTGCTCTTCTGGTTGGTTTTCATCCAATATCCTTGTAATTCATCTTATTATTTTTATTTGGAATCGATTTATTTTTCATATATCAACATACAAATTTTATAACAATAAACACATCAAAAACAAAACATTAATTTTGATTATAACAATTAGGAGCAGTGCTTTGGTGATTCCAGAAGACACCATCTCCAATCAAATTTATTTCAATTTGATTGGATCTGCCACTCAGTCCCTGGTTCATCAATAGCTACCTATTGGAGTATTGTTAGTATTTCGAAGAATAGTTTATGTATGTTAGGCATCAGACTGAATGGTCTGTATTGTTGAGATGATCCTTAGCCCCATTTTTATGCAAAAATATTATTCTACTTGTTCTCCTTTGCCCTGGTAGGCTTTCCATTTTGAGTATTTGTTAAAGATTTCCATAATTGGTTCTAGTATGTGGTTTATGCCTATCTTCTATAGTTTGTTGTGGATATCATCTTCTTCTGGAATTTTACTATTTTTGAGGTGCTCTATGGCTGATTTCACTTAACTCAGTATAAATACTGGCACTTTGTTGTCTATGATTGCTATGATTG
The DNA here is from genome assembly GCA_030762175.1 of Metallyticus violacea. Lineage (NCBI taxonomy): Eukaryota > Metazoa > Arthropoda > Insecta > Mantodea > Metallyticidae > Metallyticus > Metallyticus violacea. The sequence continues at coordinate 316,960,504 of CM060846.1, read as the reverse complement.
GCATGTGGTAGATTTCTTCATTTTTCTTGGTAGTGAGCTCTTATAGAGATATTTATATGAGTGGCTGCCATTATGATGTTGATTCCAGGTGTTATTCTATTTCCTCTTGGTTATTGTGTGCCTAGAATCCATTGCTTTTCATTTTCCATCTTTTTCTTTGCTTTCCTAATTAACTTTGAGGACTCAAGGGCTTGCTTTACTACTTGGCTTTGGCATTCCAAAAAATCTTTGTGTATTTCGTTTTTTGTTTCTCTGTCTATTTCTGAATATGTTTATCAGGTGTTATTGCTTTCATCTCGGATATATCTGAACTTTTCTTTCCATTCTATTAGTGCTATGGTGTGCAGTTTCAGTTTGTAATTCTATTTCTTTACTTGTGGGTCCTTGTGAGCCTCGTTGTTTTTGTGCACTATAGCCCTTTCATTACCACCTCTATCCTCAACAGTATGTATGATAGCGAAATTCAGGGCTATCTTACTGATCAAGGGGTGACTTCTGTCTACTGAGTACAGGCAAAGAAAGATGCAGCGTTAGTTTCCACTCGTACCCTGTTTCTCACCTTCGACACGGCCGATCTTAAGAGCAGATCAAGGCAGGGTACGAGATAATCGAGATCCGCCTTTACATTCCAACCCTTCCATGCGGTGCTATCGGTGTCGCCGTTTTGGCCCCCTTTTTCCTGTTAGAGTGCCTTTTCAGTTTGTGCCACTGTGGACAAGAGACACATGAAGAAGCATGTCCATCCGCTTCCATTTGCTTGAATTGTCGAGGAGCTCATTCGGCGACTTCTCGCAACTGCTCTCATCGCGAGGAGCGGTGCATTCAGGAGCTGCTAGTCAAAGAGCTACTCTTTTGCTCTGAGGCCCGGAAACTAATTCAAGCCCACCAACCTGCAGTGCAGAAGTCCGGTACCTACAGCTCCATTGACGCCACTGTGATACAGAAGCGAGACAGTGCCACGTAGACATGTCATTTGGTGTTTTTAAACGTCCTACAGTGCCCATCTGCACAAAGCGCTCTACTGCAGTTGCCAAACCTGTGGTTTATGAGGCGGAACGTATTCAATTTAAGACCACATATGTTAAGACTGACTTCTTAAAATCGTCCACTAGTGAGGTAAGACTAAGATAAAACAAAGTTCCTCACCTCCTCGGAGGTCAAGCTCCCACGACGGTTTTGGTAGCAAACCTGTAGCCTTCACCGCTTATCTCCACCTCTAATCGATTCCAGGTGTTGAATCGGTTGACTCATCTCAACTGGGGAGCCCTCCCTCTGAGGATGCCATGGAGCAAAATGTGTCTCCACCTACTAAACAACCTAGTCCCACGCGTCTGAAGAAAGGACGGTTGATTCGTCCTGTACCGACCAAAAGTAAGGTGTTATATTTCCTTTCCTTATTCCAGACTTCAAGTATGACTATCTTTTTGTGGAATATATGTAAAATCCGTAGTCGAAGACCTGAACTGGAGTTGCTTTTATGGTCGACTGCAATTCCAGTTGTGTCTCCAGGTGACAAAACTTCGACCATAAGGCTCGTTTGCTCTTCGTGATTACTTTTCGGTGAGATTTGATCTTCCATAGGAAGATGGCACACCCGCGCATGGCGGAATTTTACTGTTAATCAGAGATGAGGTGTACAGTTCTCCACTGAGCTTACAGTGTCCTATACAGGCTGCAGCCGCTACCGTTTACTTTTCCGGCCTTAGTTTTACTGCCTGCATTATTGATCTGCATTATCACGACGGCTGATCTTGATCTTCTTCTTTCCCAGCTACCACCCACTTTCTTACTTTTGGGGGACTTTATTGCGCACCATCCCCTTTGGTGTTCTTCCACGGAGTGTGCGAAGGGTAGCATGGTAGCGGACTTTTTAGATCGCCACAATCTTACTTTGCTGAATACTGGCGAGTCAACTTTTCTTTCCGATAATGCACACAGTTTCTCACACTTGGATTTACCTTTCTGTTCAGCATCTCTTTCTGTACATGTTATCTGGATCTCTTTCTGTACATCTTACCTGGAACGTCCTCTCTGATTTGTACTCCAGTGATCATTTTCCGTGTCAAAATCTTATCTTGTCTTCTTACGTATATTCTCAACACGCGTCAAAGTGACTTATTGGCAAAGCGAATTTGAATGTCTTCCGTTCTCTCGCCATATTTTCAGGGTGTGTTTTTCCATCTATTGACGCCATGATCAAGCAAATCGATGCGGTCCTTATTACAGCCGCAGATCAGGCTATTCCCCGGTCGTCTTCACACACCAGACGCTTTTGGTTCCTTGGTGGACTGATGAATACCGGGACGCATTGCGTGCACGCCAAGGCGCTTCGAGAGTTTTTTATCGCCATCCTACATTAGTAAATGTGATTCCTTATAAACAACTGCGCGCCAACTGCCGTCGAGTACTTGCCTGCGATAAGCAACGCCGCGTTGCAGGCAAACTTGGGTTTTCGCCCTTACGCAGTGTCAGGGTACAACACCATGTACTTGCTACTAATATTGCAAATACATTAGGGCGCACTTCGAACATTTTGAGCTCCACTAATTATCCTTATGCATTTCGCACAATTAAGTTGCAAGTTGAGTCAAGAAAATTCTCCTTTGCCTCCAAAAATCATAATGCTATCATGTTCCATTTAGCCAGGGAATTGGAGTATGCGGTTTTTAACTCTCGATATTGTGTTCCGAGGCCAGATGACATTCATGTTGCTATGTTGCAGCAATTATCAGCGGTAGGCCAGACATTTTTGCTCCAAATTATGGCACGTTTCCGAGCGCTTGGCGAGTAGCCACTGTCATTACTATTCCTAAACCTGGAAAGAACCCACACCTTCCTTCCAATTACCGCCCGATTTCGAAAGGTATGAAAGGTGATGGAACGAATGATTAACGGGCTTATGTAGTGCTTAGATATGCATCAACTTTTGACGAACGTCCAGTGCAGTTTACGTAGTCATTGCTCTATGGACGACCATCTGGTGTCTTTTTCCATCCATATTATGTGCGGTTTTGTACGGAAGTGGCAAACGATTGCTCTTTTGTTTTATATAGGAAAAGTTTATTATACCTGCTGGAGAAGCGGTATCCTTAGTAAGCTTCATAATTGGCACATATGTGGTCGGATGTCTATTTTTATTCAGAAAGTTATGAAAGACTGGATTTTTAATGTACACGTGGGTTCTGTTTTATCATTATATTCAGGAGAACGGAGTACCTTAGGGCTCAGTACCTAATGTCACATTGTTTGCCATCGCTATCAATTCCATCACAGAGCATTTACCACTAGGGATAAATTTGTCGTTTTTCCTCGACGATTTTACTATCTTATTTTCATCTCAGCGAATTGTCTCTTGGAACACCGCCTCCAATGCCGTCTAGTCCGCCTTTATGCTTGGAGTGTCACCAGTGGATTTCTTTTTTCTGCTGAGAAGATCGTCTGCATGATTTTCTGGCGCTGCAAGGAGTACACTTCGCCATCTCTCCATCTTGACCCGGATCCTCTATCTTTCGCAGACGAAGTAAAGTTCTTTGGCTTGGTGTTTCATAGGAAACTATGCCGGTCATCGCATATAGCAAAACTTAAAGACCGGTGCGAACGTCCACTGAGATGTTTATATGTTTTAAGTGACATCCGGGAAGATGACCAGACGTTTCTCTACCGATCTGTAAACCGGTGCATTGTTTACGACTCTGCGCGACTTTCAGTTCTTCGTCGTCTCCACTTGATTCGCTACCGGGGAGTCCGTGTCGCAATAGGAGCATTTCCTACGAGTCCTGTTTCCAGCCCATGTGCGGAATCTGTATAACGCCCTCTTTCTTATCGTAGGTATATTTTACTTGGTGTCTATGGTTGTCGATTAGCTACTCATCCTCGACATCCCACCAATGAGCCGTTTTTAATGTCACTCGATTCATTTTTCTCTTACTCCTAGGCCTGCTGGCTTTCGTTTTCGGGAGTTGTTATGGACTTTGGACGTTGAGTTGCCTGCTCTTTTCATAGCAGGGAAGCTTGCTCTCCCCCTTGACTTTTAGCAGAGGCCCCTATTCATCTTGGGCTTACGTCCTGTCCTAAGTTTTCGACCGCAGCTCATACTGTTCTATCGACATTTTAGAGCGGTAGTCTCCTCATTTGCGAAAAGCAATTTTATTAATACTGATAGCTCAAAAACAAATACGTGTTGGAGGTGCCTTTATTTTTAATGGAGGTAGTTTTACTTCTGCTCTTGGCTCTGCAACATCTATTTTTATGGCGGAGTTTTATGCTATTTATCGAGCGGTTTTATTTGTATCTGAACAGCGGCTGGGGACTGGGGAGTGCACTTTTTTCTTTTCGAAACCTGTACAACTCCCATTCCCTTGTTCAGAAGATCCAGGACTCGGTGTTTACGCCAGTTGACGCTGGCATCAGCGTAAAACTGTTATGGGTTTCTGATCATGTGTGTATTCTAGTCAATGAGGACGCAGATATTGCAGCGAAATCCGCCCTTTTAAACCCTGCTGCATTTGAGCAAAGTTTTTACTCGGGGAATTTTACGCAAGCTTTAAGTAGAGGCGCTCTCTAGCGAAGAATGGCATTTGCTACCAAATAATAATATTTGGGAATGCAAATCTGCTTCTTTCAATTGGTTAACTTCTCGCGCGGTTCGTCGCGAAGAAGTAATTAGCAAAGTTACGAAATGGGCATTATCGTTTTAGTCACTCTCGCCTTTTTAAAGGTGAACCAGCTCTAACGTGTCTAAATTGAAACCACCCCTTTATAATGCATCACATTTTAATAGAATGTCATCATCTAGCTGCTTTTAGACTTACCCGGGGTTTGCCCTCCTCTCTTGAGGAAGTACTTGCGGATAATGTCGTTGCTGTCGAGCGAGTGGTCCGTTTTATTCGTGTTTGTGAACTTTGGAGCAAGGTGTTATTTTTTATGTGATCGGTTCTTTTTAGAACATTTTAAGAGTTATTTTTCCAGCTAATGCTGATGTATTTTATTACCAGTTTAATGTACATTGTTGCACTTTTTGCCCTTTTTATTTATATTGCCCGCCATGCTAATGCCACTTGTTTTCTGCATAGAATTTTAGGGTAGATAGATTGTTCATTTATTAATTTTAATATTGGCAAAGTTTTCATGTATTTGGGCGCTAATGACCTTTGCTGTTTTGCACCCTTAAACCAAAATCATCATCCAAGTAAAGGAGCTAGTATTAAATGAAATGCTGATAGCTAATTATTTTGACTGTTATAGCATTCTGGTATAATTAATGTCTGAAATGTTTTGTGACTAACCCAGTAGCATAGTTGTGTGGATGCTTAAAGTGAGAAAATGTTTCTATCTTCTTCCTGAAAATGTTCATTAATTCAAGCAGACCTGAATAAATTATCGAATTTCATAATGCTGCTGGAAAATGAACTAACCAGTAATAAAAATTGTAACATTAAAAAAAAGTACCAACCATGTATTGTGTATAATAAATATGACATATTTTAAAACAATACTTTTGTCTATGGTTAAATTCCATAGAATGTCATGCTTATTATCTGCATTTTTAAGTGAACCATGTTTTACTGTCAATGCTACCCTAACACCATGCAACTGGCTGGCATTCTTCCACACACAGATCAATAACATCCACTCTTACAATCATTAGTTTTCAAGAGTATGTATTTAATCTGTAGCCTTTTCCAAGATTAATATGGGATAAAATATAGAAAAAAGAGGAGGGGTAGAGAGAGAATGAGAGAGTAATGAAGAAGTAGATTGTGCCTCATTGTGCCTCAGAGACACAGTGCTTCATCATAACCATTCATAGAAAAAGCTAATCAGATTTTGTCAATTAAGGTGCATCTGATGCAGAGAGAGCTATCAGAGTTAAAACCTGAGCTAGTTACAGCAGCAGAACAGACAGTAATCATGATGAACGTCATTGAAAAGGAAACAGTTAAAGTACAAATTGCATCACAGCAAGTAAGAAGAGATGAAAATGTTGCAAATGTTCAAGCTGCAGCAGCCCAGGAGTTAAAAAATGAATGTGAAGCAGATTTAGCTCAAGCTATTCCTGTGCTAGAAGGTAAATTTATAATTATACTTCTAATTTTCAAAAAGTTTATTTTATAATTAATTTAATAATATTTTTGGCAATTGGTTTACAGAGATAGTTTTATGTAGCCCCTAAACAACATTCACTTATAAGTTATTCAACATGATAATGTTCCTGGAAAATATAAAAAAAATTCTATATTTTCACCTCTAAGAAATAACATACTTATTAGTTTTAACCAGTAATAAAATTCATGATCATTAAATCAAAGAATAGCTTTAGGATAACATGTTCACTCATTATATATAAGTGGTTCACATGACTAAATGTTCTAGTGCAAAGTAAATTCATAAATATATGCTGGGTTTCTAATTCTGTTTTCCATAAATATATAAATATTATTAATGAAAATAAATTAGTTGTATAATGCCTAAAGGTTGTTAATTAGTAAATAATATAGTTGCTTGACAAGGGAACTGTTTTGGTTGGACCTAATCAATCTCAATGGAACTTGGTAAAATTATGAATTAAGCCATCCTAAATTTAATGACAGTGATCATTTTAATCAATGGTTTCTTGTTTAGTTTTTAAAAATGTATAATTTTTAATACTTTTATGTATTCATATTCAGCAGATGTAATGCTAATTTTAATTATGGACATTATAGAAGTATTATAATATGTTTTTTAAGACTTTGCACATATGATTGATTTGAATGCTCCCCCCTCCTGAAGACTGATAAATCTGAGCCTCTGTATCTTAGCACTCACTGTAAGATATCCATCTTTTTGTGTATTTCTGTAGAGATGATGGATAACCACTGAACTCCCATGTGTTTGCCAGGCATTTTATTTTTTGTATAAGTAATTATATTCAAATTTGTCCATTTGGGTAATATATTAGTTGTTATCACTGTATACTCTTCCCCCTTTTTGTACAACTGCAAATATACTGACTGATACTAGCACAATCAAGGCATAAAAAGTCACTACTTTGCCAGGCAACCCAAGCCATTTATATATTTTTCAAAAATTATTTATAAATTTACCATTGACTTTCATAGCTAGGTGGTTGTTACAATTAAATTTAATATCTTAATTCATCATAGTTAACAATGTTATATTGAAATTTATCTGTTCCAACCTAAACAATTCCCTTATGAATCAGATTATTTCTATACCTCCTTCAATTTGGAAAGGCAAAGATCATATGCCTTAAGTGTCAAAAACTCTAGGATTACTGACCTTATCTTTGGTTGCTGCACTAGTAAGGTAGACTGTTAAGAAATTACAGAAGAAACATTCTATATTTCAAGCCAAAGCCCTCTTTCAAGGGAAAGTACAACTTTCTACCTTACTGGTGCTTTCACTTAACAAAGGGCTTTGGCTCAAAATATGGAATGTTTTAGTGGGTTTTATTTGTATTTCACTTTAAAAGGACAGAACAATCTGTTTATTGTTTTATATATAACATCCTCCTGTGTGAGTATATATTATATACACACATGCGGGTTGCTCAGAAGTCTTTGGCTGAATGAAAACACTCAAGTTATTTTACCCAATACTTTAAATCAAAATAAGATTAACAAAAGTTTCACTGTGTGGATTCCGAAATTCCATAAACATATTTTACCCAATATTTGTTTATTTTTCAACAGTCACCTTTTGATTCAGTATACTTAGGCAATTATATTCTAACTTGAATTGAATACGTCATCTTAACATTCTTCATGCTTCACTAACCTTAAAAATATACGGAACCGGTTTCAAAGATGAAGATAACATATCTTTAAAACCGGTTCCGTATATTTTTAAGGTTAGTGAAGCATGAAGAGTGTTAAGACGACAGATTCAATTCATGTGAGCTTCACTGTGTTAGTTCCATATGAAAACTTTTTTAAAGATTTACAATTTTTAAAAAATTTTGATATTCTTACTTCTTTATTCCATAAGTATTATTTTCATTGTTTCTGCTAATAGAACACATTTGGCCTTCTTCAAAGCACATTCACTCTCTTACACTCATTATTTGGACAGATGCTTCATCCCTGGTATGTAATGCTGAATCCATGATTCATCAACAGTATTGTAACATCACAGAAACAGAGTTGAATTGCATTTAAACAGGTTCAAGTCATCCTGAGAAATGTTCATTTGGATGAGTTTCTGGTCAATTATTAACAAATGTATCCTCATGCTTAGAACTTTTTTATTTCAAACATGACCTAATAAGTTTTTTGCAATATCAGCATTCTCATGTATCTTCATTCATTAATAATTTAATGTGATATTGTTAAATTTTTCAATGGTTTACTCATTTGGTACAATAAACACAACTTGCAGGATATATTTTTACATAAAAATTATAAATTATGTTTTAACAAAAAATTTCTTTCTTGAGATAAAAGACAGGTTATGCATGTAGCCATGACTATAAAAGAATAGCATATGTATATACACCTTTTATTTTCTCCTTTTAGTTTTTAGGCATTTAATATTTTATGCAGATAAATATTGTCCCAAATTTAGCTCTTATTGGTTAACAAATAATGTTTCTTCACATTAGAAAGGAAGCATGACATAAGATGTGCAAAATGTCAGCAAGAACTTCCATTATAAAGATACAGTGAAATACAGAAACAGAGATGAATTATGATTACAAGTGTTTGAAGCTGCATGAAATTAATATTAAAAGCAATGAATTTGATAAATAGTATGTATATAGTGCACATAAAAACAGTTTTCTGCCTATGCATAAATATGTTTTCACACCTGGTTTCACCATACCATAAACCAGAAGGTTCATGTTATCCGAATTGGTACTTATCAATAAGCACCAGCAATGGGACATTGCACACCAAAAATAATGTCCACTTTGTAGCAAACAGTAGAAAAGATAGAAACAACACTATTGGCAAACTTTACTTATACAGCAACACCATTGTAGAAAATATAGGCAGAGGTCAACCTCAATGCAAAAAATACAAATGGTTTTTTTTAATAGTGTTTAATACCAATTTTTATTACTGTGGCACCACAGGCCGTATTTCTACCATGACTACCAGCCAGAAGGCTGCATCCATAACATTTCTTCTTTTCAGCTGTGCTAAATGACGATGAAATACTATTGCTGCAATACTCCTCAGTATTAGCAATTATTAGAGTAGTAAATTTGTTGTAACTGCAGAGGGAAAATGGTTGTTGTTGCTTTTGTTCCCTGTTTCATACCTGCCATTTTCATTTTTTCCATGGTCGCGATAAAACAGAACAGTGTACTTGGATTGAACACTGATTTCCATTGCCTTCATTGCTGTTATTCTTCCATCTTCTGAGCGACTTCTTTCCTGCTTTAATTTTGCAATTTCCATGTGTGCTTCCTTTAATTCTTTCTTTATAATCTCAATAATCATCTGTAGTGATGCCATTGTGTCTATATTCCTGGAAATGGTTAACAATGCCGAAGTCATTGTTTATATCTGTATCATCGTTTCTTGTCAATATTTGGCTATATGCTGCTTTCTATTGTGTCCTGGTTGTTTATCTATCTCATTTTCCTCATTGTTTCCATTAAATTTATTTTTGGTTGATTAATGAATGTAATTTCACAGTTTTTCAAGTAACTTATGGAACTGTTATACAAAGGTACATTAGCTGCCGCCATCTTGGAAGCCTTAATTAATAGCCAAATGCCAAATTTTTGCAATCTCATTTTTAAAATTATCAAAATATATGCATATCTTTTATTTTACATAAGATTATACTAAAACTAACATAAGTTTCAGGTCCAAATGTAGAAGAAACTAACTTAGCAAGGAAATTTAAGTATTCAATGTCCGGTTAATTGTCAAGATTTTTGAGATGATAAATAGAACGTATGAAGGGATGATGCAAATGAATCTGTAGTCTTTAGCATCTAATATTACATTGTATTATTCACCTTTTAAGGGTAAGGGAAAACTCCAGAACACACATGTTCAAATCTGGGCCTGCCAGTTGGCATGCAGATATGCTACCATCTGAGTCCAAGACAGTAGGATAGGGGAAGTAGACATATTATCTATAAATAATTAACAGCAAACAGATGTAATTATTGACCAACATTTTACATGGAAAATAATGAATGAATGGTGTTTAAAGCCCACTTTTGCTACAGAGGCACCACAGGCGATGGACACAGATGATACATGAGATGAAATTATATATTGGGAAAGAATTTATTTTTAAGGAAGGAATCATTTCAGGCCTAAGTTTAGGGTGCCTCCCTGGCATTTTCCATTTATGAGGACTGAATAAAACTTGGAAAAACCTCAGTCAAGAAGGATGGAACTGGTGGGATTTGAACCCCAGACCACTTGCTTATAAGTCCTGCATGGAAAAGGACAGCAAGCAAACTTAAAAGGTGGTTGTAGAGAAAAAAGCTATTTATGAACCTTGTATCTCTTTCCTTAGCAATAAGCATAACATCTCTGTCTTCAGTTGGTCAGTAGAATTACTTTTCAATGCTTGGGAGACTTTGTTCAAATTTACTTATAAATTCTTTAAGAAATTTTTAATAATTTTAAAATCCAAAATATCATTACTCAAATAGTCAAAGATTCATTATAAATTGTTTGCTTATACTTATGGTTTTTTTGAATTCCATGCTTAAAATTGTATTTTTTTTTTCCTATTTCATAATTTCTTTGCTTATGATTTAATTATATAATTTTTACTTTATAAAATTAACTTTATGTTCAATACATGCTGACTAAGAGATCCTTGTAGTCACCTTTTTATCTTAGGATGGACAATCTGTTTTGTAAAGATCTTTCTCTCTTCTTTTTGTTCCAGATGCTATTGCAGCTTTAAATACTTTAAAACCTACTGATATTACTCTTGTAAAATCCATGAAAAACCCACCAGATGCAGTTAAACTAGTGATGGCAGCAGTATGTGTAATGAAAGATATAAAGCCTGATAGAATAAATGATGCTACTACTGGAAGAAAGGTATTTTATGTTATCTATTGAATCAAAAAATACTCTTAAATAATCATTATTAATTATATTTAAATTTGATTGATGATATCTTTTTAATATTCTGTGCAAATGTTAGTCCCTAATTTCCTTCTTCTGCAATGTGTATAAAAGATTAGTAAGATATTGAACAGTGTAGATCAGAAATATTTGTCTATTTTAATGGAATAATATGGAATCAGAAACATATTTTAAGGTGCAGCACCTTTAAAAAAAGATAAATATTTTTGTTACAAAAGTTCACTATATTTTATACAGATATTTTTGGTTTTATTTTAGGATTGAAATTAAGGAAAATAGACAAATTTTGTTATTCTTTTTTGCATCTTTTCATTAGATTACCATATTTATTCCCTTTTCATCTCCCTCTGTGTTACTTAATCACTTTTTTAAACCTTTTCTTCTATTTTTGTAAAGAAATGAACAAAAAAACTCTTTTGACAATTATTAGAAATTTAAACCAAACTTTTTTACTTTTATGGATATTCACCAATATCATCATCCTTATAATCCCAATCACTATGATCATTTGGCAATTCTTCATAATCTTTAATAGAAACTTGTAGACATTTATACCATTCCAAATCTAATTCTTCATTGTCCTGCCAATTTTCAACTTCATTACTTTGCGAAAACTTCAGTACATCCTGTCTCTTCTCTAATGAGATTGCATGTTGCAAAGGTAACTTTTGAATTTCTCGGCCTCATTTCATTTAGTTTCTCCGCAGCTTAAATGCATCTTATAGCAAGGCTTCATCTTCACCTTCACAGCTGTAGCATCTTCATATTATATTTTCTCTTTTATTAATACTATTTTCATATCTCCTCTGCCTGTCAGTTTTTTTTGGAATTGTGTTAGACCTTGATGTCTACAATTTCCATTCATCACCAATGATCCTGGCTTCTCCAAATTCACAATTTCCCTGTATTTCTGAAGAGTTATATAGTATTTTCTTCCATTTTAAACTATTTAACTCCTCCAAATACATTATCTGCTGGTAGGTATAAATGCCCATAGATTGGAAATGTATATTTCATTTCTTATACATTTTCATTTGAGCACTTATACAGCCAACTTGACAATGCATGGGCAATGTGTCCATTTTTATTTTGGCCAGAGTATCCATTAGCAAAGAATCTATTGTAGTTTCCCCCCATATTTCCACGGTCCTAAGAAAATGTATTAATGATGAGCCTACTTTATTTGGTCCTTTTGCAGCTTCTATCTCTATTCAGGTATAAAAGATGATATGTTCATTCTGATTATCTGTAATGCACTAGGATTAGAAACAAAGTAGTATGGCATAAAATGCTTCTTGTATAGATAGCTCTGGAAAGATCTGAATATTTTGTAAGGGAAAATATAATGATAAGGTGCTCTCATTTTGTTCTTTTGTCATTAAATGGGCCTTTTTAGCCATAAAGTATAGATTAAAAGTTCTGTCCTAATTGCAACTTGATGCACCATGGCTTTGATTCCATTTTCATTCTACAGCAAAAATGTGCTGATTATTGCTGAGAGTCCCTAAACCAACTATAATTGTGTTAAGACAAATTTGAAAAATATAGTGTATTTCACTTTAAATTCTTTTCACTTTCTGATTACAAATTTTTGCAAGATGAGCAATACTCAATTTTAAAGATAAATAATGTTGTTTTAATTTATTTCTTCCATAGTGATTTTTCCCTTGCTACTAGTTGTTTAATAAATTGAACTACCTTTTCCTTCTTCTCCAAACTGGTGGAAATTTTCTGTCTCCACTCTGGTGGTCCATAATTCCAGTACCACCTTTAATTTTTCTAGCAATGTTTAACACATGAAATTGTTTCATACCAAATTGCTTCTAGAAATCACTTTTGATAAACTGAAAATAAAAATATAGTAAAATAATAATATAATATGTCATGTTATCGTTACTTTTATAGTATTCATTATTTTACTTTTTAGGCATAGAAAATCAAATATTGGCTGATTAACTTATGTTTTATGAACTTCCATGCATTATTCCATTGCTTTTTCTTGGCCTCTTTCTTTTGGGGTTAGAAACATGTATTATGTTTCCTAATTGTATGTTTTGTGACAGACTACTTTTCTTGCTGTAAAATATTTGCATTGATTTGATCATACTCTCCTTTTTAATTTAGCTATATTCATAGTGACCATTTTTATGCTAACATAAATTTAAAAATGTTCTAATGAATGAAAGTGATGAGTGTATCTGTAATTAAATGGAAAATTAGTCAGCAGTGAATATTTACCATGCTAAATCATCTGATGTTTATCTTACATCATGATGATAATGATAAATTATGTTAATTTTTTTGCAATAACAAATGAACATAATTCTAGATTTAAGGTTTGAGGCTCCCTCAGTGCTGATTGTTGATTATGACCTCATTGGATTCCAGCCGGCTGAACTCATCAAATTTCAAGCTTTTAGCCATTCTAAATCTAAAGCCTTCCTTAAGGCACTGAATATGCATGTCTATCAACAGGTATTTTCACTTAATCTAAGGCCCAGGTGTGATGCCAATCATGTATCATTAAGAACCAGCCTATATCCAGAAATTGAGACTGGTTAACTATTGACCCTGTCACATGTCATGATGTTGATCATTCTCTGTATGATCTATGAGAGTTCATACTCTTCATCAACCAATTGAATAGTGGCATATGTAGTTCTTGCATGTATTGCCTGACTTTCCTTTTAAGGGTTCTGCTCTCTTCCATGTTTCAGTAATGTAATTGCTGATTTCCAAGCTTCTTTAAGCCACATACTGTTTTCTTTATTGAAGCTGTTATCATGAATTTTAATCTCTATAACTTCTTTGATTATGCACACCCATTATTTGGTGGCCTTGTCAATAATGATATCAAATAAGATAATATGACTTGAATGAAAACACTTTTTGGCTACTGTTGATTTCTTAGGGTAATGCAAATTAATGTGGCATTTGTGTTGCATTTCATCTTTCTTCCGCTGTTCTGCCTGTCTGTCCTATATACATGCCCAAATTGACATGTTATTTTATATATTCCCAGTGTTCTAAGCCCAATGTTATCTTTTACTGGTTACATCATATGCCTCAGCTTTCTGGAGAGCACATGAATGTTCCCAATTCTGTGTTGTTTAAGAATGCATCCAATTTTGTTGTAAGTTCCGAGGAAGCTCAGAGCTCAACAATAAGATCACTCAACCAGTATCCCAGAAGACAACAATCACTAATTCTAGATATTTAGATTTCTGAGGCTTGCAGGCACTCATTATGATTAGAGAACTAACATTAACAAGGTACTGCAACTCCGTTTTTAATAATTTCAAAATGTAAAATTAAACACATAGACCCAGAATTTATATAGTAATAATTTTTTGTACTTAAATTTATTTTCCATTTCTCTTCAGCTCTTATTTATCCTTGTTTTCCTACTTCCAATACTGCTTTCTCCTATGGCATTCATATTTTCCTACTTAGAAATGCAACTAAAATACCAAATATTCTTTGCTGCATAAAATGAAGGTCTGTTTGTTTCATTAGGTAAGAAGAAACCAACCAACAAATGTAGCTGCCTTCAGCCAACAATAAGCAACAAAGTCCCAGTATCCTTTGTCACTACCATGGATAACTGTAGAATTGAAAACAAGGTTGGTCCTGGTAGTCATTCATATACCCATCATTACAGATTCAATCTCAGTAAGGTTTGAGGGATTTTTCAAGGTTTAAAGCTCCTAAATATGGGCTTCCTTCAGAAAGGAAGTAAAACTGTGCGTCCCATGTCATAGATTTATGGCACTTAAATGAACTTCAAACCTAAAAGAAGAGGCCTCTAAACAAAATTTATTGACTATTTCATGCCCTGAATTGAATGGGATGCTGATGACACTAATGGCTTAATAGCAGAGTTTTTTCAAGCCTGTAATAATAAAGCATTTTTTTTTCCTTCTATAAGTTCATATATCCTTCACTTCCTTGTTTTCAATATTGGTTTGGTGTTTTTTTTTTTTTTGTTTTTTTTTTAGATACTCTTTAACATCACAGGTCAAATAAAATAATTCAGTCAGGTGTACTAGTTTACAGAATGCAAATAAATTTAATAAGCTTATACAGACAACTGGCAAACTGCAATAATTTTGTATCTTATATTTCAGAGGTAAAGTAATGGAAAGGGGGGGCCGGCTATCAGTTTAAAGGAATGGTTTCACTGTCAAACTTCATAATAAATTGTAGAGAAATATTTTGACTGATAAGTGTGCACATAATCACACAGAAGTAAATATTCAGTTATCATTTTAGGTTGACTTTTTTAGAAAAGAAAAGGTATTTGATTATCTAAATAATAAAAATACTTATCTTTCAAGGCAACAAGGAATAGTAGTATTAATAGACCATGAAAAAAAACTATGATGGGACAATAATGAAAGCCCTTTGGCTTGAAATTTATAGGAAAATATTTGAGTAATAAGGGAATTACATTAATGTTATATTAAAATATAGGGAAAGAAAGGTGACTACCGATGTGAAGCAAAAAAAGAGCTTAGACAGGGATGCAAATTCAGTCCATCATTTTTAAATTTATTTGTAGATAACATTTTAGAAAATTAAAAGGGTTAATTTGCATGTGCCTGTGATAATAAATATGGAAATTCCTGAATTACTCTATGCTGAAGATTTGTTGATTGGTTCTATAATGATCATAGGATTTAAGCATGTAATATAAAAATTGAATGTTACTGTATGGAAGGGGGATTAAAAGTAAATTAGGATAAATATAAAGTATGTTTAAGAAAGGAAACAAGTTGAAAAAGAAAAAAAAATAATTCTCTTAGTTATCAATTTTATATATTTTGGAATTACATTAAAAGAAATTCAATTACTGCTCCAATTATTCACTATATTAGGGTGAGGGCTACCAATCAGGCAAATTTTATTGATTAAAAATATGGGTCCATGCTAATGGGTATGATATAGTTTGGAAATATAGTCAGCAGTTATGGACTTTTTTTTTTTTTTTACCTGAGATATTTTGGTCAAATACTTTTTAAAGACCTCTTACCAGATAATACCAAAATATATAACAGTCATATATATCTCTATAAATTAATGTATGAAGCAGAACGTCGGTCCTGGTGGTGTATTGGTAACCATACTTGCCTGCTAAACCCAAGGTCGCGGGTTCAAACCCGGCCAGGATCGATGGATTTTTTCGGGCGTAAAAATCCTAAGTATGGCTTCCTTCGGAAGGAAAGTAAAGTCATGGGTCCCGTGTCGTACATTTACGGCACGAAAAAGAACCTCAAGCCTGAAAGAAGAGGCCTCTGAGCAAAATTTGTCGGCCGTTTCACGCCCAGAATTGAATGGGACACTGATGACCTGGGATGTTAAAGAGCATCCTTAAATAAAACGATTCAACGAAGCAGAACATTGTCACGAGCTGATTGAAACAGCAAATTCCATAAAATTATCATGATTCACCATGCCAGTCTACTTTTAATTAGTAATATTTTATTTCCAAAAAGCTATTATATCTAGTTTTTTTAAGTGTTTATGCAGGAATATTTATTGCTTTGTTTTAAAATACATGATTGTAGTGCAGAATCATTAAAGAATTAGTTTTAATGTATAATGTTAGCCAGCATATTTTCATTGCACTTAATAGAAGGAAGAAATTATAGGTTTTCCGCCTAAACTCCTCTCCCCCTCCCACGTATACTCTGTGGGTGGGGCTCATGTAAATATGTCAGAATACTGGAATGGTGACTGCTGGCATGTAATGAATTTACTGTTATAGTAAAAGAAAAAAAAATGAAATTTCAGAGCTATCACAGCACCTACATAATATTGCAAAAGTCATTTATAACATTTGAGGAATGATAGAGGTCAAGAGAAACAATTTTTATGCCAAAAATATGTAGTTCCATAATTTTTTTCCATTAGGGAGATTTACTTAGAAATAGAGCTCTACTCACTGAGCATTTTTTTATTTTCTTAAAAGGCAAGTTTACATGCATCATTATGCATCTTGTTGAAATTGTCTTCCAGAAGTATTTGTAGAAATCTTGTTCCACTAAGTCCTTCATGAAGTGGTTGGATGCAGACATAAGATGGCAAACTTCTATTTAGGAAGAGTTTATTATATGGACACCTTGCTGCATGACTGTTATATTGTGACTCCCCATAAATAAGATGCATGTCCACCATATTCAGGAGTGTGAAGTCTGCCGTTAGAAGCTATCATAAGTGAAAAATCATATTGTGCATACCTTACAGAAATATTACATAAATCTCCAGGGTTACTGGAATTACACAATAAACAATTTCAGATGCATTACATTAAACAGAAAAACATGAAGGCTTATCTTTCATTGCATTAATGCTGTGAGACAAAGTGATTGCAATACACAACATAAAAATTCATCATTGCCGACACAAATAGAAGGTCATGTTACAGAAAATGAGCAATCCCATTCTCCTAAATGTTCCATATTATTGGTGTTCCTAGCAGGAAAATGAACAAGATTTATGGCACATAACATTTTTTCTTTTGACCTCCTTTATATTCCTTCAAATACTGTACCCTTTATTGGAACACTCTGTATGATCCTTTTCCATTTCTTTTATCAAACCCATTTGTGCATTAAACATGTATAATAATTAATATTGGGTTCTTCATGTCTTTTTATTTTACAGATCCTTGATTACTGGGGACCAAGTAAGCGTATTTTGGGTGATATGTATTTTCTTCAGTCACTCAAGGACTTTGATAAAGATAACATTCCCTCTCACATAATGAAAGCCATCAGGAAAGATTACTTACCTCACAAAGATTTTAAGCCTCATATTGTAGCTAAAGCATCTAGTGCAGCAGAAGGGCTGTGCAAGTGGATTATTGCAATGGACATGTACGATGCAGTGGCTAAGGTATTTTGCTATGTAGTTATATTTTTGTAGATATGCATTACAGTTTTAAGCCTTTATTCATATATTCTTATAAATTTCAAAATTTATTTTTTAATGTCTATAGTACCTACAATAAAGCTATTATAAGAGCTCATCAAGTATCAACCATAGATACAAAATAGCAGAGAAATATATTAAACATGCCTAAAGGGTAATATTTTCATGTAATTTTATTTTTTTCCTTGGTATCATACAGCTGTGATACTGGGCCCATCAAATTATTCTAAGTCTTAAATTAATAAACATATTCTACAACAATATAAATAATTTGAAATTCGTAAGATTCAAAGTCAATAACATGAAGTAAATTAAGATAACTATTAAAAGACAAATGAACAAATATCTAGCTAGGAAGAATTTATAGAGGAAGAGTTTATACAGTCTTTGTGGATTTAGAAAAATTATATGACAAAGTTATTAGGAAAATGTTATGATATAAATTAACATTTTGAGTTGAAATTGTAACATACATACCACTAAAATTCAATAAAATGGAAGACTAGTTTCATGTTACAATTTCGACTCAATTTTTTAAAATGTTAATATTTGACACCATTGTTACAAAAGTTCACTATATTTCATATAATAGAAATTATTGAAGAAAATTACATATAAAACTACATTTGAATTATTGCAGAAAATTTACAGACAAAATCCATTCTGAATTAGATGTGGAGTTGTTCTTTGCCAATGATTTGTTTGTTAATACCTTTACAGTGAAGGCTAGTTTAAGTGAGTTCTTAAAGGAAATAGAGTATTATTATAAGGAATGGGGGCTTGCTGTAAATCAGAAGAAAACAAAATTTATGGTTTCCAAGTAAGGTTCAAGATAATACAAAAGGAGGTTGTGGCTCATGGCAGCTAGAAAATTCAAATCATCAATTATTTCATCAAAGTGTGAAAATTAACAGTACAGGCAATTGGAAGAAACAAAGGAATTCACCACCTGTAAAAGGGAGGTTGTCAATGAAGTAGTAAGGATATGTTTGCTTACAGAACCAGTAATAGAGATAAAATGACTGGGGAAAATCTATGCTGCTTTAGATGAATCTAGATGGGTGTATGGAATAGAAGATTGGGAGCATATGAATAAAAATTGGTCCATATTTTATTTAAACTATCACAATATTCTGCTAATGTTAATGCTATGTAGAGATTGAATATGGTATGAAGGGAAAGGTTACTAAAATATTGGTACAGTATTCAACAACTCCCTGAGGGTTGTGTGCTAAATGATTGTTTGACATATCAGGAGAACAGTGAGAATAACAATAAATAAATAACAGTAAATAATAAATATTTTGGATAAATAAGATTAGGGAACATCTATAGATAAATGGAAGAATTGTAATGCAACAGAAAGAGAAGGGCTTGCATGGTTGAGATTAGGGATATGGAAATTAAAGGAACAAGAGGGAATCTAGAGCAGGGGCATTGTGCAATTTGTTGAAATGAGGAGAGTGTTAAGTTTATATTATTTGAATGTGCAGGAACAGAACAATACAGATCTAGTTCACTGAAATATAATATGACTCAAAATTAATAAATAAATAAACAGCTTATAGAACAATTTTAAAAAAAAAGGTAACAAATGAAGAGCTTTGGGGAATATTTATTCAAATAAAGAAATAAATGGACATGGATTAATAAACGTATGTGTATTAAAAAATGAACATTTGCAAATAGAGCTTCAAAGAGAGAAATAATGAAGAGAAAAATTAATAAGGATAGGATATTAAAAGCAAATTCTCTGATGTCTGTAAGAGCTATTTGAAGTGGTGACTGAACTTCTGTCTTTTGGAATTCCAGTATGAGACTACTGATGAAGAGATGGAGGTTATAAAAAAAGTCAATTGACTTTAGCAAATGTACATATATATTTTCACAGTTGTTCAAGTGTGGGTGTTGTACTAATCAATTTCACATTGAAACATAAAATTTATAAGCTATATAGAATTAATAAAATTATGACTTGCATGCTAAAAGAACTGTGAAATGTTGCACAGTACATTAAACAGCAAATATATGCTCCAAATTAATCCCTGATTATATGTAAACTTATTGTGTTCTGAAACAATTTTATTTGATACTTAATAAAAATAATAAAACCAAATTTGCTGTAGAATAGTATCTTACTTCCAATCCCAGCACTACACTTCTTTATGAAATATACTATTCCTGTGCATCTATGTGTGAATTACATGCATGGCCTAGTTCACTAAGCAGTAAACTTGTGAGTAGGAATTCTGTGGTTTCAATCCTACCATCTGATCATTTTCTCTGAGTCCAGGTTTTCCCCAGTCCTCACAATGGCAAATGTTAGGGAGGCCTGAAATGTTTTCTTTCCCAAATTACCATTTCATCTCATGCATAATAATAATAATAATAATAATAATAATAATAATAATAATAATAATAATAATAATAATAATAATAATGCATTATTCACCATTTAGATCATTTATACGATATAGGCTTCATCCAGAATTGTCCATTATCAGCATGCACACCATCTGTAATAACATAATAGTAAAAAACAGATGTTAAACACTATTCATTTGTATACCCATGTACTTACATCTAAATGTGTTAAAGAGCTCTCATTATATTAGAGCAGAATTTGGCTCAATTATTATTATAAAGTATTTACATTTAAGAATATAAATTTTCATATCTCTAAGTAAATTGATGAAGAATGAAACACATTTTGGGGCCATTAAGAATTGCTGAAGAGAAATATAGCAATATATTTAAGTTACTCCAAAATCATTATAACTGTAAAGGGAACATATAAGAAAAACTTGGACAGCAACTAATAAATTATAAAGTCTAGCTTTTATATAAATTTCTTCAGCTTCTTAGAGATAAGTTAATAATATTATAATAATGATTAATTATGTAATAAAGTTCACAGTTATGTTCTATTTGCTAGTTAGGAAACATGCTCTCATTATTTAATATATCTCTATTCTATATTTTATATATTTACAAAATCTGTTGTTTCAGGAAGTAGCACCTAAAAAGGAAAAACTGGAAATAGCTGAAAAAGAGTACAATGAAACTATGGAAGTTTTGAAAACAAAAAGATTAGAGTTAGAGACCTTGGAAAGACAGTTGAAGTTTCTGGTGGACAAACTTGATCTTGCCCAGGAAAAGAAGAGTATTCTTGAAAATGATGTTGCTAAATGTACCAACAAATTAAGAAGAGCAGAAAAAATTATAAGTATGTCATTATAATCAATAGGGCATTTGACAGAATTGGACTGTATATTACAAATATTATTTTACTTTTGCATTATATATTACATTTAGAAGAGATTTTTAGACCAAATTTAATAAATATCTGAATGTTAGAATTTAATAGAAATCATTTTCAAGTCTTATTTCTCAAGTGACTTTCATTTCATTAAAAAAAAAAAACAGTCATACTGCATTGTATTATGTTCAAATAGTCGTTTGCATTTTGAAAATGTACAATGCAGTCACTTAAAACTTGGCTGTGGTTCTCAAAAGAAAAACACTTACAGAAATATAACAAATTATTATTGAGGAAATCACTCAAATTTCACTAATTTAGTTCCACTTACTTGGACATGTTTCAAAGGCGGTTGCCTTCATCGTCAGCATGATCCCAATGTTTGCTTCCCCCCGTGGTATTAAGATGTCGCTCTGTTGACATCAAGAACTTAGTGATAAGGTTACTATTGTTTGGGAGATCAAAATTAACCAGATTTTCTTTGTTTTTATTTATGAATATATTTTCCCACACTGTCAATTATATTGGTTTTTGAAGATCTTTTATTAGTTTTGGTTCCTTTTGGAATTCGTGGTTCTTTTGCCAGAAATGGTCTGCTATTGCTGATTTTTCCATGTGTTTATATTTTACATGTCTCATGCGCTCCTTAAACCGTATGGAAATATTTCTTTTTGTTTTGCCTATATATTTCATATTGCAATCTTTGCAAGCAATTTCATAAATGCCTGATTGTTTTTCTGTAAGAATTTTGTCTTTGGTGTTCATTTTTAGGAGTTTTTTTTAAATACTTTTGCTTACTGGATCCAAAATGATGTTTGCCTCTTTAAAAATCTTCTGGAATTTTTGGTGTGCACATGGGTGGAATGTGAATTTCTTATATATATGATCCCCTTTGTAGCCTTTTAGTGTGGTGATATCTTTTATTCATTTTTTTCTTTTTGAATTTTCTATTTTCTTGTTTACCAGATCTGTTGTGTAACCTTTTTTTATGCTATCTCTATGATTTTTGGTACTTCAATTGGTATTCTGTCTTGCTTATTGGAAGGTTTGTTAATCTGAATGTGAGTCTATTCATTATGGCATGTTTATGTTGTATTGAGTTGAGGCTGTTGTTTTTTATGTAATTATCTGTGTGGGTATCTTTTCTGAATATGCCAAATTCCAGTATATAATGCCATTTTTTTTTTATAATTTTTATAAGATAGGAAGAAAGGAAGAATCATGTTGTTTTCCAATTCCATTGTAAATTTAACACTGCTGTCTTGTAAGTTGAGCAGTTTTATTGCATCCTCTTTCCATTTTTCATTTACTATTGCAAAGACATCATCAACATAATGGTACCAACATTTGTATATATATGGAAAAGTCTCAATTAATTTTATTTCCAAAAAACTCATGTAGATATCTGCTAAGAATGGTGATAGAGGGTTTCCCATTGCTAGACCCTTATTTTGTGTATAACTGTTGCCTCTGAATGTGAAGTAGGTTTGATTGATGCAAATTTTGGTGAGGTTCACATACTGTTCTATTACTTCTCCAGGTAGGCTTATTCAGGTTAGTCATTTCTGTATGACCATTATCAGATTTTCTTTGGGGATGCTAGGAAACATAGAGACCACATCATATGAAACTGGTGGATCCCTATTTTCCTATTTCACATGTCTAATTTTATCTATTAGTTCTGATGAGCTCTTTATGCTTTGGCTTTTGTATTTCGGCAAAGCATTAAATTTTTTTTAAAAGGCAATTGGCTAAATTGTATGTGGGTGAATTTATTGTATCTACAATAGGTCTCATTTTGTTGCCCAATTTATGCTTTTTTGGTAGGCCATAGATTCTAGGTGTTGTAGGGTTGTCTGGTATGATCTTTTTTTCTTCTTCACTCAGAATTGTTAATTCTATTAATAGTTTTTTTACTGCATTGATATATTTTTGTGTAGGATCTGTTTACATTTTTTCATAATCTTGGCTAGCTAGTAAATTGTACATACTCTTTTCATAATTTGTCAGATTCATTATTACAATTTTGTTTCCTTTGTCAGCCCTACTGTAAATGAAGCCTTTTTTTTTTAAAGATCTGAGTATCCTGTGGTATGTCATTTTTTTGGTTATTTTCTTTTTTTAATATTTGCTTTAGGACTTTTGCACATTCTGATCTTATGTTGCTTTTTTCTTCTTCCGGTTTGTTTAAAAATGGCTATTTCGATATCTGCTACATATTCTTCTGCATTTCTGGAGTAATCTATACAAGAATTTAATCCTACATTTAATAGTTGCAATTCTTTTTCCCAAAATTCCCGCTATTCAAAACTACTTACAGATTTCCTAAACTAAATATTATCAGTGTAATATAGCAAATACTACTTTCACCTTTATTAAACACATCTAATCAGCAGAGTTATTATTTTTTCTCAAAATTAACAGCATATATAGAATTTATAAATTAATATAATTTTAAAATGTGGGAATTTTACAGTGAAATGTAGTATAATTTTGCAAATTTTATGAGATAATTACATAAATTACACTAATTTTGTTCCACTTACTTAGACATATTTTGAAGGCTGTTGCATGGTTCCACCATCAGCTTTCCAGCATACTATTAAGATGTCACTCTGTAGATTTTACAAATTTAGTGATTAGGTTTCCATTGTCTATAAAATCAAATTTAACTAAATTTTTTTGTGTTTGTTTCTAAATGTATTTTCCCCTACTGTTAATTCTATGGATTTAGAATAGAATTAATAAGAATTAACAGTATGGGAGAATATATTCATGAACAAAAAACAAAGAAAATGTATTTCATTTTGATCTAACAAACAACAGTAACATAAAATTCACAATGGAAGAAATGGAGAACAACAAGGTTCTTCCTTTCCTGGATATAAAAATTATAAAAAAGATGACATACTCGATTTTGGCATATTCCGGAAGGATACCCACATAGATAATTATATAAAAAGCAACAGCCACAATCCAAAACAACAAAAACTAGCTATAATCAATAGCTTCACATTCAGATTAACAAACCTATAAGTAAATGAGATAGAATACAGATTAGAGTACCAAAAAAATCATGAATATAGGATAGAAAAATGGCTACACAACATATCTGGTCAACTCTTGTTTCCCTCCTGATGAATGACTTCATCTATATACTGATGGCTCCTTGTTAGATTTTTCTGAAGGTGGTGGTGGCAGTGTTTTTAGTGATCTTTTTTTCTTTTTACCTGCATGTTGCATCATTACAATGCACTTTAATGGAGCTATACATGTACCTCTCCAACAACTTCTGCCTGTCATATTTCTTTTGAGCATATAGTAATATTTTCAGATTCTATTTGTGCTCAGCAGGCTATTTCAAGTATCTAGGAGATTACAAGCTCCTGTGTACAGAACTGTAAGAAACTTTTGAAAGAGATTGAGGAAAGAGTTGCTTTTCAGTGTGTACCAACTCACTGCAGACTTCAAGAAAATCAGAAGGCAGATTTTCTGGCAAAAAAAGGGCACTGGTATTCTTCAAAAGACTTTCAAGACTTGCCACTCCATTCTGCTAAATTAGAGATTAAGAGAATTTTCAGACAATCGTTTCATTATATGGCTTCTCACTCTGATAAAGATAAGCCTTGGAGTATGTTTTGTGGATCCTATTGCATTCCCAATTCACTTTGTGTCACAGCAGTGGCACTATTTACACTTTTGACTGGACATTACTGTCTTGGTGCTTATTTGTATCGCTTTAAACTAGTTTCTTCCCCTAATTGCATTTTGTGTACTTTTGGAGAACCCATGACTGCTGCTAATCTGGACAAGTGTTCTGCACTAAACAATTTGGACTGTACTGCTGAAAAATATTGAAGAGCTCGTATCCTAATGGCCTAATGGTCAATGGCTTGGCATTTGTTAAATAAAAATAAATATTTGTGAAAGAAGGTTTTGAATGATGGGAACATAGTTTGTGTTTTTAAGATTGCATATATGTCTCTTTTTATTGCAGGAAATGCTTATACCTTTTGTTATCCAAAACCTTTATTTTGGAAATGGGTTCAATGAATCTTTTTTAACTCTAATAGCCCCCTCAGGGGCCCAATTTTTTGGATATGGGGCATAGCGACCCAGAGGCACCCGAGCTGCTCCCACATGTCCACGCTCAGCGTGTTTGACTCCTTTTATTTCGTCTCCATTTTACTTTTATACCTCCCAGCATTTAGTCTGAAGGATGCCCCTGTGTTTGACACGGTTAAAATGTGACTGGGTAATGGCGTGATTCCCAGCACTGGGTCGTCATGTAGGGCGGAAGCGTATCCCCTGGTACAGGCCGGGCCCGGGGAGGGGCCATTGCATAAGCTGTGAACTTCCTGCAGGCAATTGGGTACCTCTGTCTGTAGCCGGGATGTTTGACCCTGAGGTGACTTTGTCTAGGCCAGGACAGGTTACCTGAGCCGGGGTGGCGCCCAGGAAGCAGCCTGCCATCGGAGACAGTTGCATTGGTGGAGGATAAATATGCTATGGTTAACAATAACCCTCCTATACAAATAAAACGTAAAAGAGTGGATGTAAGAGAAGTAACTGAGCCGTCTTATCCTCGTTACTTAGTTATTAGTCGAACTGAAGAAGGGCAGTCATTTAGTCGAGTGAACGCTTTTATTATTCAGAAGGGAATTTATGGCATTTCTGGACCTGTAAAGTCTTGTACACGACTTCGTAATGGCTCTCTTTTGGTTGAGTCACAAGCACTGTCACAAACTAACACATTGCTTAAGGCGACGATACTCCACGGATACCCGATCCGTGTTGAACAACATCGAACTCTCAACTCGTCGCGAGGAGTTATTACCACCAATGTTCTTGATGGCATGTCTGACTCGGAGATCCAGGGTTGTCTGGAAGACCAAGGAGTCATATCAGTCTACCGTGTACAGGCGAAGAAGGAAGCTGACGTTCAGCCCACCCGCACACTCTTCCTCCCATTTAACCCAATCGAGTTACCGCACAGAATTAAAGCTTGATATGAGGTTATAGAGGTGCGCCCATATATTTCCAGCCCCATGCGATGTTTTCAATGCCTACGTTTCGGTCACACTCGTAAGAGTGCTCATTCCATCTGTGCTACCTGCGGTACTGAGAGTCATAAAGGAGCCTGTCCATCTGCTCCCGTCTGCGTGAATTGCCACGGTGACCATCCAGCCTCGTTCCGCGTTTGTCCTCGCTATCAAGAAGAGCGCCATATACAGGAGATCCGGGTGAAGGAAAGGCTTACCTTCACTGAGGCCCGGAAGCGGTTCCAATCTCACCTACCTGTAATACCTAAGACCGGTACGTACAGCGCTGTGGCTTCTTCTCCCATCCAAAAGCGTGATAGCTGCACGCAGACCTGCGACTTGGTGTTTACATAGGTCCCAAGTGCGCCAGGTTCTGTCAAGCGTTCCACTGCGAAGCCGAAACCTGTTGTTTTTCATGTTCCAGCTATCAAATTTAAGAATGCTTACACCCGTACTGACTCTCTGAAATCGTCCACTCACATTGATAAGAAGCAGAAATCGAACCCTTCTCCTCCTCGGAGGTCAAGCTCCCATGATGGGTCTGAAAGCAAGCCCGCTAGGCGGTCGCCGTCACCGCCTCTCACCACCTCTCACCACATCTAACCGATTCCAGGTTTTGGAGTCGGTTAATTCTTCTCAGGGAGAGCCCTCCCTCTGAGGATATGATGGAGCAGGATGTGCCTACTCCTGAAAAACCACCGAGCCCCATGCGTATAAAAAAAGGGCGTTTGGTTCGTCTTGGGCCTACCAAAGTTAAGGTGGTATTTTTATTTATTTTATCTCATTTTAACAATGGCTATCCTTACTTGGAATGTGTGTGCATTCAAGGTGGAAATATTGTATTTCCTTTAATTATATTAGAATTTAGACAAATTTGATAGTATAAAATCTTTTTGGGGGGGGGGAGCAATTATGAGGATTCAAACCTAAAATGGCATTTGCATTTTCTCTTATCATTTCAGTCATTTTTGATTAAACAAAGAATTCATTATTAGTTAAGATTGTTTTTTATGATATTAGTGATTTTTGTTATTTGAAAATAGATGTGGATTATAGAAGGAACTGAGCCAAAGTGTTACCATTATTATGGCTAGAAATTGATTTGGGGTTTAAAAAATTATATGTTAATTATATATTGTAGTTGTATTTGAGTGGTAAATAAATAAATTAATAAATAAATAAGATGAAATAAGCATATTAATTATGTTTATATAAATATAAGTTCTGGTATTTATTTATTTATTTAAACATTTAAATAATACAGAGATGTAAATTTAATGGATATTATATACTATGGAGTTATTTGTCTATACTTTTTGTATGCAATTGAACTGTGGGGTTAGGCAAGTGCCAGACTTTAAAAAATAGTTTTAGAATAATTTTTAACTCAATTCCAAATATTTATGCAGGGACATTTTTACATGTAAATAAATAAATATTAACTATTTAATGTATTTAGAAACTATGGACTCTACAGCAACTAAAGTATTCCAAAATGAATGTTTCTGAATGTTGACATGAACTTCATTTACCGAATTATTAATTAGGATCTTGTTTCAAGAACCATTAAAGAGTCCTAATTAAAAACCCCATAAATAATCATTGTTTACTGTCTATATATTTAACATGTTATTATATTTGTCAAGCACAATACTAAGTCTACATGCAAAAAGTCAGAAATGCATAATCATAATACAGGAAATAAATATTATTTGTACACAGTAAGGCATTATAGAAAGTATTTAGAGAATGATCCATTGGTAATGGGAGCTAAATTCTATAAGCTCTTACAGGATATTAAAATAATTATATACAATAAATTTAAGACATATTTAAATAGATTTTTGATAAATATGTCACTATATAGTCATTAACAAGGCTTTAAATCTTACAATTAATATAAGAGAGAAAGGAGTTAAAAGCTACTTAAATATATATATATATATATATATATCTTATGTAATCTACTTTCTGAAATGTTTTGTAGCCTCTATGAAAATAATTTATCCAAATAATACTGCTGCCCCACCATATGCTCCATTAGGGACTGATACATTATTTCTTAAATTCTCCTGAGTATAAAGTGCTGAATTAAACTTCAATAATTCCTTTGGCTGGTAAACTTGAATCAGTTCTGGCAAAAGATGACCTAAGTTGCTAGAAATACCATATGGATAAACATTATTATTAACCATGTTTCTTAAAATAAATATTGTATTTATACTAAACATGAAGCTTTCCTGGTGTATGTTGTTATAAATGTGTTTTTGGCAAAGCACTGGGGTAAGAAGCAATGAATCTACCTAGCTTTCAATGGCTATCTCTGCCATCATCTTTAGGGATCTGCTGCTGAAGTGCCGTGGGGTCTGACTGTGTTTGCATATATACTGGTTAAAACCTCACATTATTGGGACTGCCTCATAAAAGAGACCTTAGAGATTCAATTAAGAAAGAATCTCCTCAACAGAAACAAGGGGCTCCTACTCAGTGCTGCATGGAAGCCGACTTTAGCCAATCTGGCAGTGAAGAAAAAATCCTCGCTTTCCATTAGCTCATACCACACAGCAGTCACACCCATGAATAGAAGTATATATACAGACACAGTCAGCTCCCATGGCACTTCAGCAGCAGATCCCTAAAGATGGTGGCAGAGACAGCCATTGAAAGCTTGGTACATTCACCGCATTTTACCTAGATGCTCTCCAGAGAACTCTTTCAATTGTATTTATATTGCTCAGAATGTCATCTCAAGTTACAAATATCAACAGAATTAAACAACTTCACTCTAAATTCTGTCATTTCAAACACTTTATGCTACTCTTATAATTATAATTTTATTCTTACTTCTCATTCAGACTTTTCTGCCTGTTCCAATTATTCTGGCCAAATCTTTTCACTAGTATTTCTTGATCTCTTCTTCTCATTATAGTTTGTATAGAAGTACTGTTTTTGCACATTGAGATTTTGGAATATTTCTGCATATGCTTTGTATTTCTTGATCTCTTCTTCTCATTATAGTTTGTATAGAAGTACTGTTTTTGCACATTGAGATTTTGGAATATTTCTGCATATGCTTTCTACTTTTTTTTTATAATCATAAATTTTTTAAACTATCATATGAACTTAATTTCATTCTGTAATGATGTTTTCTAACCACCTCCTCAGTCTAGTGATTAGTGTTGCTGACTGCTGGCTGGAAGGCCCGGTTTCAATTCCCAGTACCTACATAAAAATTTTCCTAAGTTAGGGAGGTCTGGGATGGAGTTCACCCAGCCTCGGGAATGCAATTGGGAAACTATCTTATGTAGAGGTAGCATTCTTTGATCATGAAAGGCATGTGACAGACAACCGGTGGTGTGCCAGCATGCAGATCACATGCCCCCCTGCAATACTGCCCTCTATCGATGAAGTCATAAGATGGATATAGAGGATGATGCAGGGGTTGCAGCACCAGGCCAAGGCTTACCTCAGGCTTTTGTGCCAAATGAGAAGAAGCAAGAGGAGGAGGAGGAGAAAAGAAGAAGAATGATGATGTTTACCAGCATTGCAATATATTCTTACCTTGGATTCAACCAAATAAAAAGAACCAAAATTCAGTTATAGACCATTTATTTACTTCTGATTCAATGGTGATATTCGCTTTTTTTTTTTTGTTAAATGCTACAACTAACCAGTATGGGTATTTGAAGACAGGTGTCAATGCAAAGCCTAAAGAATAAACCTGCATTAAAATAATTATGTACATAGGACTGTTCACTTCTGCCATTTCATGGTCAGGGTGTGCAAGGGTTCAAAGATTAAATGTTAGAGCTTTATATAAAATGGTCATAGCTCATCTTCCAGACCAACACCATTTATATGGCACACCTTACATTAAACTTTCATCTCAACCAATCTCAATGCATTAACTATTTAACTACTAAACGAGAGGCCATTTTGTCTTCATACTACGTGCACAAGCAAACAAGGTATGTGAGCACTAGTGCACTTGACTATTGTAATAGAAGGCAAGTAAGGGGTGACTAAACTGAGCCATCTAGTGAGCAATCATCACATTTTACAGAAAAACGAATACCACTTTTAAATCACAGGTAAGCCATTAGCCTATAACTAAAATTTGGTGTGGTTTTGTTTGTCCTAAATTAAGGGTGTTCCTTGTTAGCTCAGTACAAAACAGTCATTAAAAGTAAGTATAGTAAGGAAGAACAATTACCTTAATATTCCTAGATATGCTTGCATTTCTGCCATTGTTTATTCTCTTAGTCATTATGTGCTTTCTTTTCATCCTCTCCTATAGATTAGCATCTGCCAAAGTTATGCTGGTTATAATGTCTGTTATTAATCCAGTTGTTATCAACTATTATTGCTAATAATCCTTGAGAATAAAATGCTGCTTTAATGTAACCTGTTTCCCAAGAATTAACAGGACTAAAGGACAATTTAAATAGTTACTTATATTTTCAACATTAACACTATCCAGGTTGAACATCAGTTTATTTTAATGAGGGGAATCCTGAGTCCATATAATTACTATTTGTACTACATGTTTAGCTATAAGAGCATAAAATTTTGTAGCACTACATATTACTCATAAAGGATAGATTTTGCTTAAACTACCCATGAAAATAACATTACAGCACAGGTTTTCAAATTGCACATTAATTTTTTTCTAGAGTGAAATTAACCATTGTAAGTAAGCATCTAAATTAGAGTCTTTCTTTTAATGATGAGAGATCATGTTTTGGATTTAAACCTATCTCTGTCCCGAAATAATAGATGCATTTCCTCAATTACCTTGTTCACTCTAGAAACAAAAGTGAAGAACCAGGTATGCACAGAGCATATGAATTGTGCTTGGAATAATGGGTAAAATGATGGGGATTTTTATCTGTTTGGGTGTTCAGATCAGAACATACATTAGGCAAGTTCAGGGCTACTTCATATATCTGAAGGTTTGTTGACATATATTAGTTTTTTTAATTTGATTTAGTTATGGATGCTCTTTAACATTTTAGGTCATGAGCATCCCACTCTATTCAGGGCATGAAAGGGCCGATAAATTTTGCTCAGAGGCCTATTCTTTCAGGCTTGAGGTTCTTTTTCTTGCCTTAAATGTACAACATGGGACCCACAGCTTTTTTTCCCTTCCAAAGTAAGGCATACTTAGGAGTTACTCCAGAAAAAAATCCATCAATCCTGGCCGGATTTGAACCCACGATCTTGGGTTTAGAAGGAAAGAATGTTTACCAGTACACCACCAGGACTGACGACATATAATGGACTACTATGTTACAGTTTATGTGACCAGAGGAGTATTGTATACAAACAATGGTAGAAATGAAGAATATTAGAGATGATCTGTAATGAACCACTTCTAATCGCTGCTTCATGCCAGCAAAAATGGTGTCTTTCAAAGAGAGATCTGATACAGAAAAGTGCTAAGAAATTTGCTATACAATCTCTCCAACATCAACAAGTCACATCCAGACTAGAACTAAAGTTTTATTACTATTGTAGTAAAGGCTTTCAATGATCTTTCTGCAGAGCATTGAATAGTATCTTCTTGATCTTGTAACTTATTATTACAGAATGTATGAAGGTTAATGAAAAAACTGCTACAAACTGCTTCACGTAGAGAAGCAGGGTTTATAATGACAAGAGTTCTCCTTTGCAACCCCAATATTTGTTATCTCTTCCCATGATGCTGTATGCCATGTAGAGTGACTAGTTACCTGAGAATATTTGTAATACCATTCACTAGTTTTTTATCATTACCCTCAGTAAATAAATATGTATCTGTATTTTATTTATCATCAGTAAACACCTGTCTAAAGAAATGTAACTATTTATTGGGACAGAGATAGAACATTTTTTGTATCTTTGCTATATAAATGAATATTTTATTCCTCATAAAATACATTTTAACAAATATTACAGAATATACTTACATATACAGGAAATAAACACTAAAATATATTGCACAGATGGCCTGGGAGGCGAAAAGACACGGTGGTTGGAGGCTGCCAATGATTTGCAGAGGAGTTATGATTCTTTACCGGGAGATATTCTTATATCTTGTGCTATAATTGCATACCTCTCTCCTCTTACAGCAGTATACAGGTAAAGTTTAAAGATATAAAAAGTGCTTTTGATAATATGTCATTATGAAAAATTATCATAATCATCATTACCATCAACATCATTTTCCTATACAACTCCTTTCTCATTTATACATCTGCATAATGCATGTGAGTAATTATGAATATTATTATTTACTAAATGGTTTTACCACAATTATTTCTGAATGTTGTACTTAATTAATTTGCACTGTAAATGCACAGGACTTTAATTTTTCACCTTTTTAAACCAGTGGGATAAATATTAAACATAATAAATTCTGATGAAAATGAATGTGGTTTTAAGGTTACTTGACTATAACAAATAATATAAAATAAATGCAGAAGCATCATTCAATTTATAATTTATAGTTCATTTTATATTAATTCTTTTAATATAATCAAAATTTTGTATTTACATAATTCTTCTAAAATCTACAAATGTTTAACATGGCACAATATAAATATTAATTCAATTTGGAATCAAATGCAGTTAAACATTCATTAATAATCTATTTGCAAAAATTTCTTTTTTCTATTTGTAAAACATTTCATAAGATATGGAATCATTCAGTAATCATGTAAATTTATGGACAAGTATTATACAACAATTTTATTTGTATCAAAATATTTTATAATATATTTGTTTACATAATAAAATTAAGATGCTCCTATTTATTTACTTTTCTTCAGGAATTCAATTTCCCATTTTTCCAGTGACCAATTATAATATAACATGCACAATAAAGTTCTAAAATCAAACTAAGTGGAACAGAATAAAATAATATGTGTAATGACTTCAGTAACATGCTGTGATGCATAAAAGTGTCAATGCATGATGCATAATAAATGCCTTTATCACTGGTATCAGATTCAAGCTATTGTAGGAAAGTAAAAATTTATTATCTTATTTTACCTTACCTATCATTTATCACAGGATTCAGATGAATGCCAGTAGCTTTAGGCAATGATGAACTCGCTCATTTTGCACTGTCATTTAATTTGGTTTAATTCATTCATTGCCTCAAAGATCTATTTTATTTGACATGTGATGTTAAACAGAAGGAAAGAAACAAAAATAAACATAGAGATAATCGACTTGATTAAAGTAAGGCATGAATAACATTCCCTCTTCTGGGAATTTTTTTTCGAATGATTTATTTATGGACGCTCTTTAACAGCTCAGGTCATCAGCGTCATTCAACTCAGGGCGTGAAACGGCAGACAGATTTTGCTCAGAGGCCTCTCTTTCAGGCTTGAGGTTCTTTTTCATGCCATAAATGTATGACACGGGACCTACGGCTTTACTTCCCTTCCGAAGGAAGCCATACTTAGGATTTTTACGCCCAAAAAAATCCATCATTCCTGGCCGGGTTCCTCTTCTGGGAGGGAGCAGTGGAGAAAAAGCACACAGAATAAGAATTAAATAAACTTAAATTACCTGAAGTAAAGACATTTTGTGTTAAATTGTTCCAAGTTTATTGCACAAGTTGCTGCCATGAAGATCTATTTCTTATATTAAATTAATATGAAAGTATCATCATCATTGTTATTGTCATCATAGTCATCATCATTGAATACAGAAAGCCCTAAGTGTCAATTGCAAATTGTTATATATTTTGATTTTGAGTGACTAGAGCTGTTTATCTTCAAGCACAGTAAAATTGTAGTAAAATATTTATTTATAACTAAATGCTTAATTAGATGAAAATGCAATTTAGCTTTCTTCATCCTTTTGATTATACAGCAAATAATATAGTACATGTCAAGGTTACATATGATGTAAATAAATACGTGAAAATCTATATACAGACTGATTCAAAAGTCTTCTGATATTTTATCAAAACATGCATTTAATTTCAAAACTTCTAATTCTTCTGCAAGGAAGTCCACAGTAGGTTATTAATTTAGTGCATTTCAATGTGGCTACCCTCTGTATTTAGGCATAGACTTCATCTTACTTGCATAGACTTGAACATTTTCTCCAGCATAGAAGATATGATGTTGCCTGCTGCTGCAGCAATTCACTGTTGTAATGCCTTAGACTGTCAATTCATGAATTTTACTCTTAGACTCCAGGCAAAAAAGTCCAAGAGTGTCATATCTGAAGAGGAGGCTGCCCAAATTTATGTTTTCCACAACCAATGCACTTATTGGGGAAGACAGTTCAGGTACTCTAACAATCACTGTAAAATGAAATGTTGTTCCATCACTGAACAACACATTGTCCATTAGGTTTTCATTGTGAACTACTTCTAACAAGTCGAAACACATGGCTTGTAGAGCTGCTAAATCCCGAGGTTCCAGTTTGTGCATTATCTGAATGTGATAAGGTTGTTTCTGCAGGGTATAGCATATTGTACGACATATGTTTGCTGCTCAGTCTCCTGTTAGATATGCTGGCACTCAGTGTAATGGCATCCCATAAGGCTTACACTGTTTCTGATGATGTAGCCAGCCTCTCTAAAAGCTGCTCATCTGCAATAATGTCAGTTCTGTTGAATTTGATCATCAGATCTCAGATAGCTTTCCAGCTAGATTTTATAAATTTCTTATTGAAATCTTGCTGGATCTCTACAGAGGTCATTCCATCCAGTCGAGCTGAAATAACTACTATTCTTTCTTGTATGGTTCACATGGTTTTCAATTATCTAAAAAAGAAATTCTTCAGTAATATTAGGAAAATATAAAGAAAATTTAGAATCACCTTGTATATAAATGCATTATATAATTATGGACAAGCTAAGAATGTAAAGATGTACAGCATAAAATTCTTAGACTATATTTAGAACAATAATAATTAGCCTACCATTATATAAGAAAGTTTGAGCGTACAATGAATCACTTACAGTGATGTGTAACAATTTACTTTACTTCTAAGAATGGTACAAATAATATAATGTTTGAAACAAATTAAAATTTAAAATGACATGAATTCAGTTACAGAATAAAAGGCATGTTACAGCAGAAAGAATCTTGCTTTCTTTTTATTTGTTAATGGTATGTGTCATTATGTAAATTTTACTCCCTATATTTAACACATTTTTATTACATATATATTAGTTCTACAGAAATTGAAAATCAACCTTTTCACATGATTCATAATGATATATTTCTGTGATTCTTTCTAGGTATTCCAACTTATCTTTCAAATAACAAATAACTTCTAATATGTAAATACACGCCAGTGGCAGAAAATTGTAGTGCCTGAAAATATCATGAGATGAATATCTGTTCTCTACCACATGTAATACTCTAATAGCCCTGTTCTGTATTTCAAAAACTTTTTCACTTACTTAATCACGGCTCCGAAAAAATTAAATCATATCTCAGGAGGGAGTGAAAATGGGAGTATTAAACATTTCTTAGCATTTCTCTATTACCTTTCCTTTCAATTATTTAATTAGCAAACAAAAAGAACTAAATTTTTATGTTAATGCTTTAGTATAACTGCCCCATTTCATGCACTCATTTACATAAGAACCCAAATATTTTGTTTCTGTTTTTAAAGAAATGTCAACTCCATTTAACTTTACTAAAGGCTTCATATGGGACTTATTCTGGGTCACTGAACTAGTTTTTTCTTTATTTATAATTAGTCTGTATTTGTAAAACAGTTTCCCTAATTTTCAAGGATTAATTTTAGTTTTGAGTTTAGAACATTTTCATTTTCCACTTTTATGTGTATTTTGGCATCATCTACAAATAATATTAGGTATGCATGTCTTATGGCAAGAGGCAAATAATTTATATAAAAAGTTCTTGTATATGAGAAAGGGAATGGGTCTTAGTATTACCCTTGTGGTATGCCTACATTTACTCTATTTTGGGTAGAAATATATTCCTTAAGTGTTAAAGAAAGTTCCTTTTTGACTTTTGTTCTCTAAATATGATTTGAATCATAAGTTTGTATTACTTCTAGTTCCATAAGAGTAAAGTTTAGAGAATAATATCTCATAGTTTGTTATATCTTACACTTTCATTAGGTTTAAGAAAATGTTACTATATCCTCTTTTCTGTCATTAGCATCATATATATATTTTAATAAATAATTCATTGCTGTTTCAGTTAAATCTTTTTGTAATGAAGCTCATCAACCTCTTTGCCATTAGTTTTTCTGGAATTTTTAAAAAACTGATAATTGTTCTATTGCCCCTATAATTTTGAATATTGTTTTTACTACTTTTCTTATGCAGGGGTTTTACTTCAACTATATCTAACCTGGGAAAAAGTCCTTGTTCTATTGAGGCATCATAGATTTCTGGTAGGGATCCTTTAATCATTTCTATGCATTTTTTTAACACAACAAACAAATTACCTAAGAGTTCAGCACTACCAAAACTAAGATTCTCCCATTCTGTACCCATCTATAGGTTATATCTATGGTAAAGGGCCTCTAAATAAATTACCATTTTTACAACTCTGTGTGCCCTCAAACTCCTTATTTATATTTCTCCTACACTTATCCCTTACTTTTCCTAAGAATTCTCCATTCTTGTTTATTTTCTCTACCCTTGTATTTGACAAGAATTTAACTACCACTATATTTTACTGTAGTTTGTCTCATTTTTCCTCCCAGACACTATCCCTCCATTTTTTGCTATTTCACATTCTATTAGACAATTGAAAGCCCTATTGTTTTCACACACACACGCGCATGCATGCATGCACACATATACAAACACACACTCTCTCTTTCTTTCTCTCTCTTCTATAAAATTTTTCATTAATTCTTTTAGAAATAATACTCCTATACACATCCATGTAATATTTATTCTTCCAAATTGATCATAATTATCTATTTATTTCATCCACCCAAATTTATTTTATTTACCTTACATAAGTCTAAACAACTTTTATTCTCAAAGTTAGCTGAAATTTCTTGCTTTAACTCAATCGCCATACATTCCCCATTTCAGTTACTTCTAATAGTTTACCCACCACTCCAAACCAACTCTCTCTTTGCAATACATTGCTTTGATACTAGAATAGAATAGAATAGAATAGAATAGAATAGAATAGAATAGAATAGAACATTTGTTTCAATCTTTCATTACAAAAAGTATAGCAAATGATTTATACGTTTCTTACAATTGAAACTTTCCCAAATTTTCTTGAGGCCCTAACATGTCATGTATTCATTTGAGCCCTGTTTCACCTACTTTTTCTCTTTCCATGTTCCTAAGCCATTTTTCCCTTGCTCTTCCAAAATATTCACCAAGACTCTTATTTGTTTTCCACCCTCTAATTGTAAACATTTTTATTGCTACAATATTGTTTTCCATTGTATTCCATTTTGGATCCTATATACCCTTTCTCCAATTACCTTTTCTTGCACTTGATCAAACAATGAAACATACCCTCTGTTTTCCCTCACATAACACATATTTCCATATTGCTGTTTCTAAATCCTTTTCGATACAATGCTCCTATTCACATCCATGCATATCCTTCCCTCCCTTACCTATCACAGCTGTAACATACTTCTCCCTACCCAAAAATTTCTTTGTTATATTGTATGATCTAAAACAACTTTCATTCCCAAAACTTGACCATATCTCTTGTCTCCCATTATCTTCTATCCTCCTCCTTACTTTCTTTCAGAAACCTATTGAATTATTTTCTTCCTTCTGCCATACATAATCCTTGACAATCTCTTCCAATGTCTCTTTCACCAATTATTATGCAAAATTGTTCCTTTATATTTCATAGAAGTTTTAACTATATCATTTTCTAGTTTCAGATTCCTATACCAGTATTTCAGAGCTCTTTCAACCACCATTCCTTTTCTTCCTGTTCTACCTAGTTCGGCCAATGCTACTCCTCTTAGCAATGTTTTTGGTAGCCCCAAAACCCTTTACAAAACATTCTATATATTACATCAATTTATTTCACAATCTCTGATAATCCCTAAATTTCCACTCCATATAACATCTTTGATTCTATTACTGCTTTATGCATCCTCTCCTACTAATTTACAGATATTTCTGTATCTTATATAAACATACCCTCACTCTTTTCTAGCTAATTTTCCTTTGGCAATCACCTCCTTACCATATGAATCCCAGCATCTATTACTATTTCTTGATCCTAAGTAATCAAATTCTTTTACTATTTCAACCTCTCTCCATTCGTTGCCTCCTAAACCAAGATCGTGGGTTCGAATCCGGCCAGGACCGATGGATTTTTTCGGGCATAAACATCCTAAGTATGGCTTCCTTCGGTAGGGAAGTAAAGCCATGGGTCCCGTGTTATACATTTACGGCACGAAAAAGAACCTCAAGCCTGAAAGAGAGGCCTCTGAGCAAAATTAGTTGGCCATTTCACGCCCTGATTTGAATGGGATGCTGATGACCTGAGCTGTTAAAGAGCGTCCATAAATAAACAAATAAAAAAAAAATTCTCTCTATTCAGATACCACTTTTCATCTTTTCTTAATCTACTTCCTTTTTTTAAATACAATTATTTTATATTTACTAATATTAATCATTATGCCCCACTCTCTGTGGAATTTATTGATTTTATTAATTGCTTTCTGTAATCCTACAATTGTTATTGTTATTGCACCTACAATTAGATCATCTGCATAATGAAATCCTGGTATCTCTTTGTATCCAATCACTGGGCTATGTGAGTTACCTTTTGCAAACCTTTCTAAAATGTCATCAACAAATAAATTAAATAACACTGTCTCAACTTACATCCCTATCTTAAACCCAACTTTTGGTCAACTACATCTGTTATTTCATTTCTATCACATCTAATACAAAACTTCATCTCCCTTGTATATTTTCTTTATTCCTGTAGTGAATTCATTACTAGTTTTTTTTACTTAATACATTCTTTTATTACATTGTTATTATCTAATTAAAAAAACATGCATCTCCAGGAAAGAAAGCTGCAAGGAAAATTTAAAGAAATTATATATACTCACCTCTTCATTATTGTATATAAAGAATTACAAGTACATGTGAGAACTATTCTTCAGGAACTGGTAACTAATGCTGTAATTCTCTGCTATAACACTTGCATAGTATAAAACTATGCATTAAAATAATTTAAGTACAATACAATACAGTAATACAAAATTATTCAACCTGAAAATAATGCATTAAAAATATTTTAAGAACAGTAATACAAAATTATTCAACTTTTTACACAAGTATCTAAAACATGTAAGTCCTACAATAAAAATTAGTTTGTAAACTGACAAATTTCTGCATCAAAATCAATTCTGTTCAGTAGAGGAATACTATCAACATTGTAGATACCTTTCAGTCAAAAAGTTCCACAGTTATCCATGTGCACTTGTATTTTTTGTGAGTGTGAGTTGTGTGCATGTCCATATCACTGATATTAAAACTAGTGTGGAATTAGCTAAAATTTTGAGTATTGCATCAGTGAATTTCAGTATAAGTCACCAGGTCATGACAAGATAAGTTTATTTAATATCTTAAAATATTCTTTGCAGCTCTTGGAATATTCTTACTGTTTTATTTTATATTATAAATATGGCTTTGGAGCAAACTCGATTTCTGTAGAGTATTATGCTGTATAATAGTAATAAGTGAAAATAATTAAAATAGCTTATTTTAAATATATCAAAACATGTGCAAGGTCATAAGTGTATAGAACATAGCACTTTGTATTCAGTTTAAGAGGAAATTTTTAATTTTATTTGTGCCAACTTAAATATTTATCAATTCATTGTCCTAAGGCATCAGAGCAGCAAACAGTTTCAGAAATTTGTGATGACCAGTTAGAGCCTTATGAATGCATTAGATGTATAATGTTGGATTTATTTACCAAATATTATAGTTACATTAAATTTTAATAAATGTGAATAAGTATGATCAGGCTGGTTCTTATTATGTACTAAAACAAAACAACAATTATGCTAGTTATTCTGTTTTGTTTGAAACCTATTAATTATTATTAAAATAATATACAGGTTAAAATCAAAATGAATCCAGAAATTGTATTCTATTTAAAAAATAATATATTAATCTTTATTAGGAATTATTTTGGATATAAAGCTTTTTGGAAGCAATAGAGTGTTTAATTGAAATTAATTGAATTCCTACACATAAAGAACCATGATGTTGGTGTGTATAATATCCAGAGAAATGAGCAATCTTAAAGTAAAAGTTGTAAGGTTGTAAAATTTAATTTGCTAATTTGGATTTTGTAAGCCCAGTAATAAATTCTTTTGTTATCATGCCATTGGTTATATTGGAGCCTGGTCCCCTGGATATTCCAGTAGGCAGACAACTGCTGATTAACCAGGGACTGGGGCCTGAGGTAATCAAATTGAAAAATTTTGTATTTATACAGAACTAGAAAATTAATAGTATTTGGTGACTTGTGAATTAAGAGTAATAAGTAAATTTAATTATAATGTTGTTTGTTGAAATAAAATTTATTTATTCATATAAAGCTTTTTTATCTATTTCCTCTTCTCATTTATGGTCTAGTTTCATAGATATATGGTCAGTTCCTTTGCATGAACATCTTCATGAGCTTATTATAATGCTGGATATTTGGAGCAGTATACATTGACTGAGTAGATGTATGCAAAGGAATGATGAAAATATTTAATGGGAAAAGTTGGGAGTAATATAATTATTTACAGTCAATAGCACAAGAAAAAGTAATTTTTTAAATAAATGTGTAGTTGACATAACAGTTAGCTAAAACATAAATGTGTGAACATTGCATTGTTAATGGAAAATTGAAATAATTTAGCTGCTGCAAAAAAAATAAAGTATTATCAAAAGATCAAAAAACAAATTAAATATACAGAATTTGCATAATAATTTTAGAATATGTGTATTAAAAATGAAAAATTGAAAGTAATCATATTAAATTATGTATAGGTGTAGATGAGATAAAAACTGAAGGAAGTCTATTATTCACAGATGAATTTTAGTGTATTTTCTGTTTCTTGTTTCATTATATTTGAGTATCTTGAAAAGTTTGTTTATATATATAATAAAATAAATATAATTTTCTGCCTTTGAAGAAGAACACAATTTGTTCAAAACATAGCTATATTTGTGTTACTAACCAATCATATTTGTGTTACTAATCAATTGTTTGATCTATTTCTACTTCTACAGTATCTACTCTGTTATTTTAGCTTTATGTGATTATAAATGAAAAATTGGGAAATTGTAGCTAAAATAGCAAGAGCTAGAAAGCAAAAGTAGATAAAACTCTTAAATAGTAATACAAATATACAATTTTTATTAATATTCAATTGTTTTATCAATTCCTGTTTCAGCTATTTCTTTTTATATATATATATATATATATGGTTCACATTCACATATTTGCATTAGGTAGCTCTTTCACTATAAGGTCAACTCTCAATGCACAATCATTCTCTTCAGCCTATGAAGGATATGTAGTTATGCCAAATGTTGACCTCCAAAGATGGCCAATGTCATTAAAGTGCCGACTCTGAGCAGGAGGTCTGGGGTTTGATTCCCACCAGGATCGTCCTTCCTGACTAAGGTTTTTTTTTTCCAGGTTTTCCTCAGTCCTCATAAATGGCAAATGCTGCAGAGGTACTTAAACTTAAGCCTGGAATGTTTCCTTCCTTAAAAAAAAAATATTGTTTCCTAATTTATCATTTCATCTCATATATCATCAGTGTCCACTGCCTGTGGTACCTAAGTAGTAAAATCAGGCATTAAACTCTATTAAAATAAAAGCCAAATATTTTGTCATTTTTTAAGCTATTTGCAGTGTTTCACATTTATTATATCTGAATATCTTATTTTAACTGGTTCTGCATATTTATTTGCTTTAAATATTTAAAATGTGTTTTTTATGAGTTTTAATCTCCAAAATAGATATGAATGCAGAGAGCTTTGGTTAAAGCATATTAATAAACAAAGTATCCCTTGCTCAGAGATATACTGTTTCATTAAAATAATGGGAAATACTACAAAGATGCATTCATGGAATATTGCTGGTCTTCCAAAAGATGAATTTTCAGTTGAAAATGCCATTATGGTGGAGAATTGTATAAGGTATGTACAATATCATATCACAATTTTGAGTTTGGAATTTTTCTCATTTCTGTATTACGCCATCATATTATGCTCATGTTATGTCAGATTACATTAATAGATTTATTGCACATATTTTTATGTCCACTTTGCCTGTATCACCTCTATACACTTCCTTTATTCTAATTATTATATCATAGGATTTCATTTTATTCCATTTTATTTTCTCTTATTTTAAACTATTAGAAGCTTTTTATAATCCAGAAACCACCAATATAATGGAGGCATATTCCATATGATTCATAATGTATTTCATTTACATATATAGAATCATATTTCTTCATTTCTCAGTTAGTTATTATTTCTTTATTCTTCATTTTTAATTATTATTCTTAAAAATATTACTAGTTACTCGCAATTATGCTATCCCCCACTAATTCTCTTATTTTGATAGATCTACTTTTTTTGGTATTATCTGTTCTGCAGATAAATTTTCTTTAAATGAAATTTTTTTTTAAAAGAATAGTTCCAGTAAGGTAGCTATAAACTCCAAATCAGCTTTTGAAAATTTTTAGTAATGCAATCCGTACTTTTGTGATTTTGCATACTTTTTTTGCCATTGTTATTTCTTGTGTGTTCTTGGGTTGATAATACTTTTCAATTTTTCTCCAGAACAGCTTGATATATGCAAAATTTTTAATTTCATTTCAAGTTTTCTTATCTGGTGACACTTATGATATTTTATGGCAAGTTTTGTATGGAAGCAACACAACAATACTCTGATGACTAGTTTATTACCAGATTATACAATTCTATTAAAAAATCTTAATTTTTACTATCCCTCCTCTATGTTTGCCAATAACATGTTCTAACTCATAATTATTAGGATCAAGCACATTTTTAGCAACTCAGATACTGTTTCACTGTCATAAAAAATTTTTGTACACACTATAATTGATCCAGGTTTTCCAACTTGTAAAGATAGGAGCAGATAGCAAGGACACCTCAGAAGCCACACACTTAAATGATGCTGTGTAAGATGGCATTTTTAGAAATACTATCATCACATTTTCAATCAGCTGGTCCACCTCAGGAAACTGGCCCCTCCCTATTTACTTGGCAACTTGATGACAAGCATGTACAAAGCTTTTTATATGCATCATCCTTAAAATGAACATTCATAGCTAACTGTAACTCTTTAACATGTTGCTTATCGCATCTATTATGAATAGTAACATGTTTATGTACTGCACCGTATTTGGCTAGATTAGACATACAGACTTATTAAATAGTTTGCAGATTTGCAATTGGTTAATCTTCTAAAGCTGCTCATAATTCAAAAGGTTAGTTTGCCTAGAATCTTCTTTTTTTGTCATGTCTACTACTACTTTGACTGCATAATAACCTGAAGCATCACTTGTCTCATCCACAGGTACCCAGAACTTTTCTTCTGCAATTTTCTTCTTGTAACTATGTTCACAGAGTTTTTATCTTACTGTAGAGGCTTTTAGCATTCACTACTCCATAAACTCATGAAACTTACCATATTGATCTTACTTAATGAGATATCAACTCAGATGAAAGGTTCATGAAGAACTTCAAAATAGTGGTGAATGCTTTAAAGAAGATTCTCAAGCAATAACTGTTGCATTTTACTCTCAACATAAATGCTGAATTCTAATACTTTTTTCTGTATTCTTATATTGCATTACAGCAAATTGTATATCAACAGCTACTCTTTAAATTAAAGGCAGTAAATTATTATTATATGTGCAAGTAGAAGCCTTTGTTTTAGTAATGCTGACTGTGCAAGCGTTTATTGTCACACTGCATAGGTGATTAGCAATAAAATGCTTCTTAAGTTTCAATATTAATTCATTTGGAATCGAACATAGTGAAATATGCATTAATCTTTTAACAGCTGAGGATGTGGACAATCATTGAGCAAAACATGTCCTGAGTAAAGCTCATGTAAGTGAAACTATAAACACTGTCCTAAATATTTCGACTCAGAAGAGTTTATTGCTTCTTAGGTGTTTACTGTTCATAACCATATACTATCAACTCCACATTTTGTATCTTTTCCTATATGTATCTGTGTGTGCATGTGTTTGTGGATAGCATAAATAAAAATATAAACGGAACATTCATTTTATTATGAAACATTAAATTTATTGTTCCCTGAGAATTATTTTTTTAAGATAAATCAAAATATAAACAGAACATTCATTTTATTATGAAACACTAAATTTATTGTTCCCTGAGAATTAATTTGTTAAGATAAAAAAGAAAATAAGAATGTTTTAGCAGCAGTACTTTCAGATGCATGCTGAACAAATTTAATTTTTTTTTTTTATTTATTGTCAATAGAATTGTGTACACAAGTTTCTGACTTTGTCAAACTACAATTGACAAGGTATTCAGTGATACTTTCACAAATTTATATAGCAATCTCCAACTCAA
This sequence comes from Metallyticus violacea, assembly GCA_030762175.1. Lineage (NCBI taxonomy): Eukaryota > Metazoa > Arthropoda > Insecta > Mantodea > Metallyticidae > Metallyticus > Metallyticus violacea. The sequence goes on along the minus strand of CM060846.1, from coordinate 316,915,603 downwards.
TATTGTTTTCTATACCAGTTATATACACATGAAGTCAACACTCAGATTATAATGAAATTACTTTGGGGCTTAATCCATACGGATATTTTAATGATGATGATGATGATGATGATGATGATGATGATGATGATGATGATGATGATGATTTGTTGGCTGTCAATAGATCTGCATTTACAAATACTGTCTTAGTCTAAAAGGAAACTAATATGTTTACAAGTAACATTACATTGTGGATAAACACATTCTGTATATAATCCTCTACATTCTAGACTAAATTAGATCATCAGGACTAACTCATAATGAAGTAATCTTACAGTTTTAGCCATTTAATATTTATAAAGAATTTGAACAAATCATATTAGAGGTTAGTGAAAACATTGCCCAGTTATAACTCATCTAATCTGTATAAACATTTGACAATAAGATACTTTTTCCACACATTCTTAAAAAAATTACCTTGCTCAGTTTTAATGAAAGTGGGAAGTTTATTATACAGGATGATACCTATACTATATGGATCTTTATTGCTCGATGTTTTTATCTTATACTCCCTATGATAATTGTTAATTTCCCTCATGTTATATTCATAATGGTCTCTATTTAAAGATATGTATTCCATTTTAGATTTTATTAATAAAAGAACTTTGTAGACATACAATGATATAACTGTTAGTATGTGATGTTTTCAAAATGTTTCTTTCACAGATTGACGACTAGTTAAATTGAATATGCATCTCATACTTTTTTTTGTAATATAAATACTCTATTTAAATTAGAAAAGCTTGTCCTACCCCATATTTCTATACCATATGTTATATGAGAGTGCACCAAAGTAAACCATTTTAAGTGTCTCCTTCTAGCTGATAGGATAATTTTCTTAATAAATATAAGTTAACACACAATTTTTTACAAAGCATAATTACATGATGGTTGTAGTTTAAATTTTTATCAATATAGATTCCAAGGAATTTGGTGTAGTTGGGCTGTTCAATTTTAGAATTATTTATATATATTGTTAACTCATTTTCTTCTTTGTCACGAAGCTCAAATAGCATTAATTTAGATTTATCAACATTAAGTCTCAATTGTAAATTTTGTAAGTACTTTGACAAGTGTAACAGGGATATTAAGGCCTTTTCTTCCACTTGTTTAAAAGTTTGTTCAGCACATATTAGTGAAGTATCAGCAGCATATGATATAATACTATAGTCCTGTGAATATGGCATATTGTTTACATAAAGTATAAATATTAGGGGGCCCAAAACTGAGCCCTGCGGAACTGCAGCTCTCAGAACATCATATTTGGACTGGAAAGACCTTATACAGTTACCTTGTTTATATAAAATTTCTGCACGCTGTAATGATTTTTAAGGTAAGATGAGATGAGTTCTTGTATTTTACCTCTCACTCCATAATTCTGAAGTTTAGAGAGTAATAGTTGTGGAGATACACAATCAAATGCTTTTGATAAGTCTATGAAAATGCCTATTTTTTAAATTTTTTTTCTAAGTTAACAATTACTTTATGAATAAATTCAGATATTGCAGTGATAGTTGAAAAGCCTTTGGGAAAACCATATTGGGACTATAAAAGTATTTTTTTTTTATTTTAGAAATCCTGTTAACATTCTATGTATTATATTTTCATATAATTTGGCAAATATTGATGTAAGAGATATTGGTCTATAATTACTTGCCATTTTTGTCACCACTTTTATATACTAGTCTGACATACTTATTTTGAGTAATTCAGGGAATACTGAATTTTCCATTGAATTATTGATCATTTGCACTAATATTTTTACCAGATAGTACTTACAGCTCTTTAAGATTTTTGGTATTATTCCTTCCCATGCAGGAGCACTATCATTTTTAAAACTACAAATTATAGATTCTACTTCCTCTTCAGTTATTACATACAAATATACACTTTGAGACACATTTATATTGGATAGTTCCTGCCTCAAATCTCTTGTGTTATCACATGCACCCTACTTAAGAAATAACTATTTTGCAAGTCATAAACCTTGCTTGGATCGGTAATACATTTCCCTTTGTTATTTAGCTGAATGTTCTTTTTTTCATTTATGTTTGGTTGATTTTGTTTATTTACAATGTTTCATGCTGTTTTAACTACATTATTTGACTTAGTTATTTTTATGCTATTTTTAAACTTTTTATATTTTATCTAAGATTCTTTAAATTCCTTCTTATATTTGTTTTGGAGCTATTTGTAGACTTTTAATCCTGTTATTCTGTAGTATTCATAATTTTCTTTGATTTTATCTTACCATGCAATTATTGTCAATAGTAACTTTAGTTTATTACATTTTTGTATTCTAATGATCTTTTTCTTTACTGGACAAGCTAAGTCAAAGTGGTGTCTAGGGATCATAAAGAAGGAATTCCATAGTTCATTTACAGTTTTGGCTGAATATATTTCTAACCACATTTCACAAGCTAACCTATCTTTTAGAATTTGCACATTTTTATCCCTTAGATCCCTAGTATACATACAATTTATTTCTTCTTTTTCAAAACAATAATTGTGTAAATCAAAAATTTATTCTGAATGATCTGAAATATGAAAGTCATTATTTATTGTCGTTATTTGTCTCATGTCTATATTAGTTATAAAATGATCTTACTTGAATATTCAGTTACTCTAGTGGAGCCTAGGTTTAAGTCATTTAATTTATGACTTTGCAGTAGATCACAAAATTCACTATTACTATTTTCTATATTTAACTCATCTATTAATATTAACTGATTATACTTTTTTGTGCCTCCTTCAAGAATTCATCAAAGCTTTTTAGGAAATCTTTTACATTTGAATTTGGAAATCTATACAGTCCAAATACCAAGATATTACCATTATTTGAATGAACTTTTACTCCTATAATTTCAAAGATTATTTCTTTACAATGCTTGCTAAGCCATTTTACCTTACTGCTTATAAATTCATTTTAGTATATAATACCATACCACCACTTCTGTGGCTGAGTCGACAAAAGCTATCCATTTTTTTTTTTTATAGTTATCGAACTTCAGTCTGCAACTGATTTTCATTAAGGCCATGTTCTGAGAAGACTACTATGGATGGATGGATTTATTTCTGTTAATGGGACTTCTAGACTTTCTAGTTTGTTTGATATGCATTGACAGTTCTGATGCATAATTCTAAGTATCACACTTCTACTAACAGTTGCTCTACTATCCAAAATTGTTTCTTTACTTGTTGTTAGTCATTTCATATTTGTTATTGCACTACCCTTTTCAGTAAGTGGAATACAATTTGATGATTTTTCAAGAAAATTTTTAAATGTACATACTATTTCAGCTGCAAGCTTTGTTATTTAGGTGTAGACCATGTAGCTAACAGTTGTATGTAAATGAATGTATGTGGATAAAATAAGAGCAATATTATATTTTCTATATGTGAATTAGGTTTATATTAGAGATTTGAACTGAAACAAAGTGTTTTAATAGAAATAACCTTTGATAACTTATACTGCTGTCTCTTGAAATATGATTTAGTAATTAAAAATTTGAAATTAGAGTCTATAGATTCTGTAGTTATCTTTATTTTATCCTGAAAGGATTGCAGAAAATCTTTGAGTACAAAAAGAAACAAAATTGGAATTGTTGTAGTATAAGCAGCATGCTTTGGATACCTGTTCCTACTATATTTCCAAAATTTGTGGAATATATTAAATAATACACAGTAAGACATTTAGGTACTTATTTCAAACACAATAGTTCCAAAGGATCAAGAACTACCTGTTAGTTGCTGCATAGAGTCCACTAAAGGGTCCTGTAATCAGTACAATAATACTTGATTCAATTCAATTCAATTTATTAATCCTCTAAAATCCATGTTGTACATAGTACTTTGATATGGGATATGTCAATAGTTCATTTTATACAATTTGGATAAATTAACCTAAGTTTATTTACAATATACAAGCTCGTTAACACAATGACTTATGTATATGGATATTTATTAAAATGCAGATATTCCTTTACTGTATAAAAGCAGTGTTCCTGCAAGAGAGCCTTTGTTCTAGACTTAAATACCTTATAGTTTTCTATATTTTTAATGACATTGGGAAGGGAATTATATATCATTATACTGGCTTGAAATACTCCATTTTTAGACATTATAGTTCTGGTAGAGGTTATGTGAATGTCCTTATTATTTCTACTATAATGTGTATGAATATTTCTGTTATCTTGGAAAGTAAATCAATTCTTTTTGTGAATAAGACTGTCTCTAATATGTAAGTACATGCCAATGTAAGTGTGCCAAGTTTACTAAATAGAGGTTTAAATAGCATAACTTCTTTTTACCACATATAATATGAATGGCTTGTTTTTGTTTAATAAATACATCTTTAGCTTCTGGTGAATATTCCCAAAACGTTATTGCATATTTCATTACCAAATGTATATGAGCATAATAAGCTATTAAAAGTATATGAAGGCTGACATTTGGGTTTAAAATTCTTAAGACATATATATTTTTGCTTAATTTGCTTAGAAGGTATTTAATATGTGATATCCATTTTAAATTATTATGAATCCACAGGCCTTGAACGTTTGTTTCAGTTTTGTATGAGATTAATGTGTTATTCAAATTCACTTCAAGAATATTATTATTATTTGAACTGTCAGTAATATGAAACATAAGACAAACTGTTTTATCAGTGTTTAAGACCAGGTTGTAATTAGCTATCCACGATACCAAATCATTACAGGTGTGTCTTAATGAGTTATTTAATATATCATCATTAGTATCTGTTATCAGTAAATTAGTATCTTCAGCAAATAGTACAATGTTATTCACTTGAATATTATTTGTTAGATCATTTATATAAAAATAAATAGAAATGGGCCGAGAATAGAACCTTGCGGGACTCAATATGTTATATCAAGTAAATTAGATCAGACTGCTGAGAGTGTATTAGTGTTAGGGTGTGCATATGCAATTTCTGTTATTTGTTTCCAGTTTGTGAGGTAAGATTCAAACCAATTATATACTGGTCCTCTTATGCCAAAATCAAACGATTTCATTAACAAAATTTGATGGTCAACAATATCAAAATCTTTATTTAAATCTAAGAATATGCTAATGGCTTTATCTTTATTATCTAAGGCAGTTATAACATTATTTAAGAATGTGTATATTCCAGTCTTAATATATTTTTTGTGTTGATATCCATGCTGTGAGTTAGCAATTATATTATTTTTTTCAAAAAATGAAAGAAGTCTCCCATACATTATTTTTTCCAATATCTTTGGGAATATTGAAGGAATGGAAATTGAATGGTAGTTTGATGCCTCAGTCTTTTTCCATTCTTTTTGTGTAGGGATATAACCTTAGATGTTTTTAATATGTCAGGAAATGTTCAACTAGATATGGATGCATTACTTGAGACAGCCTTTACTTAATCAGACTGAATGTTCCATTTCTTGAATGTAGTATCTCCTAAATTTCCTTTTAAGTTTGGGTGGACACACTTATGCAAATACACTTTAGGGATGTGACAAAGAATCACTAGTAAAGGTGGACATGTAGACCACTGCACTACAGAGTAAGTCAAAAACAAGATGTAGTTTCCTGTATTTATGTGTCCAGTCATATTATATTTACATACTTTATTTAAGGAACATTTCTGAACAGTATGAATAAAGTAATTATGAGACTATTGTTTAAACAAAAAGAAAGTAAGGAAAGTATATAAAATTCTAAACCAGTCACATTATGCATTACCTTCCCATAATAATGGAAGGCTTATATTTAGTACAATTACAAAACTATCTATATCAATTAAATAGAATATTAGAATGGCAATATAGATTCCAAGAAAAAATCAACAAGTGAAATACATAGAAAAGCAACACTATGTATGATAAAATGCTCTAATCTATAGGACCACTAGGGCTTTCCTCAAGGACCACTTGTAGTTTGTGGACCATAGTTTGAGAAACACTTTGAAAATTTTCCTCTCTGTAAAATGATGGCACATCTGCTCAAAGAGACCAGAATGTAGATGCATTAACATTACAAAATGTTTTAGTTATATGTTACTATTTTCTCAGTAGTAATATATTATATTATATTCTTTTAAGCAGAAAAAACAAGTATACAGAAATGCATCTTGCAAATTATTCTTTTCTATAATGTTATATTTTATAGTTATGGTTAATAGTATTTTACTGGTTGAAGTTTTATGTCCATATTTCTAAATATTCTTGCCTAATTTCTACATTGTTGCTGCTGAGTAGGAGTATATAATAATTGCTTTTATTATCTTAATATAATATATGTGATTTTTAATAGGTTTCCGTTGTTGATTGACCTTCAAGGTCTTGCTAACAAATGGATAAAAAGTTCTGAGTACAGAAATGAACTGATGGTCATTAAGCTAACTGATAATGATTACATGCAAAAAGTAGAGCAATGTATTAGATGTGGAAGACCAGTTTTACTGGAAGGTATAGAAGAGGAACTGGAAATGCCATTAAATCTTTTGCTACAAAAAAATACTTATGAGAGAGGTATTTTTTCTCTTTAATTAATTTTCATCTGTTGCTATATCTAAATACTAAACAGCTATATTAAAAAAATATTCTTATGAATATTACAACTAAAGCGCATATTGATTAAATATTGTTTAGTGGCTTTTTGTTACCCTAATTATAGCAAAAATATGTACCACATTCATCACCTACTCTGATATATCATTCTCTTACATTCTTTCTCCCTTCTCTCTCTCTCTTCCTCTCTCTCTCTCTCTCGCTCTCTCTCTCTCACACAAACATACAGTATTCATTGTTTCAAAACTTAAAATATATGTGCTACAAAGAGGTAGCCCAGAAACTTTTCAGTGATGTAAGCATAGGAAAATATTCTGGCTCATGTTAGGATATAAGCATATTCTTGCCTCTACTCCCATAAGGCTTATAAAAAGTTACTTGGTTTTAGGTTTTTGTGATCTGGGACCTATTGCATAAAACTACAGTTTTATCATTAAAGGCATTTGCAATACACTTTATACAATTACAAGAAATTCATAAAGCATTTGTCAAATTGTAAAACTGAAAGTATAATTATACATATAATAATTTCATGGTAAAAATTATTTGTATCACTAATGGAACTAGCTTCATATATTTTTTTTTAGATCCTACAGTATGTGATACCTAATTGAATGCACTCTTTTTCAATGTCTTTCCATTTATGTTTATGTAGCTGAGGCATAGTTGAGCAGAAGCAAGGGTCATAGAAATAAAACTGTGCAATACAATTGGTTTTATTCATCTGAATGAGAACATGTGTCTCACTCCCAGAGTAGTATTTCAAGTGCTTGATGGATGTGACTGATGAGTTAACATCTCCATTTTAATCTAATTGTCCATTGAGTTATTTTAGCTGATTTTATGAAGTTCTTGCTTGATTCTGTTAACATAAGCAAAAAATCAAAATAAATAGGGATAGCGAGAGAGAAACAAATTGGTAGTTTTTACTCTTTCTCGTTTTTTTTTAATGGTGTTTAATGTCTACTTTTACTATTAAGATATCACAGTGGTATTTTTCTTTTAATTGCTTATCACCCTAGAATTCTTACCCATAAGCTAATAATTTGCAAAGTGTATATGAATAAGATGTATTCTCCTAATTTTGTTTTTATATATATTTTGTTTTTTTTCAGAAAACTGTGTATACTTTGATCTAGGAAGAAATGCAATAGATTACAATCCCAATTTCAGATTTTATATGACAACAAAATTTTCCATCCCACATTATTTACCTGAGGTTTTCAATATGACCAGTGTGATTAATTTTTCCTTGACCTTAGAAGGTTTGGAGGATAAGCTATTGGAAATTGTTGTTGCAAAAGAAAGGTAGGTTAATTCAAATTAATATAAACCCATTGGCTATGAACATACTGCCAAAAAAATTATTTCTAATGATTTGATGTGTTCATAACTGAAACTTCTAAATTAAAATACAGACCAAAAAAAGAATGCTACAGATATGGAATTAAGCTTATCTGCAGTTAAGTTGTATGATGCTATATATATTATGGATATTTTTGGCCTTACTTAGTATTTGGAACCAATGCATTTACATAGCATACTAAAAAACTAAGGTTCATGTTATGCATAATCAGTCAAAGAAAGCTACTGCCTATAAATCACAAGTTTTGTAGATAGCAGGGCAACTTCCTCTTTTCATTTTCTAATCCTAATAAGGATAAGTTGACAATAAGGTACAGAAATATGATGATCTAATAAGTTAGTATAATAGATAGAGATATTTGTGCAAAAGTCTAATATTGACATGCTGAAAGCATTCTGTATTTCATGCTATTTACATTCCTTGGATTTGGTTAATTGCTAATAAATTCTTCATTAAGTTGTAATGAGGCAAATAATTAATTGATATCATTGTATGATATACAGGCAAATAATTGTTATACTCTGCAGCATCTATGTACATTATTTCTTGTTAATTAACAAGAATAGAAGATTTAAAACTAACTATCAAAGAATTAGCTTGAAAATTTAGTAGTGATGTTGGTTAAGTAGCACTAAAATCAATTAATTATGCCAGGAATAAATAACCAAATGATACATGTAGCAATTGCAAAATCAAGAATAGCAAACATAGAATTTAATTAATAAAATAAGTTTTACTCCATCGCAGTTACATTTGATTGATTTATTTATGGATGCTCTTTAACATCTCAGGTCATCAGTGTCCCATTCAACTCAGGGTGTGAAACGACCAACTAGTTTTCCTCAGAGGCCTCTCTTTCAGGCTTGAGGTTCTTTTTCATGCAGTAAATGTACGAAATGGGACCCATGGCTTTATTTCCCTTCCAAAGGAAGCCTTACTTATGACTTTTACGCCCGAAAAAAAATCCATCGGTCCTGGCCGGGTTCGAACCCGCGATCTTGGGTTTAGGAGGCAAGTATGGTAATCACCACACCACCAGGACCGACTCGCAGCTATATGTTGAATAATAGAAAGACTATTATACTGTTAAACTTCAAATATGTTGTTCTATATGTTAGAGCCTTTTATTGCTGCAGGATGAATATTAGAAAATACATTTATTCCATTTTGAAATTGAAAGCATTGTTGTGGGTTTGGGTTTTTGTTGGTGTCTCTGACGAGGTGTTCACTTCTTGATGTCAGTAATTATTGAGTGAACATAGCCAGGAGTGTCATAACCATGCACCAGAGAATAAATCCTATCCATGCAATGGAAACAGGATTTTAATGCTGCTCCATTTTTGGGCAAGCAAATGATAACCCTCCTTTAGGACACTTCGAGCATACTGCTAATGCACTGACTTCCTCAAGGAATGGCTGTCTACAGTGAGATGTACTTGAGACCATACATGGCTTAGATGCAGGATTCAGCAATAGCAAAATGGGAATTGGTTGACAGGAGTATCCCTCCAACATACAATGTGTAACCACTACAACCATGAAGTTGGCATCATTGGGTTTCATTGTTGCTGTGCCCACCATATTCACTGGATCTTGTCATAACAAGATCTGATTTGCCTTTTTGATAACATGAAGGACTTACTGCAACAATGAGGAAATTCAAGCAATTATGCATGAGCGGTGGCATAATACTTCCAACAAACATTTCATAATGCTATAATGAAGATTCCAGGAAGATGATAATGATGCTTTGATATTGGTGGGAAGTATATTAAGAGATCCCTTATGCATTGAACCAAGTTTCATAATAAATAAGATACAAAAACTAGTATTGTAAATCATTTTTGTATGCTCCTTATAATATTCCAAAATAGGTAACTCACATTGCTCCATAAGAATTGGGTAAATCAATTACCCAATTACTGATTACTGAGAATGGGCTACAGATACTTCATACATATATTTTCTTTGAAAATAGTTCTTTGTTTTATTGACTATCATTACATAAGTATTTTACCCATGTGAAGTACCGCTAAATTCAGTAAGTCAGGGACTCTAACAGGTATAATTTAATTTAATATAGGTACACAAATAAAGAAGGAAATGAAAATATATTAGTAGTCTTGCCTAATTGGAATTTAAAGTATCACAGAAAAATAATGGAAAGAACATATCTTCTAATTTTGTCCATTTCTAAAATCCCTGAAAGATGCAACTAATAGGGCATGCTTGCACAAAGGTAGAAGAGGATATAACTTAAAAAAATGTATCGTGATTTGGGGACACCACATGTATGTGTGTGAATGGGTTATTTTAATGTGTACAATGCCCATTTTTACTGCTGAGCCATCACAGGCAGTGGATACTGGTGATACATGGGATGAATTCATAAATTGGGAAAGGATTTTTTTAAGGAAGGAAATATTGCAAACCTCAATTTAGGGTACCTTTCTGGCATTTACCATTTATGAAGACTGGTAGGAACTGAACCCCAATCCTCCCATTCATGAGTTTGTGCCTAAAAACCTTGACCATACCCATGGCAGTGCGTGTGTTTTATGTGGTCAATATCTATTTCTACAATCTTCTGTAGCTACAATCTGTACTTGTCTATTGTTCAAGCTATCTTCCTCTGAGAAAGTAAGGTTAGCATTACTAACACCCTGCTTTTTATGTGTGAAGTCATAGGTTTTTCATTTTACTGGTGTACAATTTTCTTCAGGTGCAGTTTTTCAGTTCTACTTTTATTTATTTATTCAAATATCAGCATAAATATGTTGCTTTGTGTGACTTTGCACTTTAGTATTAAATATTTTTTTCATTTATGTACCAGATATTCCTAATTTAATTCCTATTTCTACATTTAGAATTTCTCACTTGTTCTCTTGCATTGGTGGGAGGTATTACTCAGGCCAGTTACATCTTACTTCTAGCATATCTTTGTCTTGTATCTCATTAACTGATGTGTCTGATTCACTGTGAATAATTGCAATTACATGCATGCTGAAATTTATGCTACTGGTATATTCTACACATTATATCACTGAATTTTTACACATAATGTTATAAAAACAAATGCCTTAAATAATTCATTGTGTGTTGCCTGTAGCACAGAACTTTGTTATGAAGCATTGTATATTATTTTCATTCTCATATTAGATTAAAATGATAAATTTTATCATCATCAATCTAACTATTCTTTTTGAAGAACGTTAATTCCGTAGCAATGGAACAAATGACAATCATTTTGATAAATTACAAAACTAAAAGCTTCCAGGATTTGAATATAGCAATATATTAGAATATGCTTCTCAGAAACTATGTATTTTTTAGAGTTTAGTTTTAGATTCCATGAATTATAAATAGGGGTGAGTCAATGAAATGAACAATCATATGAGAAGAAATTCAGCAAAAGTAAAAAAATATTCGAACTATAAAAAGTGCCAACTAAAATTATAATAGAAGCCAAATATATAAGTACTATTGTAGGTCCCTTTTCAAAAATTTAAACTCTGTAAAATTTGTGTTAATGGAACAGGAAAAGAAGAGGAAGAACAAGAAGAAGAATTATATGCCCTATGTACCTGAACAAATCATATTTCTAAGTCTATGCAATAACCTTGTAAAATTTGATGGAAGAATTAAACTGATTTTAAAAATTCAATACCATTCATATCTTATTTTGGCTTCCTTTTCTTTGTAAATATATAATATTATTATTGTATATATATCTAAATATGACTCTAATATGTCATAATAATGTATAATGATTGTTTTATACTGTTTATTAATGTGCTGGAACTAATATTTTGCTTAAGCCTAAGAAAGTTGTCTCCATAGGCCTGATCTTGAAGAAAAACGCCAGAATGATATATCCCAGAGTACAGCTAATGCAAAAGCTCTTAAAGATGTGGAGGAGAGCATCTTAGTAACACTTTCTGAAACCTCTGGAAATATCTTAGATGATGAAGAAGCAATAGAAATTTTGGATACTGCAAAGGTAAGATGACTCTCAAAATCTATGTATTCATTCATGTGTACATCCTTGCACACCAGTATGAATCTGAAAAAGTCCATAATTCAATATCTGCTTGTGCATTTTTTCTTCATTCATTCACAAAACCCATTTTCTTTTACTTTACGACTAATGGTATTTGGTATAACATTGTAAAATTCAACTAGAGTCTTATTGTAGTACCTTGTAATTGGTAGGTAGGTAGGTAGGTAGGTAGGTAGGTAGGTAGGTAGGTAGGTAGGTAGGTAGGTAGGTAGGTAGGTAGGTAGGTAGGTAGGTAGGTAGGTAGGTAGGTAGCCAGGCAGGCAGGCAGGCCAGCAGGGTGATATGGAATTTAAACAACCTCCAGCATGTTGGCTTATTATGCTATCCCTTTGAGAGAGATACCTTCATTGTTTCCCAAAATGTGTTCCTTGAACAAGTTGTAGTATTTGGTTCCAATGTTGGCATCATTCCCAACATCCTCCTCCTCCTCCTCCTCCTCCTCCTCCTCCTCCTCCTCCTCCTCCTCCTCCTCCTCCTCCTCTTCCTCTTCCTCTTCCTCTTCCTCTTCCTCCTCCCCCTCCTCCTCGTCATCATCATCATCATCATCATCATCATCATCATTAGAGAGAGTTAAATCCCTTTCTTACCAGAATTAGACACTCAAATAGGATATATGATGCAGATTCCTTATTCTGTTTACACATTCTCTAAGTGGGTTCACATTTATAGAGTCTGACTTACTGTAGATGTTTCTGTAGATATAGATTTTCAGTAATTAATGCAATTACTTCCCTTATTCCTCTTCTGTCCAATTTTAGAAGAGATGTGAAAAGAGTATTGCTAGGACCTAGGACAAATTTCCTAGTTTGCATTTGTCCATTATAGGTTTTCCACCTTATTTGATTTTTATCCGGAATCCATGTTTTAACCATAGTGTTGGCAGTACATGTGCTAATTCCAACCATGGACTAAGGGCCCAAAAAGGGTGTATCAGCACCCCTTTTTGCCAACTTATCTACTTTCTCATGCCCATACCAGTTTAGATTTTATCTGGTTGGAGGAAAGTGCTTTTAAAGATCTTTGAATGTCTGAGAGAATAAGAATCTGTTTTTTGGGATAATAGCCTTTCTGAAGTCCTCTGTAAGCACAGTTCAGGATAATAAATACTTCTGTCTGAAAAACTGTGCACTATTTACCAAAGCTTGTACTAAAGTTGGTTCTTGGAGACAAGCCATATATGCCTGCACTCAATTGTATCCCTTTGTGAGATCCACCGGTATACCATATAATGTGATTGCATTCTATAAGATGCAAGATGCATGGTTCCATCCATCCAGTGTTCTCAATATCCAAATGTAACCCTAAATGGAGGGAAATTATAGTATTGAGTACAGGTTAGACCTCATCCTTAGTTCTGGAATATCCAGGAAATTTATAATGGAGGTATGGCCAGTAGCTGCAAAACTGCTTCTCTTTTTTTCTGTGCCCACCAAATGATATGCTATAAGCCTAGCCTTCACTTGTAAATAGATATTCATGGAAGGGAGGCCCTACAGAGTCTCTAATGCAATGGTTCGAGTACTTCTGAAGACCCCTGTAACATATAAACTTGCTAATCCCTGTAACTTCATAAGTTTACCTACTATAGTGGTTTTTAAGGTTGTCTGCCACCAAACAATGGCACCATAAGATATCTAGCACTGAACTATTGCAACATATAGTCAATGACTAATGTATGGTTTGAGGCCCCAGGTGGATCCAATAGTGTGCATGGTGGTTACAAGAGACCACCTGAGGTGGAGAATATTATTAATGTGATTATTTTAGGTCAGTTTCTTATCCAATTTGAGATCTAGATATTTAACTGACTCAGAATATTCCAGGATTGAACTGATAGCTTAAGGTTTCCTAGTCCTGTTAGTAAATTGAACAACTGTTTTTCTAGAATTAATGGATAATGCATGCACCAGCTGTGAATTTTTCTCAGGCCACAGTTCATCATGTCTGAGAATGATTGGGAAATTTCCCAAAAATTGTCAATTCTAGCCATCTGCATAAACTTTTATATAATATCCTTGAGTCATGTCTTGGAGTAAGTGGTCAACCATGAGACTCCAAAGAAGGAGGGAAGGAATACTCCCCTGTGAGCCAGCCCTTATGATGATGATTCCTTTCATTTCCCCAAGAAGGCTAGCAGTAATATTTCTGCTTCTGGTCATGAAGTTTATTCCCCTACAAAGGGTGTCATTGACTCCTTATTTCTGAGCAGCCAAAACCATAGACTCATAAAATGTGTAGTGGAATGCTCCTTCTAGGTCTAGGAGGGCTCCTAGGGCTATTTCATTCCTAGCCATAAAGTCCTCCAGTCTTCTAGCAAGGCAGTGTAATTCCATTATGCAAGACTTAGATGACTAGTAAGCATGTTGATATCGATGGGAGTGTCTGTCAACATCCTCCTTTGGACAAATCTTTTAATCAATCTTTTCAAAGCCTTTAAGAGGAATGGTGCAAGATTAATTGGCCTATAGGTCTTAGCTTTGGTGTAATTATTTATACTTAGGAATAAACACTACTCTGGTATTTCTCCAGGCCTGAGGAATATAGCTGAAGGCTATATTGGCCCAAAAGAGGTTACAGAGAAGGGTATATAGCTAGTCAGGTGCTTTCTGCAACAAAGCAGGAAAGATGATATCTTCACCTGGTAATTTAATTGGGTCAAATTAATAAACTGCCCATTTAACACTTTGAATTGTGACAACTTGGCTAGCAAATTCCCAGTCCTGCAATGAACTTGGTCTAGAGTTCTGACAGTGGTCTGTGGATTCACTGGTGTTGTCATCAAATATGCACTCAAGGAAGGGTACCCCTCAAATAGAACTTGTGTTTCTTCAGCCAATCTCCTAAAGCCTCCCATAGGCTTACATATTGTTCCTACACAGTTTATAGGACCTGGGGTCAAGGCTATGTAATCTGGCTGCCTCTGATAGGCTGGATATTTTCTGGTAAAAGGCTTGCTAAGAATACCTTTTTGGCTTTACATATACCTTTATTATAGTCTATGAGGGCTGTATGATATGCGCCCCCAGTCACCAGTTCTTTTTGCCTTGTTAAAGAGACGTCTTAACCAATCAATCTTGTGTTCAAGGTCCTTAGTTTACCAGTCCTTAGTTCTTGGATTTTATCCATGTTTGCATGAGGAAAATTTTATGTGATAACTATCAAGTGTAGCCTCTTGAAAAAGGTAGGCAACATTGTCGACATCACCAAAATATCCAATCTTGTCAACCTGCTCAATACTACCTGAGAGATCCTAAATATAGGGCTCCCACCAAGTTCTCCTGGGATTCCTGTAAAGATGGACATTTTTTACTACATTAACATTAAATTATATACAATTATTGTTCAATAGTGATGGTTTGTCTAAGACTCTGCATTCAGTAATCTGAGTAAAATATATACTCCATGCAAAAAGTAATGTCGATAACTTCCTGCCTTATGCAATTGGCAAAGATAGACTTGTTACCTATATTAAGTATATGTAAAATACTAGAGAACAAAAAGTGTAAAAGGTACTCACTCCTTTTGTTGATATCCTTATTGCCCCAGATTTTGTGATGAGAGTTGGTATCACACACCCAAAGATGGTCCCTCTTTGAGTGCGGTGTGCAACCAACTGTTCTAGTTCACTGATAAGTGGATTACCACCTTCAAAGGGGAGATAAACACAGCTCAGCAGTAGGCCCTTCTTTCTTCCCCATATGTTGCAGTCAATTTTCACTGTGATGACATTGCTAGAACAAAATTCTTGAAGATGTAGGCATAAATTTACTTCAAATAAGAATACAGCTTCTAAATTGATTTCCCATGCTGCAATGTATCAACTTATCCTGACATAATCCTAGTCCTCTGTTTCGGCCCCTCTTAATCCAGGTTTCTTGAATCAGGGCTACATTTATTCATTCTTCATTAAAAGTTTTGCAGAAGCATCAGAGTCTGCCTTCTTGAGTTGGAGACTGATCTGGAGGATATTTAGGGACATCCTTGGCTAGAGAACCAATGTAACTCTGCCCGGGCCTAAAGGTTCTTTCATCCAGATCCCATCAGAAGAGTTAATATTCTCCATATCTGAGGTTTCCACCAAGAGACCTCCCTGATTAAGGGATAAAATTGCAACAGCTGAGGATTCAAAGATGTGGTCCTCAGGAGAGAGTTGTTAATTTTCTGGGTGTTTCCTGTAAAGGTCCCAAGAGAATTTAGAGAAAGTAATCAGCCCAGGCAGGCCCCGCATAATCCCAAATCATAATCATTTTGCTTTTATGAAAGAGGAGAGAGGTCATTAAAAGGGAACCAGTCTTATATTTGATAGCAAACTATTGTTTGCAATCATATTATATCATTCCCTTGAATCTGTGATACCTATGAATTTAGCCAATTCTAAAAGAATTATCCAAAACTAGGATGTTGATTTTATCAGAAAGCACATGCATTATGTACATTTGATAAACTTGTCACACTCTTCATGTTAATAAATTTTAACTCTGGTATAGAGTTTGACAGAGATGGTCATATATATAAATAAAAAATAAAGTAATACATTGAACAATGTAACTAAAATAATAACCATATAAGCAGAAATAGATAAAACAATTAAATACTCACACAGTTATTGCTCCCACATCTCAAACAACTAGTGTTCTTCAAAGGCAAGAGAGAGAGAGAGAGAGAGAGAGTGTGTGTGTGTGTGTGTGTGAGAGAGAGAGAGATATATATACTATTAATAAATAATAAAATTTCCAAGCTGTGAAACAGCTGCACAGTAAATGAGATTGTGCATGTAAAAAGCAAGTGCCACAATTAATATAATGTCCAAATGCTATAGAAAAATTAATTATTGCAACATATCTCTTGAAGTAATAATTTTATATAAAAACAAATTTACGTAATTAACCTTACAAAGCAAAAAGTAATTCTAGATGAGCAAGGCTGTTTGATGGAACTGCATGCACTGATTGTTTTATTTTTATATACATTGATGGCCAATAAAATTGCAATGTTCATAAAAGTTGCACTAAACCAATCCCATAATTTCTCAGAAATGAGTAAGAGAGAATGTATTTGACTCATTTAAAATGTTACAGCAATATCAGCAGATGTCTGAATTTGATCAAGGAAGAATTGTGACCTACCAAGAGTGCACGATACCATTTCGAAATATTGGTGCTCGCGTTTGACAAAGTGCATTTACAGTGAAATAAGTAAGAAATCAGTGGATCAAAGTGGGATGAACATACAATGTGAAGGATACCTATGGCCCATGAAACAATCAAACAAAAAGACAAGAGATCATTTCCACATGGCTATTATGAACAGGCACAATGTGCTGCAATTTTAATGGCCAGCAGTGTATTTTGCTTTATATTTGCTTCTTTTATATATGCACTAATTCTGTTTGTGTTTTAGATCCTATCAGCAGATATTAAATCAAAGCAAATACTGGCTGAAGAGAGTACACAAGAAATAAAATCTTTCTGCTTGAGTTACCATCCTATGGCTAAACATTCTGCTGTTTTATACCACTGCATAGCAGATCTTGTCCATATAGATCCATTCTATCAGTATTCACTTGAGTGGTTCACAAATCTCTATATTACATCTATTGAGAGAAGGTACAGTAAAAATGATGAAAGGTATTTAAAAAAATAAACTTTATATTTAATTACTAAACTTTCTTTATTTGCACTAAGTAAGTTCCAATGCTGACATGGTTTTAACCACCCTAACTAAACATTTAATGAGAATTCCAATTCTAATGCATTCAGGAATCAACACAGTGAAAATGAGTATAAAATCTCCAGTAGATAACATATTTTAAAATGCTTAAAAATACTTTCCCTGCCTTACTCTTAATGAACAAGAAAACAGAATGAATTACAAACATTTAAAATGTAGATGTAATGATAAAACACTCTTAATGTTTCACTCTCAAAACATAAAAATTCAAGACATATTTCATGAGACCTTTGCTCACATTGCCAAATGTTAACCAACCTACCTTTCCAACCTAGCATGATCCATCAGTCATTTAATAGTTGACAATGTGAGCAAAGGTCTCATAAAACATGTCCTGAATTTTTATATTTTGAGAGCTAAATGTTAATGGTGTGTTATCCTTATATTAATATTTTAAATGTTTTTAACTTAGTCTATTTCCTTGTTCATTGAGAGTGAGGCCACGAAGGTGTTTTTAAGCATTTTAAAATATTTTATCTACTGGAAGTCTGATAAGAACTTTGCCTTAGACTTACCAGAAAGCACTACCCTTTCCTTTCCCCCATTTTTTACTAAATTCTTTATCCTATCCATCAAGATTTTTGGTAGACAGCTTTCATTTCAGCCCGATTCTCCATAAAAACTCTTCTACCTGGTGTTTAACTGCTTTCTTTAAAGCAAGGAAATGCTTTTCATCTTTTTATTTTACAAATAATATATGCTACAACTAATAGAAAATCATATATAGGTCTATTTTGATTGTTGAAAATTATTACCTTTTGAGTATATATTTTCCTTATATACCTTTACATGAAAAATCAAAACCAATTCATTAATAATAAGCAAATATATAACATAAACATTAGACAAAGTATAATATGATTAGATCATTGTAATTTTTTTCATCTAAAACAAGAACCTATATTTTTGGTAGATAATGTAATTCAAAGAGGTATCATAAAGTGTTCAGAAAAAAGTTAAATTGATTCCCTTAAATATAATTGAGAATTAATCTTTAAGTTAATTAGAATTTATAGTAAATCATGAAAATAGAGGATATCGGTGAATAAATTCTGCATATAAATATGACATTGTTAATGTTCATAGTTCTTTAAAACACTTTCCTAGCTTGTTTTGAAATGGGCATTTATCACTAAGCTAGTTTATCTTTTTTGTATCTTCAAAAATGTTATACCACACAATTGGAATAACTAGCTGATCATGAACCAACATCACATTATCAATTTTAAAAACCCATTTATGTTTTAAGCAGAAATTACATTAGCAGAATGCAATTCATTAAAATTATATATAAAAAAAAAGCATGGCATAGTAATCTACTGAACTGCAGTTATTCCAAGTACTTGTATTAAAGTTTTAAACACTTAGGCAATTCATATATATTGATGCAATTTATGTTTCAGCAATAAATCTAAACTACTGGAACATCGACTCAAGTATCTGTATGACACTTTCACATATAACCTCTACAAAAATGTCAGTCAGTCCCTGTTTGAAAAGGACAGACAACTCTTTGCTTTCATCATGTGCATCAATGTTATGATGTGAGTTTGTTTATTTTCACAATTTTCACAAATTTAAATTGATTTCAGAAATATCAATGAATTTAATCACTATTTAATAATAGTGATTCCCATTGTGTTCTGTGAACCCCCAGGGTTCCACTTTGCATTAAAAGCCATGATATGTCACATTTAATAGGAGAAATTGTTATTCTGAGTTCTGATTCTTCATTTTCCAAATGGTTTCTATACTTGTTTTTTGACAAAAGAGTACAGGTAATATTGATTTTCAAACAAGCAAATTGTTACAAAAGGCATCAATACTTTCATTGCCTTCAATAATCCAGGACTCCAGCTTACACAGTTTGCTGCCAAAAGATGTAAGCTGTTGCCAGGGTAAGTATATAAAATGCAGCATTATGCCTCTCATTGTAATTAATGAGTATTTTTGTACCATCATAAAGTGTTAGTTATTATTAATGTTAATATTTTATGCATTTTATAAATATTTGAAAATCATATTTTTGTTATAAATATTACTATTATGTAAGGATATGTACACTACAATAAAAATGTAAAGATTGAAAAAATATGCAAATATTACAATTTTGTAAAAATCATAAACAGCTTTAAAATATGTGTGGTATACACATTTAGGATATTAAATTATTAAGAGTTAAATCTTAAGAGTCAGCAAAAATGAGAGAATTTTAAAGGGGGTTTGTAATCATGGAAACTTTGAGAATAGCTGCATAACAGTATTTTTGTTATTCTTTAAATTCTATATTGCATGTTCCTTTCATGATCATACAAGGAAAATTCAAATTATTGTTACATTATTTAAGAGTAGTAAGAAAATAGAAATAATATTTAAACTTCCATAATTGATAATATTTTGTGTATAATATCATTTTTCCCACACAAAAAGCATTTAATTGTTTCATTGGAATATATACCCAGCAGTATAGATTGTTAGAATATATAAAACTGGTAATAATCAAACCTCAAACTACTGCTTACTGACATGGGAGCTTTTCCT
The DNA here is from genome assembly GCA_030762175.1 of Metallyticus violacea. NCBI lineage: Eukaryota > Metazoa > Arthropoda > Insecta > Mantodea > Metallyticidae > Metallyticus > Metallyticus violacea. The sequence continues at coordinate 316,895,307 of CM060846.1, read as the reverse complement.
ACATGTTTATAAAAATTTAGCTCTATGCTTATTTTTTCAATCTGTTTTGGAAGATAGTTTTCCTGCTAAACAATTGATTATCTGATCAAAGCAATATTGCTTTTTAGACAGAGGGGTAAAAATAAAATTATATCATTAACAACATTTTGGTCCTAATTTGTTATTTTAACCTTTGGAATCATACCAACTCAATTTTTATTAAAGAGAAAACTTCATTTGCTAAAAGAGGTTATTAGTTACAGTAATGATTTAACATTATTATACTTTTGATAAAATGTTGATTACAACATTGTTGGGGTGAACCATTCAGTTGGGTCTTGCTATTCATTAAACACATTCCTGGGGGCTTCTAATTAAACCATTTTTTCTTTATCCTGTATTAGGATATACTGTTCTATCACAAATTTATTTTAATTTTCTAGCATTTCTGGAAGGGTAATACCTTGAACAAAATGAGTACTATACAAGAGGACCAAGCAAGGTGACTCATGCTTAAAATTAACATTAGGAAGGTTCCAGGTTTAATTCACATTGGCTGGCATCCTTACCTTGGTTTTTTACATTGTCACTTGGGCAAATGCTGGGATGGATATTTACACTCTGTGAATTTTCCACTCTTCCATTTCATTCCATTTGTTCCATTACAGGGTTGAAAGTACCAGGGTAAGGTAGGCTGATACAGTGTGTTGGTGGCTTGTATTTTAAAAGGGTTTCTGTCCAGGTGTCTGCAATGGAATGTAAGCAAACTTTCTGAGGTGCTGGAACAACTCAGAGAGAGAGCTCCACCAGCTTCAGAGTGATCTATCTGGAAACATGTTAGGGACCTCATCTGCATTTACATAGTCATCATCCATAGATCTTGGCTATACAATGTCTCCCTCACCTCATCCCTTTCTCCCAGAGGTATCTCCATTAGTGGCATGAGCACAAAGGGCCAGCCATGAAGACTCAAGTATCAAAAGTATCATCCTCTGCCCCAAACTATCTATCCACCCATTACACTAGAGGAGTTATGACTTAGAGTAAACCACAGCAGAAATTGGGAATACTAACTAGGAAGTAATACAAAAAAGATGAAAATTTACCCTTTAGTTCATGAACAGATCTTACAACATTTGTTGAGCAAACACCAGACTAAAGAAAATAATAATCAATGTATCTATTTTTTTATTAGAAGTTAATTCTAGATTTTCTAATAGTAACACTGTTCTTATCAAGTGAGTAAATGATCATGCCTCTTAGAAGTGCTTTCTTGGTTGCTGTTAGCTCTGTTATATTAGGGCATATGTCTTGTCTATGTTCTTTATTACCTTTAAAACTTATAAGTTACTTTACCTCAAGGATCACCTCCAAGGTCTAGTGGTAGCATATGTAACTACTAATCCTGATATTCTGGGTTCAAATCCCAATCAGATCAAGCTATCTGTGTAAGGTTTTTATCAGAGTTTTTCCTTGCCTGAGAATGTGAAAGCTAGAGAGCTTAGTGCCAAGGACTTCCACCATCATTACACCATTATTAATTAATTTCATTACTTTCATCTCTTTAAAGCATACACCTCCAACCAAAATACAATGAAAATGTTCACAAAAATATTTGTGAGTCTCATGCATTGATCCTGTAGTCAAATTCAGTGCTAGGAAAGTTATACTCACAGTTAAGAGTATTTAGTAAATGTTACTTCAAAGCTAGTTCTTTATTTATTCTTACTGTACTTGTATTTCACAGGAATCAGCACCAGCTTGAAAAGAAAGAAGTGGACTTTCTATTAATAGGAACAAGTACTGCAGAATCATTTGATGAAAATCCAGCAGCAGCATGGTTGGGAGATTGTTTCTGGACTGAAGTTTGCAACATGAGTGAACTAAAATCATTTGAAGGTTATAATTGTGTGGATATAATATAAATGAATTTGGAATATTAAATATATACATTATATTATGCCTAAAATTAAAGAGTAGTGGGGTAAAGAATGATTATAATCAATATAATACAAAAAACATTTGAGAGCAGGTTTGTTAGAGAGGAAATGATATTTTTGAGAGGGGAAATTAACTAAAGAAAAGAGAAAAAATTTTGGTTGTCAGTATAAGCAATATGTTTTTATTTGCTCTTTCTGCATAATGAAATAATAATGCCTTTATCTAAGAATTACTGGATGTGGAAAATTCTGCACTAAGAATTTATGAGTAGAAAGGGAGTCAAATAATAGGCACCTCAGGAATAGGAATAAATATCTTGGATGCTTCATTATGGTGCTGCAGGTGTTAACTCTAAAGCTACAGATATTCTTATGGAAAGTTTACATGAGTGAAATAGCTTACCATAAAAAAATAATTTGTTCTGTCAAATTCAGAGCATTACTTCAATGGAAAATGAGCAATAATATTAATTAACTGAAGTTTAAGTACCATAATCATTAAAAAAACATGTATACTGTATTTCTGAAAATGCCTTAGCACTTCCACAAAAATCGCCATGGGTGGCCAAGGCCATTAAGGTGTATACTAGGGAGTGAGACATTTGGGGTTCAATTCCAGCAAGGACTGTCCTCCCTGACTGAGGTTGTTCCAGGTTTTCCTCAGTCCTGAATGTCTGCTTCCTTTAAAAAAAAATATTTTCTAATTTATCATTTTATCTTATGTATCATCATTGTCCACCACCTGTGGCGCCTTGGCAGTAAAAATGGGTGTTAAACACAATTAAAAAACTGAGTGACAGTGCATGACTTTTGGTTAGATTGATGTGCAGCTTACTTATGGCCGAATCTCTGCCAATAGTTTATTTATGGATGCTCTTTAACATCTCAGATTGTCAGTGACCTCTGTCAATGCTATTGGATTGCATTTGACTGGCTATGAACATGTGTCACATCACAATATAGCTATGATGCTGATCCATATCAATGCCTGTGCCTCCATATTGAAGCATCTGAGACCAATTCCTACTCTCAAAATACTTAGTGACAAGCTCCCTTTCTACTCAAAAATTATTTTTACATATTTTATTCTGAAATCTGTATGATTATCCATCTACTTTTTTCTTCTGTATCCTCTTCCATTAGTGTCTTACTTACCTCCATCTATACATTTCACTATAGCCTGCCCCAAATCTTCTTGAAAGAGCAAGAAAGATGGTCATTGAGCAATAATGATCAATGTGGTTGATGTTATGCTTTAGAATTCATTTCAAGGTTATGAAATTTGTTGCTTTACCAAATCTAATAATGTGACCTTTCATATTTTAGAAAAAGAATTTTATGAAAAATTAACAATACTTGTAGAAGGTATAGGTAATATAATGGATCTTTTAATGTTAAACAATTTTAATGGAAGAGTTAGGAGCAAAAAAGTAAGGATTCAATTATTGGACAAAAAAGAGAAGAAGTGGCCAATCAGAGTGGAGATATTTTAATAGAGTGATGTCAACAAAACTGTCATAAATAGATATTTTAAGCATAAAGAGATACACAAATATACATGGAATGAGCAAGCCAAATGCTACACTCAGTAACAAACTATCAGGTAACTAAACATAAATGCATGATATCTGAGCTTACATGGATGATACATTTGGAAACTTCATTATCTGCTGAGAGCAAATATTTGTTTAATTACACCGAATAAGAAACACATCTAATAATGTGACTAGAGCACAAGAACTAAAAATTGTAAAACTTAACCTGTCTTGAATTTTATATTTATTTACTTAAATAAAAAAAAGATAGGGTGAAAAGTTGGAATATTTAGAATTAGAGAAAATTATAATTGTATATGAACAAATAAAAAATGGAACACAAGCAACAGTAGAAGATTTTAGAATAGTGAAAGAAAGAACATATAAAACAATATTGGAAAGATGAAAAGATTGAAGAAGAAGTTAATAAAATAAATTGACTTAACTTAATGTGGCTTAGTACTAAAGGAAAAAATGAAATTATTTATAAACAGTAATGAAATATAACAAAAATATTTTAAAAAAATAGTGAAATTTGGTAGAAATGCATATGGAAGAGTGGGTATGTATTTAAAAGGTGTCAGGAACCAGAACTGAAGTATGGGGACCATTACAAATAAAAAAAAAAATAATTTGAAGCAATAAATACATCCAAATTAACTGAATAGTATATGAGTGATACATAATTGATAGAAAATGGAGAACAGTTTAGGCATTCATTAATAAAAACATAGAATATAAATCAGTTGAGAGAAAGAATTGAGCTACAGCTACTAGCACTTCTTGTAGTAATCAACATTATGAAAGGCAGATCCTTTGGACGTACTGGAGCACCTATGGAATTATTAAAGAATGTAACACAGAAATTATTCAGCACTCTAAAATGAATATTTCAGGCATATATTACTGATAACATTGAAATGCCAGAATTATGCACAGTACCTTATGTAACATCTATTTATAAAGTTAAAGGGCTAAGAAATAATATGTAATATCAAAGGAAGATTATCTATAACAAATGTATCTTTTCAAATTTATGGAAAAATGATTAATAATATAATATTAATAAAGTATTAAGCTAAATTTTTGAAAATGAACAGCCTGGATTGTAAATGGATCATATATGGATATTAGTGGAAAAGAAAAATGCCAGCAATGGAAGTTCACACTTATGTTTATGGACTGATGGTGCTGTGGCCAAATGGTCACATTGCTTACCTAACACTAAAGTGGCCTGAATTTGATCCCAGTGACTGTAAATGGGATTTGTGGCAGACAAAGTAGTATCTTGGTATGTTGTCTATGAGTTCTTTGCTTTCCCCTGCCATTCTTTCTACCATTGCTCCATCCCCATCCTAATCTCCATCATCAACTAACATAATGTAGTCTGCCAGTTCTCAGTACATGAAATGTAAGTAGACTATGCCTCTGCCCTCTGTTGCTCCACTATGGAACATCAATATCTGCCCAGCAAGTGAGTTGGCATTGGAAATCAAATGGAAGTAAAGACATGGGTCCCATGGCATAGATTTATGGCATGTAAAAGAACTTCAAGCCTGAAAGAAGGGGCATATGAGCAAAATTTATCAGCCATTTGATACTCTGATATGAATGGGACATTGATGACATGAGATGTTAAAGAGCATCCTTAAGTGTACTAAATAATAATATATAAATTTTATTGAGGACTTAAGAAAGGTAAATGATGGTGTATACTTTAAAAATATGGAATTTTCTGGAACAGATGACCATTAATGTAATTTTAATAAATGCAATAAAATATTATTAAAATGTCCACCCTCATATATAAAAATTAATAATATTTCTGAAGCTTTACAATATTAAAGGACTAAGGCAAGGTTATGTATTTCTACTGTTTTTAATATAAATTTAAGAGAACCCTTAAAGAATTGGAAATAAAAATGTGGAGGAATGATTTTATTTATCAATGATAAAGCATTTACTCTAGTCTTTGCTATGATAAAGTAGTTATTGCACAAGATAAATATGATTTGAAATATATGATTTGCATATTGAGAGAACAGCATATGAAATAAAGATTAGAAATTAATATAATGAAAACAAATTATAATATGCTTAGGAGAATGAAACACTATTTTAGAAGCAGTGGAAGTAATGGAAACAATTACAAAATTCAAATATATAGGTTTGACATTGAATTTAACTGGAATAGGGGGGTAGTGAAATAAAAGAAAGAAAAATACAAGGGAAAAAATTATCTCAAATTAAATTCAAAATTTTGGGAAAGAAATGTTAAAAAATTATGAAGTCTCAGATATATATTAACTTTATTTAAAATGTTGCTCCACATGCATCAGAAGTATGGACATTGTCAATAGAAAATAAAAGATGCCTTCTACCACTTAAGATTTTGCCTATGGCATTCCACTAGAGGATTCTGCATAGCTAAAGAATAAATCAGAGAAGTTATGGATACATGAAAATATAATAAAAATATATAAGGGTGGGTTCATAAGTTTCTGGCCTGAACATTTTCTATGTATGACACAAATAAAGAATATATTTCCTTTTTCAATGCACTTTTCACACCTTTGAATTAACATTTCAACCCCCCCCCCCAAAAATAGTCAGAAGTCTTTTATGCAAATTGGGCATAAACAGCATCCATCACTTCTTCGTCACACTTGAATGTCCTTCCTGGAAGATCCTTCTTGAGTTTTGAGAAGAGGACTTGAAGCCCCATTTCTTCAAAGCTTCCTTTGCAACAAGAGCTGTGAGCACAGGCTCATTGTCATGAAGAAGGTGCGCACCACCACTCAGCTTTCCTTGCCTTTTCTCTTTGATGGAAGCATGTAGTCTGTGCAGTAGACTGGCATAGTACTCCCCATTTACTGTAGTGTTCCTCTCCTTGAAGTCAATGAAGAGTATTCCTTCACAATCTAAAAAGATTGGACCATGATCTTCTTGGTTAACTGAGTGACCTTAGCCTTTAGAGGTGGTGCTTTGCCAAGTTTATTCCACTCCATTGATTCTCTTTTGGACAAGGGATCATAGTAGAGCACCATAGTTTTATCTCCTGTAACAATGGTTTGCAGAACATCTCTCTCATTACCACAGCAAAGCTCCAAAATGCCTGACAACAGATGACTCATTGCTGCTTTTGGACTGAGGAAAGAAGTCTTAGGCACCCATCTTGCATTAACCTTATTCATGTTTAAAAGTTAATGTATAATTAGAAGGACTGTTGTTTTAGAAAGGCCCAACCTTGCTGCTATTCTGGCAGACATGCATGTTCATTGTCTTCAATGCTTTGTCGACCCATTCAAAAAAGTTTGGCCCATTCTTTTATGGTAGAATATGAGGAGTATGCTTCCCCATATACACAGTCCTATAATTGCTTAATTTCATTTGGAGCAAGTCCTTCTTTTGTGAAGAACTTAATAACAGCTTAATACACCATTTTGAACATGTCACAATCTTCTACACATAGGTTTGTTTATGCAACTATAGCTGAACAACTGAACACAGTGGAGCAGAAATTACAGCTGCAATTATTTACATAATAGATAAGGTATGACTCTAAATATGGATTTTGTGAAGGCAATTATCCTTATTGGCAAGGCTGGAAATTTATGGACCTACCCTTATACACATAAAATGACAAGGTCACCTAAAAGAATGGAAGAAGAAAACATACTAAGACAGGTATTTGAATGGCTTAGGTCAGAAAGAGGGAAGCAGAACCATCCCACTCTCTACAGATGGGTGAAATAGAGTAGAAATGGAAGCCAGAAGATGGAGAAAGTTGTTTGGGATGGATATAGAAGAATGGTATAGAACTACTGGAAGATGTTAAAGAATGTGAAGCCAGATTACTGCTACTACTACTATCCTTTTACATTTCATGAAATGTAATTGGATTGGAGAAAGCTATGTTGATAAAATTAATAAAGTAAAGAAAAAAAGACTGGTATGGGTGAGGGCAGTTTATTAAAACTAAAATATTAAGGCATTGTGTTGAATATGGATGTTTTGATGAATTCATATATTTTCTAATAATTGTTGTAGACAAAATAAGAATCACTCAGTATGATCATAGAGTCTAACAAGCTCAAAATGGATTAAAAGTGCAACATTTTTCAACCATTAAAGGGCACGACTTTTTTTTTTTCATCACCAAAAACACTCTTCACAAGCATGATTCACTTGATAACACAGTACAACTCATTAAATATATTGCTGGATTATCCCTTGTATTTACTGTTGTAAAATTGGCACCAACATTTCTACCAATTTGTAGATTTAAAAACTTGTGACAGAAATGTTAAAAGCAGAAACTAATATCTGTGAAAAGTATATTCTAGGCACAAAATTAAAAATTCGTGTTTTTTGCTTTCAATTAATTATATTATTTTATTTTCTATCTGGAGTGGAAAATGTTATATTTTGCTAATATTCAGTGGATAAAGTCTCTTGTGTTTATTCATATAATGGTTCATATACTTCTGTCCAAATTCTATGTGCAGTGACTATTCCAGATGGAGAAGTTTCCATTAAAAAAGTAACCCATGGATAAATATATCCTCATATAGCATATGATATCACAGTCTGTAGGTGCAGTGCAAAAAAACATACAGAAAGAGTCTTTATACCACAGAAAAAGAGCAATAAGACTAATATTAGGATTAAAACATACCTAATCTAGCAAGGAAGGCTTAAAAATGAAGACATTTTAACATTGTACTATACTGCATTATATGTGAAACAATGGAAATTAAAAGTAAAGAAATAATTATGAAATAAACAACCAAAAACATAATCATTACACTAAAGTTTATAATTATTATCATTTACAACCACATTCATTGGAACTATACAAAGCCAGCTGCTGCTTGTTAGCTTTATAATAAACTTAGACAGCATAAAAAGTATTTAAAATTAAAAATCATTTTAAAATATTTGAAAAAACTGTATATAACAGGTTGTTATTATTCAATATTTAATTTAAATTAAAGATAAGTGTATAAGTATTGCTTTATCTTTAAATTCTGATATTTAAAAATGGAATAGAAAATAAAAAGGTGCAGAAACTAACTTTGTAAATCATTTACTTTCAAATATCAAATGTAAATGGCATTAGCACATTATAAATTTTTTTATATACTATTGTTATACCAACTTAAGAATGTCAAAATAATGAAGTAATTAATCTTGCAAATATACCTTCATACACAAAACTTAATAGGATAATTTGTAATAAATTACACTGTAAATAAAAAGTAATGCATTTGTATATGTGAGTGCATCGTACCGACTTTTATTATTTCAAGGTTTTTTTATATATGTTACATATATTCTGAAAGTCTGTGAGTATATTTACTTTTATTACTAATTTTAATGTTTACTTATATGTGACTTTATTATCTATATATTAATAACTATTATATCCATAATTGATTATATCCCATACCACTGTATGATCAGAGGATGAATAAATCTAATCTAATTGCAGAAAGAATTAAAGAATTTATGAACAGTTTAAACAATGATCCTATGAATACTAAAATAAGAAGAATAAAAAAGCAGTGCAAATGATTCTTGCATTTTTCTTAAATCAAGACCTAAATTATGTTATATTTTAATTTAATGTTAAGAAATTTTTTAACTATTAGTATTATAGCTCCAGTTATTGGTTCATGCACAGGGGTGCATGCAAGTGTAAAAATAAATCTGTTTCTTACTTGAAAGATGCCCATATTCAAAATAAAAGTAGTTTAAAATAAAAATAACTTAATTTGAAAGGGGCATATGTCATGGATATTTAAGCTCTCCTATTATGGATATGCTTAATTAAATTTTTAAATTAATTTAAGGAATACAATTTAAATGCAAACTGTAACATTAAGAACAAAATAAAATTGAAAGATTACACAATGAACAGAAAGCAATATTTTTAATTTTTTTTTCAGGAGCATTTTAAAAATGACTTCATTTATACCTGATATATTTTGGAACATTTTAACATTTTATATATTTCATGCCTTACATTATCTTTTAAGGATATTATTTTTTTCTCTAACAGAGATATGTTTACATCAGAGTATAAATTGTGGGTATAACAGAATATAATTAATATAAAGTTAAAAAGTAACAAACTTAAAATTTATCCCAGCTGAATCACAGATTGTAACCTGCTTGATTCTAAAAATTAATTTCACATTTTGGTATGCCAGTAAAATAAAATTCAACAACTAATTCACCAATTAAAATGTAAATTGGAACTTGCACAGTGAAGCCAATCATATAATTGATATTATTATATGATTTAGTTGAACTACACACTCTTAATGCTTCACTTACTTGTCATGATATAAATATAAATATTAGGACAACTAGGTTAAGCATTAAGAGATTGTAGTTCAACAATATCATGCAATAATATCAATTAACTTATTCACCATTTTCAAGATATAATATACAACTCCACTGGCATCACACTCACACAATTCTGTGACCCACAATATCAAAAGATTTGAATAAGTCTAAAAATTACCCCACCAACTTTTTGCATTTGTCCAAAATATCAAATATGTTCAACAAAATTCACTAGATACTGCTAAGTCAGCAATATTTATTTTTTAAGCTATACACACAGTTTAATAATTTATTCAGGAATCTAATCAGTTTTTATACAAAACATTTTCTATTTTTTTAAAAACTTAAACTTCCTGTAATTAGTCTCCTCTTCCTCTTCCTTTTTAATTTTTTAATGATAAAATTTATTTTTGCTGCTTTCAGTTTTGTGCAAATTTGCAATTTTCTAAACATTTAATAGATAAATTTTTTTTCCTACATCATTAATAAAGATTATTTTATACATTTTGATAATGCCTTTCATAAATATATTCTAATTGTATAGAAATTCACTATTAATAATTTTATTTCAGGTTTTATCAAAAGTTTTAAAGAAAATCTCACCTTATGGAAAATATATTATGACAATCCTGAACCGAAAATAGAAAGTATCCCACTCCCATGGAATACCAAGTTAACAGCTTTTCAAGAATTAATAATCTTAAAAATTTTTCATCCTGAAAAGGTGTGTACTATTATTTATTTTCATCTTAAAATTTTAGTTTTACTTTTTTTATTACCAATGTAGATGTAAGATTTATTATGTCTGTTTAAAATGCTGATTAAATTAATTATAACCAAAAATATTTTTATGAATAGGCATAATATGTCTATTAGATTACAAAACAAAATGGACTATCTATAAAAGATGTACCTCCAAAAACAGAATAGGTAGCATACTAATGTTCTAATCAATCTATAGCAGTTCACTGATATTGCTTGAACAAATATTATAGTTCCATTATGAAGCAGACTCGAATATTACTTATAATAAGATACATTTGCTACAAATGAGTATCATTTTTGGGTATCTCTGACTAAGTGCTTATAAAGAATTTCTGTATTCCATTTGCATATGGCAATATATGAAATGTGCTGCTCTTTGTTATCTAAATTGCAGCTAAAATAATTTTCTTGGGACTATTGAGCATGTGTATGAATGAATGAATAAATAGTGTTTAATGCCTGTTTTTGCTACAGAGGCACCACAGGCGAGAGCATGTGTATTTTTTATATTTTATATATTCTTAAATGTTCATTAAGGTATATTAATTAAACTTATCTTTGTACATATTGACTTGTTCTGAAGTATATACATTATACAAGAGTCTCATGGACAGCAGATAAAACGATTTCAACTCATTTGAGATAGTTTTTTTTAAGGAACTTTAAAAAATTTTCTATGCAGATTACTAGATTTTCAAGACAATGGTTGAAATTCATTAATGATCATACTAGTGAGCTTAGTGTTTATTGGTGCCTGAAGTTGTCCCATGTTCATTTTAGTTTAATTAAATAAATTGTAATTTTTTCTGCACAGTGTTTAATGTTCGTTTTTACTACTGATGCACCACAAGCATTAAATTGTACTTACAAAGCTGTAGACAATGAAGTGGTAATATATCCCACACTAATATATTCAATATGTTCACACTAACTCCACTTACTTAAATAAAACTATAACATGTTTCGATAGCAATTGCTCCCAGGCTCAGCTGTTGACTGATTACTGTCACTCAAAATGGTGGTTGGATACCAGGAAGCTCCTGTGGCAGTGTCTGATGGTTCCATTAGGATCTTGTGGAGTTCATCCAGAGGAAGAAAATCAAAATTCATTAAGTTTTTCTTACTGTTTAACAGGAAAAATTTTTTCCCAAGTGGATAGCTCCTTTATTTCAGCAGCTTAGCCTCTGGTTAAATTTCATGGTTTTAGGTCCAAAAGTGAGCTGCTACTGCTGACTTATCAACCTACTTAAATTGACTATTCCTAACGTGTTCTTTTCTCAGCATTTCCAAATTTCTCTTTGTTTTTCCAATATATCTCTAATCACAATATGCACATTTGATTTCATAAATTCCTGATTTCTTTTCTGTTGTTATGGTATCTTTTATTGAGCAACCTAATAAATTCTTGATATTGTACTTGGTTTTTTTTGGGGGGGAGGCTAACATTATTCCATGTTATTTAAATATCTTCTTAAATTTGCTGTGGTAATTTGAATGGTATGTGAAACTTTTGAATTTATATCATTCCTTTGTGTTATTCAGTGTGGAAACATCTCTTATAAATTTTTGTCTTTTAAATGTATTGATAATTTTTATTACTGTGTCTTTGTTGAAACCATTGGTTATTGCTGTCTTAATTATCTGTTGGTATTCCATTTTGTAATCTGTTTCTATGAGTGGTATACTAATTAATTTGTGTGCTCAGCTCTGAAAAACTGCAGCAAATGTTAAAGAAATGGTTAACCTCCTTAAATTTATAAACAGAAGAAATAGAAGACTTACTGAAACTTTCTTGCATTCAACAAAATTTCTTCAGTTTCAATCACAGATATTATCAACAAGTTTCAGGCCTATCTATGGGAAACTCTTTGTCTCCATTTCTAGCAAATTTATTCTTGAGCTCCTTTTAAGTATAAATCACCAAAGCCTTTCCTTTAATTTTGAAGACATGGTATAGGTATGTGGATATAGATATAGATATTTGCAATAAAACCAAAAAAATGTTCAATTAGATCCCATAAAACATCCATAAATCCATACAGTTTACCATAGAATAAGAGAGAAATAGTTGGCTCCCATTCCTAGATTTAAAAATCATAAGAAATAGAAATAGTCTGAACTTTGAAATTCATAGAAAAGAAACCCACACAGGAAATTACATAAAAAATTATAGTTATAACCCCATTCCACATAATTATGCAATGTTTCAGAGCTTGTCACACAGGTTAATTAACATCCCACTGACAGAAACAGAGTACAAAATGGAATACCAATAGAAAATTAAGAGAGCGATAACCAATGGTTTCAACAACGACACAGTAATAAAAATTATCAATAAATTTAAAAGAGAAAAATTTATAAGAGATGTTTCCACACTGAAGAACATAAAGGAAAGATACAAATTCAAAAGTTTCACATACCATCCAACTTACCACAACAAATTTAAGAAAATGTTCAAACGACATGGAATAGTGTTGGCCCAAAAAAAAACAAACAAACAAACAAAAAAACAAATATAATATCAAGAATTTATTAGGTTGCACAATAAAAAATACCATAACAACAGAAAAGAAATCAGGAATTTATGAAATCAAATGTTCAGATTGTGATCAGAGATACATTGGAAAGACAAAGAGAAATCTGGAAATACAGAGAAAAGAACACTTTAGGAATAGTCAGTTTAAGTAGGTTGACAAGTCTGCAGTAGCAGCTCACTTTTGGACCAAAAATCATGAAATCAAATCAGAGTCTAAGATGCTGAAACAACTTCACAAACCAATGGAGCTATTCACTTGGGAAAAAATGTTCATGTTAAAAAGTAAGAAAAACCTAAATGATTTTTGATTTTCCTTCTATGGATAAACTCAGCAAGTTGCTCATGGAACCATCAGATACCATAACAGAAGCATCCAGGTATCCAGTCACCATTTGGAGTAACAGTAATCAGTCACCAGCTAATGATAGGAGTGATTGCATCAAAAGCATGTCCCAGTTTAGTATTAGTGGAGTTAGTGTTAACATATTGAATACATCAGTGTAGGATCATTCTAGTTTACTTGTTCTGTGCTCCTAAACAGGATTCAAAGGGGGATCAACCAAATGTTCTTACTTGTTCAATAGGATTGATATAGATATCCAAAAATATAGTAATTGCTTTTCAGCATAGAATAGGGATATAAATGGCTCATTGCTCATTACAAAGTAAAAGGAATTCTTCAAAATTTTACTGGGAAACAAATTGTGGGGATAGAGCAGTAACAAGTGGTATTTAGATATTATGGAGCAAGTAGCCATCACCAAGGGATAAAGTCAACTTGATTGTGTACCCAGAGAAGGAATATAAGAATTGTAGTAGTGAAATCTCTTTTATCTCAGTCTGAAGTATAGGTAACATTGTTATGCCAACTTTTATTATTTATGGCAATGTGGCAAACATTTATATGCTAATTACAAATGTCAGAAAGCCCGATTTTTTTTTTGTGCATAAATTTGCTTAGAGTTCATACAATTTCCATCTTTAATTCTTATTTTAATGATTTTTCTCAGTATTATGAGCAGTATTGTGAAGATTATTTGCCCTCACCTCTTTGCATTTTATACTGTGAATATCTTGGTATTATCTTTATAAATTCAACATAGATGCTGGAGAGTAATTATATTTACATTTTTACTAGCTTTCAGGTGCCATTAATGAGTTCATTCAGCATAACTTGGGAGATAAATTTATTCATCCAACAATATTTAATTTGGAATACCCTTATGCTGAATCCAGCTGCTTAGTGCCATTAATATTGGTCCCTTCTCCAGGATCAGACCCAATGAAGGTCCTTAACTCCTTTGCTCAGAAAATGGGATATTCTGCAAAATTACTATCCATTTCTCTTGGAGAAGGTCAAGTAAGTATAAAAACAAAACTATGTGGAATTTTCAAATATTTCACATTTGATTTAAGTAAATTTTAAGTAAATACTCATTACAAGAGCAATACAGTATTTCATTTTTTCTGTCATGCCTTATTGTGCTCTTTTCTACTAATTGTGCAATTTGGAAGCAAATTGCATCAAGTACATAGTGACAAACATTCAAAGAACTAGCTTCAGTAAGTTAAACAACAGATAATGTTAAATGTTTACATAAAATGCACCTCCAGCAAATCATATTGGAAACGAATGTAACATGTGTACTTTGTGTGTCTGTTAGAGGAGTGGATTGTTTCTGAAACCTGTATCAATGAAAAATGGCAGTGCTGAAAACGTTGCCAGGGCTATCGTCCTGATTGATAATGGATGCAGCTCCGTTACGCCGCTACAACCATAGGCGCGGCGTATACGAAACTATGAAACGGTTCCGAGAAACGTAGAGTTATTTCAGAAGACCTGGTATAGCAGACAAAGAACGGCTATGTTCAGAGACGATCGCTTTGTGTCTCCCAGGTTCTAAGAAACGGTCACACAACCATGGTTGAAACTCGGAATTGTTTACATAATGCGCGGAGTGTTAATTTGAGCGAGAGGATTGTTTGACGATGATTTGGAGAACAAGATCATCAGTCACGACGACCTGCTACGTCAATAATTCAGACCAGAGAGCACAGAATCGCACGTCTTCGGCGTGCTGGTCACCACGCCCAATAGACTATGCAGCATTGAAGCTCTGTTTTGTTCTCGGATGAATCCAGGTTCTCCCTAAAATCTACAGATGGTAGAGAAAGAGTTTGGAGACAACCTAGACAGTGGTTTGCAGAATGCATATTCTACAAAAGGACACCATTCGGCGTAGATTCCGAGATTGTGTGGGATTGTATCTCCATGGAGACCCAAACCAATTTAGCCTTCATTGAGAATAGTAGCCTCAACGCTCACGACTATATTAACGAGGTTCTCGCCAATCACGTCGTGCTCTAAGCTTCATTTGTTGGAGATGAATTCATATTCATGCACGACAATGTTTGTTCACACACAGCGCATGTCGTATCGCGGCAACTTGACGACGTTCCACTCTACTTTCCAGTTCGTAACACTGGCCTAAATCCTATAGAAAACATCTCTGGAGAGGTTGGGTAGATGCATCCGAGTTTGTAATCCTTTCCCATGGCACTCCAAGTTGAAAGGAACAGTATCGACCAAAGAGACATCAGAACCCTAATCAAAATCATGCCCAAGAGGATGGGGACACTAATTAAGGCTAGAGGGGTCACACAAGACGTGTTTGTCATCATTTTTAGGGTGTGTGGTGTGGTGTGCATTAATGTCGCTTCCATTTACAACGTTTTTGAAGTTTAGACGACAAATATTGGGCTTAAATGTAAGTGAAAATTTTTACAAAATTTGTATATCTTTCATTTATAAAGGTCATTGTCTACAAATTTATAAAAACAAGTACAAATTGATGTGTTACAAGTTCATTAAAGTGCAATCTTTAAAATACGGATTTTGCAATAATGTTACTTCTGGAATTACTTTGAAATTTGCATACTTCGTTATAGTAACTATTGTAAATGATCTTTTTTTGTTGTTGTTGTTGGTGGTGGTGAGTGTAGTAAGCTATAATATCACAAATACATTTTATCTTCTTTATTTCAGTGGCTAGCATTCCCGCCTTTAGACAGCCAGAAGGCAGAAAAATAATGATCACTCATCAATGAGGGAAACTGCACCTCTGGTAATTCAGAGGGAAACCATTCATCCTCTCCTGCTATTCTTATATGATGAAAGAAATTAATTATATACATTAAAAACTCTAGGCTAAACTAATATTTAGTAGGTACATACAAGTTATGATTCGACCTTAACCCTACTTATTTAGCCAAAGCCTCATAATACAACAGATATAAATGATTATATACATAGCCTCACTTTGTCTAATATTATAATAAGATATAATGTAGTTATTTTAGTTCTATTTCTCTCTACTGACCATCTCCATAATATCTTTACATTACATAAAACTCTTACAATTTAGATAGCTGTGTATGATGTTCAAAATTTTATCTTACTGCAACTTCCTTTATTCCTCAATAACCATTTCTTGTTTATCAAACGTATCCTCCATTCATTCATTCATTCATTCGCACTGAAAAATAATATATATCCCATCTTCTCCCACAGACAGGACAAACCCCTGGGATAACATACCCCCTCATAACCCTTATTTTCCAAACACCTAATCGAAACCAAACTATACCTTCCCTTTCCTTCTTCCTAAAAATTACAGTATTTACAGTATACTTTACTTTGTCTGGGCCACTTTTAAATTTTTTGTACCATGTCAATGAAATTTTCTCCCTAATCTAGGGGAATAAAAATTGCTTGTCCAAATCTTCTTGTTCTGTTCTCACTTACCCCCCGAATTCCTTTCTGAAATCACCAATTTCAAACCCAGGAATCTCCTAGACCATTCTTACCCAACTGCTCTCTAGCTTTCCCTAACCAGGTATTAGCTGTAAAACCCAACTTTTCTTATTGATATCTCAGACATATTTTACAGTATAAGTATCAGGTGACTCTTGAACCTGAAAAAGATATACATCTCTTCTATCAGTAACCCTCTCACGCTTACCTTTCCTAACTCTACTAAAGTTCCTGTATTAACAGTATTGTTGGGACTTCCCAATATTAGCTTAGAGAAATCTCTATTAATTAAATCCATAGTATGCCATTCCCAGAGTCCACTCCATAAATCCATTGGGACTAAACCAAGGCAGAATAAACTCTTTCAAACCACTTATTGTTCTTACCCAGTGCTAAATATAAACATTTATGCATCACCATCATTACCATTTTCACCTTAGCCAAAGCCATTTTCTTGTGCTTTTCCTAACCTCTGTTACCTTTATTCCCAAGTATGAAAATTCACTAAAAATATGAATTTCTCTATCTTCTATTAATGATTTTCCATCTTAATGCAGTTTATTGACCTTCTTAAACACCATAATTTTATAGATTTGAGTAGTTTGGGAGTTTCACAGTGTAATATAATTTGTTATATGATGCTATATTTCATTGTGAAAATACCGCCAAGGTTGGCCGAGGTCGTTAAGGTGCAGACTCATGAGCGGGAGGTCTGGGGTTTGAATCCCGCCAGGACCGTCCTCCCTGACTGGGGTTTTTTCCAGTTTTCCTCAGTTCTCAAAACTGGCAAATGCCGGGGAGGTACCCTAAACTTAGGCCTGGAATGTTTCCTTCCTATAAAAATGTCCTTTCCCAATTTATCATTTCATCTCATGTATCATCAGTGTCCACCACCTGTGGTGCCTCAGTAGTAAAAACGGGCATTAAACACTACTAAAAAATGTGAAAATCCCAAACTATTCAAATCTATAATAAAACGTCTGTGTAGTTGGGGAAAATAAAGATTGCAGCCAGAACCACATGGTAACAAAGAATGACATGAACAAACTGTCGCCTAGCAGTAATTGTCATATTAATAGCATCCTTGGAAAACTTAAATCACAAATTAAGTGAGCAAGCATGTTTCTCCACAAACATCCAGGACCATTTACTTTGCCCTTATCTATTCTTTCATTGCATATGGAATTGAAATATGGGATAATATTTCTAAATTTAATCAAAACACAATATTCATCTTGCAAAAAAGGACTGTGCAAAATTTGGGTAATTTGAAACAAACTGAATCTTGTAGAAATACGTTTAGGCAACTAAAAATGCCCACTCTATCGTGTGTGTGTGTGAGTGTGAGTGTGAGTTTGAGTGTGAGTGTGAGTGTGAGTGTGAGTGTGAGTGTGAGTGTGAGTGTGAGTGAGAGAGAGAGATGTTTTGCATTTAGTTAAGTATAAGTTTTCCATTAATACAAACCCTAATGTCCATAACCACAATACTAGAAGTAAAGATGACCCGCACTCCCTATAAATCACATCACAGCTGTATGAGAAAGCGTCTAGTTACTGCTGGAATAAAATTATACAATAACCTTCCTGATTATATTAAAAATTGCAATAGATACAATAAATTCAAGGAATGCTTGTTTCATTTCCTCATAGACTGATTTATGATGATATTGAAGAATGTGTAAATTATAATTAACTATTATATTACTCATTATTTATGTATGTGTATGCGGAAATTGGGCAGTTTATAAGTTGTCACTTTTATTATAAATTTTGTTATTTTGTATATTGATATGACTTAATTGTATATAACACCATATTCAGCTGAAATAATGAAATGAAATCATATGATCTTTACACTTAAATCCACACATTTCAAACACACATCAGCCTAAGGACAACTGAATATAAATCTATAGTTTTTATTGTAGTATTTTAGATTGTACTCATACATCATACTGTTTGCTAAGTCTCTGTTCTCTTCACAAAAGAGTTGATACATCTTTTTAACATTATGCTGGGGTTCTAGGTATGTGATAGGTTTATTTGAGTAATGTGTGTGATATCTAGAAAATTTGCTAATGTGTTGATCTATTTTATGAAGTGCAGCTTCAGGGACTGCTTTGCCACAATGATCATGCTTCTGTGCCTATTAATAGGAGACTTTCCTTAAAGTAGCAGGGATATTAAGCAATATACAGATTTCTCAGAGACAGCATACAAGTTCAGAAATGCTTATTTAAAATGTTCATATAGGAACTGTCACAGTGAAGACACTGATATATTAAAATCAATGTATGATATGTTGAACTAAAACACTCTTATTGCGGCATGTACTTGCTATGAAATGTGGTACTAGTTTCAAGAACCTTTGCTGTCATCCTTAGCCATGGATCAACTCAGTTTTTTCTTTGCTTAAAGTGTGTGTACATTTTTTGGCATTCTCTATGTATATATGTACACACACACACATGCGTGCCTGCGCATGCACGCACATACATTGTAGGAAAAATGAAACTAATGCAGAAATTTGAACCAAAGAACACTTCAGAAATATAAAGTGTAAAGAGATAGAAAAATCAGCAGTTGCAGCACATTTCTGGACTAAAATCTTGACATTAAAATGAACCTAAATTATTAAAGACAGCCAAGAGTCCAGCAGACTTATCAATGTGGAAAAAATTTGTACTCTAAAAAAAAAAAAAAAAAAAAAACAGATATCATCATGAACTTCCAGAATTCCACCAATGGATTATTTTGAAAGCTTATTTTGCCATCACCAGATGATATTAGTTGGTCTACAGATGATTTTGAAAGAAAATGCTTTCAAAAATTTCTTGCATTTTGAACAAGTAAATGATGTATAATTGGGTTACTATGGCTGATTATTATTATCAAATTATATACTGCTTCACTATCATCAGCTTCTGTTTCATTCATTATTAAAATATATGTATAATTAATGTTTTCATTTCCCTCTTCTTAAATAATACAGTGCAAAATAATTTTTAAAGTATAGAGCTTTAAGATAATATAAATAACATCATGATTTAATCTTATAACAGTCTTTTGTTTCTACCCTTTGATTTCTGCAGAAGAAAATCTACAGTCCTAAATAGCCTTTAGATTAACAAGAAGTTAAATTGAATACTTGTTTAGATCATAGGCAGTAAAATTTAATAAATTTATATTAAATTGTTAGTGCCTGATCTTACTGAATGACTAATTATTTATATTGCAAGATGAACTTGCGTTGGACACTTGTCCAACAATTCAGTCATCATGATATATAATCAGAAAGCTGGGTATGATAAGTGCATCTATGTTGTATGAGAATGATTATTATCAAGATAATTGCATTATGTCAATACTCTGATATAATAGCGAGAAACAGCAATAAAATATATATTGAATGAAGTTTTCATTTATGCAGCAAGAAATTTTTAACAATACACCACATTTCAGTAAGGATGACAGTATTTCAAATAGCTAGAAACAGTAAATAAATGTATTATATTACAACTTTTTTAAGGATTCACAGAATATTTTGTTAACTGAAAATAATTTCATATGATTTCAATTTCAATATATTCAGGAATGAACACAATGAAAAAAAATTAAATCTGTAATGAATAAAATATTGCAAATGTTAAAAACACTTTTGTGGCTTTACTCCCAAGTTAAAACATTTAAAATGTTAAAACACCCTTGACCTTTCACTCTTAAAGAGTATTTTAGCATTTTAAATATTTTAACCCACTGTCCTTTATTCCTTGGGAGAGAACCCACAAGAGTTTTTTTAACATTTGAAATGTTTTATCTACTAGATCTTTAACTTCATATGAATTTATATATGTAACAACTTCACTGTTCCAAACTTCTTTTTTAAGATTACAATTTCATATGAATTTGTTTACCAAATATCATATTGATAAATCACGTAATAATGTATCCTTTTATGTTCATTCAGGGGCCCATTGCTGAAACTGTTATTAAAAATGCTCAACAAACAGGCCATTGGGTATGCTTGCAAAATTGTTATTTGGACATCTCCTGGATGCCAGAATTGGAGAAACTATGGGTTAGCATGGATTTAAGGAATACCAATTTTAATTTCAGACTATGGTTAACTAGCTATTCAACAGTTAAGGTAATCCAAAGAAAAAATATAAAATTTCATATATTTATTATGAATTTCATATGTCACATATGTAGTATGGGTTCAACAAAGCTTGGATCACACATTGACAGTTCCACTAACATAATTGCATATGGCAGTGTGACAATCAAAAGTTATGCATTGTGATTGAAACCTAGTTAAGTTGCATCTACAAAAAATTCACATTTATAAAATTACTTTAAGGAATGTGCAACTGCATCCTGAAAATGGTTAAGCAGGTAATTGATCCCTCTCTTAACTGTCTTCCTACATTTCTTATCCAAGACAGTGATAGGTTGTGGTAGACTGTAATGGCAATATAAAGTAATTCAAATTATTATTGTTGATCTCATGCATATGTGAGGGATATCCAGACTTCAACCCAATTCAGTCAATGAAATCAATGCATGACAATATCATCTACCTATAAAAGTATTAGTAATGAAAATAGCTATGAAAATGAGGTGGATTTTTATATAAGTCTTGTGTACCAAAGATAGCTGATTACCAAAATTCAAAAGATGGAAAAAGTTCATTATATGAAATGTGTTCAACATCAATATGGTGGCAATTGCTAATGATATAAGTTAAAATAGAAATCACACATAATATTTAAATATACATATAATATAATCAGAAATGCCTCATTCTGTCATAACACAGGAAATAAAGAAGATATTATTCCTATGATTATGGCAAACAGAAATGCATTTAGAGTATTAAATAGACTCACTACCTATTTAAGAGCAAGTGCTTTTATTACTTGGTTATCAAATTTATAGTCTAAAATCTGCTTATAGAAAAGCATATGAAAAATATATTTATTTATTTATTGAGTACTAAGCAAAATAAAAATAAATAAAATATTTTGGTTCTGCACTTGTCAACTTTTTCAATAGACCATTACAATAATTCACACAACCATGCAATTATTAAGTTGACAAATAGTACACTATAAAATCACTATATATTATTTTCTTTATTTCATTGATCGGTATTCCTGCCTTTGGATGGCCAGAAGGCATAAATACTGACCACTTATCAATAATGGAAATGCAGTTCAGAGGCAAATCTCCCTACCACTCCTCCTATTCTTATACCCTGAAAGAAAATAATTATATACATTACAAAATCTAAACTAGCTTAATGTTAAATATTTACATAGTAACACTATTAAATAAATATTCTCAATGAAATGGCATTAAGTGTGTTTGGTAAGTAAATCAGTTATTATTTAGTCTGTAAAATTGCTTTGGAGTTAACATTGTATGAATAATGTTATGTATGTTCCTGAGTAAAGGAATGGAATGCATGAGCACATGCATGCAGCTATCTTTTTATTACATTATAATTTGCAGTTTCATTGGAATATATCAGAAAACCAAGTATGTATGATTCCTCAGGCAAAAAATTCTTCAATACCAAAGAAAAATTTGCAAAAAAAAAAAAAACACACACACACACACGCACGCACACACACACACACGCGCGCGCGCGCGCACGCACGCGAATCCTAAACAGCCTTTAACATATTTCCTTATGTCAATTAGCAGAATGTGCTTTGTAACATAGACATCTTTCTTTACAGTTTCCACTATCAATCTTGCAAAATTCAATCAAAGTAACCTTTGAGAGTCCATCTGGTTTACAGCAGAATGTCCTTAGCACTTACTACTCTGACCCTTTGGCAGATATTTCATTCTACGATGGATGTCCAGAAAAACAAAAGGAATTTTCCAGACTGCTATATGGCATTAGTTTCTTTCATGCAGTAATACAGGAAAGGAGAGCATTTGGTTCCATCGGCTGGAACATTCCATATGAATTTAGTATATCAGATCTCCACATTTCTGTCACACAACTACAGGTATGAATGTAAAGTTTTCTATAAAAGCACCAAAACAAGCTTCTTATGAACCTATGCACTTATATCTATATTAAAATTATTTTATAATAAATAAATATAAATTTTTTCAATTCAAGGAGAAATTAAATTTGATTGAGAGAAGATATCATACCCAAATAGGAAGAAAAGATAGAGGAAAATGATTAGAGAGCTTCCATGCAATTATTCCTACTTCATAAACCAACATTATTCAAACAATTCCGTAATCTAAAGTGTCTGTGAAATTCTGAATTTTCATAATGACAGTGCACCATTCAGACAAACTATCATGACAATATGCTCGGTCATGTATGCCATCATAAGGTTTCTGATAAAGACACCTGTGTCTTCACTGGGCCTAATAGAGTTGTGTGAGTGCATTTCATGACATCTATTGAAGAAATTAGGGTAGTTTGAAATAATATAGTATTCATTACTGATTATTTTTAAAAAAATTCCTCTTCTGAAATATTTTGACTGAAAAGAGAGTATGTTTGACAAGTAAGCCACCCTGATGTCATATTACTTATTCTTGACTTATTTCCTACATGAATAAATTGAATTTATGTTTTCAGAACTTATATAAATGTTAGTTTAGGCTAAAAGGGTAGCATAAACTACAGCAAAAATGCACTTCATGGTTAAGAAAAGAGAGGGGGGGTTTTATAAAATGTGACCATACCATTGAAGTTAAGTATGAGTAAGAATATGCAACTACAGGGCTTGTGAAAGCTTTTTTCTGCCTTTGCTACTTGTGAAAATTATTTTCTAACTAAGCTAATTAGTGTTCCATTGTACTGATGGCTTAGATCTCAAGTACAACAGGTTCTAATTGAGGAGTACATTTCAAAACTTGATAGATGTAAAATTTTATAAAATTTAATTATATATATACCCCCATGCATAATATTCAGCTCTCACACCATGCTATGAAACCAGATTTTTCATAACTCTAACCATCTCATTTATAAAGAATATTAGTAGCTTTTTCAAAACTCAATGAATGTGCTCAATTACTTAATGCAAAAGTCAATAGATGTTATTATTTTCTTATACAATATGCAACAAAATGTTTAATCGGTGAAATACAATGTGGACTAGTAGCATACATTATCTACTAATCCATTGTTGTGGCTTGCTGGGATTCCCACTAATTTTGACAAGCATTGTTGATTTGCATTTTAACCCTATTGCACCCAAGAAGCTTTCTTTCAAGGTGAATGTACAGTAAGTCATTTCATATTCTAACCATTAATAAAAGACCATAATGTGTCTGTAGAAGGTGAAAATATTTTACAGCCTTTTTGTGGAGATAGAGCGATAAAACCTGGGATAAAAATGCTCCAGCATATCTATCTTGGACTATTCCCAAGACCAATTGGTGAGCAAAGAAAAGAAAAGGATTTTCAAAATGAAATTAAGTGTTTTGAAATTCCAGAAACTGGAAGTAAATTTTATAATGATGTGCTAGGAAAGGTATGCTGTTAAATGCATGGAATATTAAAAAGATGGAAATGAGTATATAGTGAATATTTCAATACATCATAGTCATTTCATATCCTGCACTTTGCTATGGAGTACAATATTTTATTAATTTCTTTTATTTATGGGTACTCTTTAACATCTTAGGCCAACAGAATCCCATTCAATTCAGGGCATGAAATGGCCAAATTTTGCTCAAAGACCTCTTCTTTCAGGCTTGAGGTTCTTTTTCATGCTAAATCTATGACAAAGGACCTATGATTTTACTTCCCTTCCAAAGGAAGCAATATTTAGGATTTTTATGCCCAAAAAATCCAGATTGAACCGGCGATCTTAGGTCTATAAGGTAAATATGGTTACCATGAGACCACTAGGACTGACACAGTACATTATTGTATATATTACCAAGTAATTTGTATCATTATATTTAATATAAAATAAAATATGTAGGATGAAAAATTATTAACAAATAAAAAATATTAAACAATAAAAAAATTGAAAACATACCCACCATATACATAAATTTTAGCTCATATATCCATTAGAAAATTAACCTGCATCTATTGGGGTTGAAAAAATTTGGAATTTTTAGGACTGTTAATTTAATTATATATATTAACTTTTGGTTTTGTAGTGTAGGTGGGACTGTTTTAGGTATAAAAATATATGTTTAAAAACTGTAGTGGTAATAAAACTATATCACTAATAAAATAGAAAAAATTATTTTTCTTAAAAACATGTTTTGTGCTTCTATTGAATTTTGAAAAATTGCTTTCCAATATAAAGAAATGGCTGTTTTCATGTAAAATGGGGCCAGAAATCAGAAGTGCCTAATGTCTCCAATGTTGCCTTTGGTTTGAAGAAAAATCTCAAACAAAATGTGTATTCCTGTTTCATTCAAACAGGACAGAAGCTTATATCCTCCATATGTACTGCCATTTTATACAAATACCCTAACCAAATGAGTTGAGAATGAAGTTCTGTACAAGCAGGTCCATACTTTGGAATCTTGGCCTTCATAAATTTGACCAGAAATAAATTTAAACATCAAAGAGGGAAGAAATGGAACTTAACTAATGCATAACCTCATACTGAGTCAGCATTATTAGGATAACCCTGAAACTATGATAAGTGGTACCATTTGGTTCAGTAAGTCACTAAAGCAAAATGAGATCTATAATAAAGGAATATCTATTGTGATCAAATTATGTTCATCTAAACTTATTACTTCAAAGAAACCAATTCCAGTTGCCAGAGATCAAGGCTGTGTGCCTTTAGGTTCATCCCATAACAAGTTGATTTTAAAAGCATATGTATGAAGACATGCAATATAATGTTCAGTGTCTAGTAAATAGCACACTGTAAGCTATAAAACACGAAAAGCTAATATAATTTTATAATAGCAAATAAAAAAGGAGAAATTAATATTGGATATAAAGATCAATTAAATTAATAACTAATAAATTTGTTGTGATATTATTTTGCCACTGAAAAAGGCATTGACAGTAGTATAACATTTAATCTAAAATTAACTATACAACCCCACATTCTATTATTAATATAGAAATGAAAGTGAATAAAAGAGAAAAATATTTTTAAAAAGTTTAGTTTTATTTTGTTTTATTTATTGATTTTATTAAGCTTTATTTATTGACATTATTATATTATTTTGTTCCAAAAATACTAGATAATATAGTTAAGTGAATGTAATAAAAAATATATTTTGTAGCAGGGTTATGGAAGTACCAGTTCATCTAAAAACCGTGAAAATAAAACATATTGTTTAGTACAATATAAGACATTATAAAATATATAACATTATTTTTTAAAAAAATAGATATTTTCATAGAACATATGCTTAACTTGCTTTTTTTATTTTACCAGATTGCACCATACTTCAGATAGAAGAGAACAATTGGGTCTAGGTATAAGAAATAAACAAGGTTTATATTATAGTTTTGAACAGCAGGAATTTTCACAGTAATATATAGCATAATTTTGCAACTTTTTATGAATAAATTGTTCAAAATTACTAATTTAAAATTAGTTATGAGGAACTCACTCAAATTTCATTAGTTTTGTTCCACTTACTTGGACATGTTTCAGACAGTGGAACCATGCTGACGATGAAGGAAATTTGCCTTTGAAACATGTCCAAATAAGTGGAACAATAATTCATAAATAATTTGTTATATGATACTACATTTCACTCTGAAATTCCCAAACTATATACATTTGACTAATTTTGTTCCACTTATTTGTACATATTTTGAAGGTTGTTGCCCTAATCATCAGCATGGTTTTGCTGTTGCACTTTAGATTTTAAAAATTTAGTGGAGATGTTGCTGTTGTTTTAAAGATAAAAATTAACTAAATATTTTTTGCTTTTGTTTACAAATATATTTTTCCATACTGTTAATTCCATGGATTTGTGAACACCTCTTAAGAGATTTGGTTCATTTTGGAATTCATTATTTTCTTTGACAGAAATGGTATGCTATTGTTTATTTCTCCATGTATTTATACTTTACCTCATGTGTTCCTTAAACCATAGGGTAATGTTTCCTTTTATTTTGTGTATATATTTTATATTGCAATTTTTGCAACTGATTTTTGTAAATTCCTGATTGTTTCCTGGTGAAATTTTGTCTTGTGTGTTGGTTTTTATGTTTTTTAAGCTGCATTTGTTAACTGGAGCTAAAATAATGTTTGCATTTTTAAAAATCTTCTTGAATTTTTGGTATGCCCATGGATAGAATATGAATTTCTTGTACATATGATCTCCTTTGTAGCCTTTTAGTGTGGTGTAATTGTTTTTGCTTTTAGATTTTTTCTATTTTCTTTGTTTAGTCATTTTTCTTTGCTATATCTATGATTTTTTTGGTACTCTGGTTTGTAATCTGTCTTGCTTATTGGTAGGTTTGTTAATTTGAATGTAAGGTTGTAGATTATTGCAAGTTTATGTTGTTTTTGTTATGGCTGATGTTTTATCATAACCACCTGTATGGGCATCTTTTCTGAATATACCAAATTTCAGCACATTGCCATTTTTATAATTTTTATACCCAAAAAGAAAAGATCATTGTTTTCTATTTCCATTGCAAATTTAATGGTGTTGTCTTGTAGGTTAATGAATGATGTAGGTTCCATCATTGCAATTTACTTTTGCAAAGATATCATGTACATAATGGTACCAACATTTGTATATATGTGGAAAAACATCAACTAATTTTATTTCCAAGAAACTCATGTCATATCTGCCAAGAATGGTGGGAGTAATGAGAAATCCACTCTCAGGCATTTACAATATCAGTTGCAAAGACTGCAATATGAAATATATAGGCAAAACAAAAGGAAGCATTAACCTATAATTAAAGGAGCATATGAGAAATGTAAAATATAAACATACAGAGAAATCAGGATTGCATACTATTTCAGATAAACAATCATGAATTCCAAAGTTAATCAAACCTTTTAAGAGCTCTTTAAAATCCCATAGAATTAACAGTGTGGAAAAATATATTCATAAACAAAAACAAAGAAAATTTAGTTCATTTTGATCTTCCAAACTATAGTAACATCATCACTAAATTTGTAAAATCTACAGATCAACATTTTAATACAATGCTAGAAAGCTGACATTGGAACTATGATGATGATGATGATGAGGAGGAGGAGGAGGAGGAGGAGGAGGAGGAGGAGGAGGAGGAGGGCACCAGCCTTCAAAACATGTCCAAGTGAGTGGAACAAAATTAGTAAAATTTCAGTGATTTCCTTATAAAAATTGGAAATGATTTATATTGCTTCATAAATCATAAACAAACCATAGAGACCAAATAAGGGATGGAAAGAAAAACAGTAACATTCCAGAAAGTGACAGATGCATCATTCTTTCCTTTAAAAATAGAAAAATATGCTGACTAGATTAAAGTAACATGTATATAAAAATATTTTGAATCCTATGCCTGCCTATATCATCTGTGCTCTTGGACACAAAAAGCCCTATGCTTTAGTATTAGCAAAACTAACTATTAATCTAACTTTTTTTATGGTTGAAAAAATGATTCTTCATCATGTCAATGATAAGTAATCTTTGATTTGCAGTCAGCTGGTTGATTGTGGCTGGTTTTTGTTGTTATTTTTGTTGTCTATATAAAGAAATTGATAACCAAGTACCATATGTGACATTTTTGATAAACCACCAGAGAAATAAGAAATTTTATTTATTGTCCTTCTATTATTTTCTAATATTTATCATTTATTATTTATTGCTTTTCTCATTCAACTTATTTAAAATGAAATGTGTCAAATGTAGAAATATATCCTTTTCTAAATAGTTATTTTGTATCAGAGATTTTCACAGAGAAATAAATATATTAAAATATGACAAATTATTGTTATGAAATCACTCAAATTTCACTAATTTTGTTCCACTTACTTGGACATGTTTCACTGGCGATTGCCTCCATCTTCAACTTGGTCCCACTGGCCACTTCCCAGTGCGGTATTAAGGTCTGGCTCTGTGACTTTAACAAACTTATTGATGAGGTAGCTGTTATTTGGGAGATCAAAGCTAACCAAAAATTCTTTGTTTTTGTTTATAAATATATTTTGTCATACTGTTATTCTATGGGTTTTTGATGAGCTTTTAATAGTTTTAATAGTTTTAGTTCCTTTCTGAATTTATGTTTTTTTTTTTTTTTTGCCAAAAATGGTCTGCCACTGCTGATTTTTCTGTGTGTTTATATTTAACATTTATCAAGTGTTCTTTAAAACATATGGTAATATTTCTTTTTGTTTTGCCTATGTATTTCATGTCACAGTTTTTGCCTTTGAAACATGTCCAAGTGGAACAAAATTTGTGAAATTTGAGTGATATTGTAACAATAATTTGTCATAATATCCTTTTCTGTTTGGCCATGGTCAATTGGAGAACATTGTTCCAGTTGATTCAGACATTTTGCTGGATGCAGTCTGGAACAACTGAAACAATGAGCTCTATTCAACCATGTCCAAACAGCCTGGAAGACTGACACTGGACATAAAAGCTAATGCATTACATTGAAATATATAAGCTTCCAGTTTTTAATCACTAGCTGTACTCTTGCATCTGCTTTTCCTCTGGAAAAAATAAATATTCACAATGGTGAATTTAAAATATCTTTTGGATGATTATGCTTTTTGCTTGCACTTACTAACACTGATTTCATACATCATAAATAGACCATACCACACTTTGCTTAGATGCCATGGAAATAAAAGAATAACAGTGCTATTATGGTTACATATTTCACTAGTATGGTAAATAAAATTAACAATAGTTATTAACAATTAGTAAGTTAAAATAACAAATTTTAACAATTAGAAAGTTAATTTTGAATCACTAAAAGTAATAGTACAGTTATTAAATATTACTGCAGTATTATTATCCATCTGTTAGAGGTTGAAGGTGGTATTCATTTCTTTAAAAGTGGCTGATATGGCAACTTCTTCAGAAATAAAATTTAAAGGGAATTTGCATGGTTTAAGTTTGATTTAATAGTTTTGTATAAAAAGGCTGATAGCAGTCATATTTGTTAATTGCTAGAGAATGTAGAAATTGATGTATGGAGAAATATTTCATTAATTTCAATATTAATTAAATTTGGAATCAAACACAGTGAAACATTTACATATGTCCCGAGTAGAAAATTCATATAAATGAAACCATAAAGAGTGTTCTAAATATCCTACTCAGAAAAGATTATTTATTTAACTGTTTGCACTGAAACAAGAAGAGCTGCATAGCGTTGTAGCAATGACATGCAATTTTTTCTTACAGCAGACATTTTTTCTCATGAAACAAATTTATCTCTGGTAAAACAATTTATGCAGTATTCAATATTAAAAACACAAATTTAAATCATGTTTCCAAAAGATAGTATATAATACATATATATTAAGTGCATAGAAAACCTTTGAAATAGAAAATATTTAGCTTTGCCTTTTTTATCTCGATTCTGTTATACTGCACTTTTATTACTCATATCACAGTATGCTATTTTATACATAAATGTGCATTTCAGATGTTAGTTAATGAGCAGTCCTTGGTGCCATACGATGCAATTGTCTACTTAACTGGAGAATGCAATTATGGTGGTCACATAACTGATGAATGGGATCGCCATACACTATTATATATTATAAAAGATTTCATTAATGCAGATGTTGTTAATGGCTCAAAAGTTTCATGCAGTAATTTTGCTGGAGGAAGCTTCAAACTACCACGGAAATTTGAATATGATGCATATATTGAACAGATTAAGGTAAGCTCATGCCAAAACTTCCTTATTAGAATTATTTTTTATTTATTTTTTCTGAAATTCTATCAAATATAAGCTTGCTTTTATAAGTTAATTGCACCTCTAGTCAGAAGTCACTGAGAAATGTATGATGAATAACCATGGTCTGAAAAAAAATAAAAACTGCTGTCTCAAATGTGAATGGTGATTACAACTAATTTTGACATGCTAAATTCAATGCTGAAATCTGTTTTCCCTTATTATGTAACATTTTTAAACATATCACAAAAAGGATTTTAAAATGAGTCAATTTTTGTGAAATAGAGTATCATAAAATCAAAACTAAAATGCCATATTCCCATCTAATAAAATAAAACTCATACCTACATATCTTTAAAAAAGTAAATAATCTTTTCTTTGCATTGAAGGAAGGCACAAGCACCAACAGTAGTCTACCAGCATTGCTTTGTTCTGCCATACCTGATATCATCTTTCCATCTCCTTAATTTCTTAATAAAAACTTTCACCTTGATCATTATTCATGAGTCCCAAATTAGGTGGAGAGTAATCAAGGTAAGAGCTGAAGAAGTGAAGTTCAAACTCATATTGCAACCAAGAACTTGCAGTCTTCATAATATATTTCTTAAAATTTCGACATATTACACATCTTTTACACTTATGAACTTATTTATAACATCCTTGAAAGCACACTAGGCCTGAAGTTCTTTATCGTTCATAGTGCTCAAAAAGGCTGGAATTCTTCATTAGCTATCTGACCTGAGGTCCCTCAAATACACCTCTTTTATTTTGGCCTCAGACAAAAGTGGACATTTATTGTATAAATACTTGAAACACAAGCCATTCTTGTGTAGTACTTTGATGAATTGTTTCAAATTACAAAGTTTAATATGAAGCAGAGGCAATAGCATTTTTAGGGTCTACAGGACTGACATATATTGCATTTTTTCTTCCATTGTTTAACTTTATCTCTTAGGCCATTTTTTCATTGACCAGTGTTTATCCCTACATCAACTGTCTCATTTGTTCAAAAAGCAAGGAAATTTTGTGTATTCACCCTGCTGACCAAGTAAGATACCACAAACATTTAAATTTCCACACAGGAGCCATTGAATGTTCTAGGTATTAATTTTTTTTCTAAAATGGATTTCCAAGCTTAGCTTTAAAATAAGCAAAATATACTTTCTCAATAAATAGAGTAATATTATTCTTTTGCATTTTAACAATACAAACCACATATGAAACAGAAATTATTTGGATTATTCACATGTTGCTGTCTTGGAATCCCACAGCTTGAAACCATCTTATTATTAGTCCCCTGGTACTTTATATACAACACAAAGAAGAATTGAAATACAGCACTAAACAACAAATACACTACTAACCACCACAGCTAATGAATGTTTACTTACGTCTTTGAGTTTTTAGAGTATGACGCAATCACTTCCCCTTATTTCCTGGACTTGATAAGCTGTAGTAACATTGGAAACTTAAAACACAGTAGAGGAACTGATAAGAAAGTAAATAAGGGTTGCTTTGCATTTTGCATTATATTCTGCATAAGCATTTATATATAAATTGAACAAAAAGTTTTACTTTTAAGTGCTTGGGCAATAAAGCACTGAACCATGCTGCTGACAAAGAAAGGTAATAGTAAGTTGATTTGGGGAACACAGTCAAATTCTGTCCATATGAAATATATAAAAATTTCATGTCAAATTACAACACATAAGGTGTCTTGGTATACACATGATCATGTTATAACCCATTACCAATAATTGAGCAGCATATTTTTTCTGCTCATTTTTCAATACTGTAATACAATATTTTCACAGCTCATTGACATTAGGAACACAATCAAATTGATCCATCGAGATGTCATGGTCAACAAATAGCTCCATTAGAGTCTATTTTCATTAATTAGTACAATAATTTCACAGTTTGTTGACAAGGGAGACACAATCAAACTTAGTACATCCAAAGGAAAATGCAGAGTTATTACTTAAATGCAACTTTGTAGAACTGCCAAATTGGAGAACATAATTAAATTAGATGGTTTAGCTGGTTAGTCAATTACCACATTTATTTCTCCACTTACCAAACTTTATTGGCAGAACATGTTTTGTGAACCCTTGTTCATACCCCCAGCTGCTAGTTGTTTGTCAGTCAATTCAAATTGTATTCTGATACTTAAAACTCACATATTGAACATGTTGCATTTAAACCATTTGTTAGAACTTCAGAATTCATCAGGCCATCTACATATTTATTGATGTAAATCTTTACTCATAAGCCAATGTCCAATATATAGTATGCTGATTTTGGAAATTTTAATTTCCTATTTCCTGATTCATTTCCTAAAAAGTATTGACCATTGAAAATGTATCTGTTTAAATGTGATAATCTGGATATGTTTCTTAAGTTTGACACCTATATTTCTTTTTGTATTCCTAATGTATATTTTATTATAATCTGACCATTTAATCGGATAAATACCTTGTTACCTTTCTGGGGGAATTTTGTCTATAAAATTTGGTGTTATGAGATTCTTTATACTGTACTTGTTCTGTAGAGCTAAGGTGCTGTTAAATGCTTTGAAAAATTTTTGAAATTTTTGAAAAGCTTGAAGCATGCATTGAGGAAGGCCATGGAGTCAATATGCCAAATCCAGAGAATGCTCAGCTCATATCTCATGAAACAATCATTCACTTCCAAAAGCGAAAAAACTTCAAATCTATAAATTAAATATTTTTAAAATGGGCATATCAACCGTTGGAACTTTGCTTATGGAGATCTTCATCAAGAAATTTGAAGACAGCCTGATGAATTTTGAAATCCTAATAGATAACATATTAATTACTAAAATTTGTAACAAACTGCTGGAATTCATCTGTATACTTCTAAGATGACTGTCAGTCAACTAGCAGCTGAGAATGTGGACTAGGGTCCATGAAATATGTTCTGCTGATAAAAAATGGTAAGTGCAGAAATAAGAGTATATAATTGACTCACTGCTAAAAGCATTTAATATACATAGCAAGTTTTGGTTAGATGCAAGCTTGCAGGTGCCATCATGAAAAGAGTGTAAATTTGTATAAATTAAAAAATGATGAAATCAAGCAATTTTAAAATATTTGAAATAAATTATAGGTCTTTTCTCTTTTATGCAATTTAGGTGAAAGCTTTGTGAATTAGTTGCAGAAAAAGTTTAACTGGGCACTGTAAAACAAGGAGAAATGATTTTTTTTATTATTTCCCAAATTGTTCTTATCATTAACCACTCCTCCTTTTTATTGATCAACAAGTATGTATAATTTACCTAGTAGTTAATATTCTTTGTCTTTCTTCTTCCCCTCCCATCAATCTCCAATATCTTAATTTTTGTATAATACTCTTCTTAACTTTTATAGAATTTTTATCAAAATAGCCTGCTTTGTTCTTACTTTTTCCCAGTAAATTTAATTCTGCTCTCTACTTAGTTCATCAAGAATTCCAGTATCTCTGGCCATGGAATACTTACTTATTTGAAGCATCCTGCAAACCACCTTTCATCATCTAAAAACTGATTTTACAATATTATATACATAAGTGTTTATTATTTCCATCCTTTCTACTAATCTATTTCCACTACAGAAAACTCATTATGATATATCTGTACAATTTTCAAGCTATACTATCGTTAATAAATTGCACAACACTACAATCGTTGTGCTGTCTTTGGCCATTATCAGTCTTTTGCAATTGTCACTGCAGTAAACTGCACTAGAGATAGAGCATTGATATTCTCAACCATTTTTCTCTGTACATTTTCCAGGGACCATTTAGAGTTTGAATGGCAATGTTTGGGTCTTCATTTGAGGAGTCCAAACACCCAAAAACCCATGTGACTGGCATCAGGGCTGTTAACTGGAATGCCTGAAAGCAGAACAAAATGAATTTCTCTTCCTTGCTTCATTTTTCATAAAATCTGTGGGATGAACTTGATGTCTGGCTAGATGCTTTATTCATATGAATGCAAACTGATGGAACATCCTAATCTGTAAAAATGTGGTTCATTTTCTCAGAAAATGAGGGTCATACTGTTTGTTTCAAAGTATGTAGAATTGACTCATGACATTTCATTCAAATTTACGAATCTTCAATTTCCTATTTTTACAGAGTCCTGCAACAAACATAAATGCCTTTGACTAACTTTCCCTACAGCAGACAAAGTCATTACATCCTTTGCATCAATATTGCAGTAGATAAAGGCATGAATTTTGCCACCATCTGATTCATAAGTGTATGTCTCATCCATAGTCACCACAGACTTTATATTTTCACCTTCCAGGTGGTTCGCATACAGTTTATGGCAATTTGTATTATGTCCATGTGCTGCTGTTGGAGATCATGTAAATGGGCCTTAGGACTGCATTTAGCCCATAATCATTTATGAATGGCAGTGTTGACAGTCAGTTGTGCCACTTTGACCTTTCTAGCCATCTCCTGTTGGGTGGGTTTCTTGAACAGCCATCTGATGCATGTTGAGCAGACCTGATATTAATACTTTCACTGGGATCCTATTTCTAGCACTTTGGTGGCTTGTGTATTTCTCCACAAGCCTAATTCTTTATAAAGGCTACAAAATAATGCACAGACATCTTTTCAAAATTTAACCCATTGTACCAAACACTATTTTACAATTCTTTCATAGTGAATTGTGTTTGAAAAATGAATATTATGTACCCTTTCCCATAATTGTTGAGTTTTGGTACCATTTCACACATTTACAAACATCACTCCAGATCCTAGTGTAGTGAGACACATACCAATTCACCTCATGATGATCATTCATTTATTTATTTATACTGGCAGTTTCTTCCACTTATTTATACATATGTGCATAATTTTATTTACTCTCATCCAAAGTGTCAATGACACAGAACAAGTCAACCAAATCGTAATAAATAGATTAACAAAATTTTTCATATTCCAAAAATAAAAGTAATGCAAACATAAATATGATTAAAAGAAAAAAACGTTTACAATTGTGGTGCTGACATTTGCCAGACTTTCATGAAAATAGTTATTTCTCTTATTTTTCTTTCTTTTTAAAAGGTTTTTATTGATGTTGCACACTTTCAGTTTTTTTATTATTTTTATTACTGTCTTAATCTGTTTTTATTGACTGGCATTTTTCAGTTCTATATTTTTTAAAAATCGAATAGTAGAGTTGTTGAACAAATTCGTAAATTTTATTTCAATTGGCTATATATCATAAACTTGATACTTTATTTTAATTTGTGTGCTTATTAATGCATACCATTAATAGATATAATGTTTAGTTATATCAGAGTAAACATTTGCAAACTTTGTGTCTTTGTTGATGTCATTGATGTATATATTTATAAATCTCTTAGAGTAAGGTTTGAACCCCTTATATATTACAGAAGTCAGAGCCTATGTGCCTGAATATGGTTTATTTCTGCAGCTTTTCTTTGACCTGAAAAGATGAATGCCAGGTAAGTTTAGGCATTATGGTCTTTGAGCTCATTTACTCACTCATTTGAACAAACATTTGTTCATCATCTCTTTAGACTTTCATTATTATGAGATACACTAAACTGTAACAAACAAAAAAATATGACTTAAAGAGTAATCAAAATACAGTTCTTCACTTGTTCTGCTCATGTCAAAAACTTTAATGCTGCTTTATTATACAAAGTGGATGGGAACTCATTGCCATAATAGTGGTAATGGGAACAAAAAGGTCTAAATACCCTTTTTCTCTATCTCTTAGAGTTTTCAAGTAAATATTTTATCTCAAAACATATGGGAATGCTACTTAATGATGTGCATGGTTAACTTACAAATGAGAATGCACTAATTGCAAATATTCATTATGTATTTGCATAACTTTATTGTGAAACAAGTTCATAACTAGCATTGCTCACTTTTTTTAATCTTAGTTAACATCAACACTATAACAGTACTATACTCAGTGATGCTAAATCTAATTTTGAAAAACTAAATGATTCACATAAAACTTTTCAGGTAAATTTATGTCAAAATATTAAGTTATGAAAAAATAGCAAAGCACACTATCTAGTTGTATACATTAATATATATCACATGGACAGTAGTGCAGGAATTAATTTTTCAATCAAACTTGATGTCAACAGTCAAAATTTTATTTGAAAGTTATGTTCAATTTGTAGCATGGAACCACCCCATAAAATTATGGCATAGAGTTCCTTTTTGCTACTGTATTTATTCATATTTTATGAAGGTTGAAACACATTTGCAAAAGTTCCTTTTATATTATTGAATACTTACTGAAGGTTAACAGGAATGCACAAATTCTTGTCAAATCTTTACTAATTTCTGAGATGATTATTGTCATTAAGTTTAAATCTTACTTCTAAAGCAGAAAAAACTAAACTAATGCTCAATTTTGTTCTGTGTTCATATAGCTATTTTAACCATAGAATGGAGTTTTCTTATTTCTGTATGAATTTTTGCATGTAATATGATGTGACATAATAATAATAATAATAATAATAATAATAATAATAATAATAATAATAATAATAATAATAATAATAATAATAATAATAATAATAATAATAATAACTTATTTTATTGTAATATTATGTGGCATATTTTAGTACAATTATTGCTATTTAACTAAATCAGATTGATGATTCTTCTTATTTATTTCAGCAACTACCATTAACAACTTCTGCAGAAATTTTAGGCTTGCATATGAATGCAGAAATAGCAAGAAATTCCCAGTATACAAAAGAGTTTTTTAAAAAATTCAATTCCATATATGGTATGGACAAAAATGGGGAGTTAAAAGGAGTGTCTGAGCAGCTCCTTCAACATGTTATAGCTGATATTATTGTTAAGGTAATTAACTACATATTCTATGTTATGGAGTGATTAGTTTGATTCATAACCAGTGCAAATGAGAAGTGTTGCTTATAACTACTGGCAGGCTTGCTGAGAACACAAGTTCTATGTGGTAGTTTAATATTTAACTGATCATGTGATCTTATCCATTATATAAGAAACTTATTAACTGCATAACTTAAGACCAGAATGGTAGCAAATCTGACATTCTCAGAATGGCAGAAAGGAGTCATTTGGCACTTCTGCTTTTTGGCTAAACTTGATCCTGCTGTTCTATTCTCTTTTTGCTGCTGCTCTTCTTCTCTTTTTCTTCATCTTTATTTCATTTGCCAGCTGAAGGATGAGTTTTTCCTTTTCATTTTTGTTTTTCTTACTTGATTGTAGATTTCCCATGCATTAATTTTTGCAATGTCAAAAATGTAGAAGACATGTATTGGCCACCTCCTACATGCTACTTTAGTTTGTACTTACATATAATGCTTATTCATGTACATCTCATAATTTTTCATTATAAAAGGTCACAGTTTAAGGTTCATCCCTTCTTTCATGCTGACTGTAATATTAACATATGTCTTTCCTTAACAACCTATTATGATGCAATCTCTGTTGCAAGTACCACCCTAGGCATATTGTCATGACCCCCTGCTAGCCACTTGCCTAAATATTATTCTGTGACTTATTTAATGAACTAGGGCTGGTCTAGGAACATAACTACAACACTAATCTAAAGAAATCTTAATCATTAATCAAAATGGGATCAAATTAAAGAAATATCAAAAATATGCATACACTGAATACACAAACATTATTCAGATTTACTACTTAAAATATAAATTGGAACTTGCACAGTGAAGCTAATCATATTAATTGATATCATTGTATGATTCAGTTGATCTGCACACTGTTAAAGCTTCACTTACTTTTCATAAATGTATGAAACCAGTTTCAAGAACATTTAGTTCCCATCTTCACTCAGGCTAAAGTTTAACTTCAACTTTTGTAAGCCACTTTTTGGATTATGGTGTGACATAAGTAAAGTTGTGTGTGTTCATCTACCAATGTTTCCCATTTATTATTCTCTTTAACTTGTATCATTTTATTTCATTTATTATTACTGTTAATATTATACATAAGTTATTAATTAGAAATTTGGTTTTAAACATAAATTCCTCTCATGTCTAAATTGCCATAAAGATACCTCTTGCCGGTAATAAATAAATTGTAAATCCCTGGTCTTCTTCTTTGCAGGTAATATGGTAGTAAGCTCCATGGGCTAAAAATTCATTATAAGAGGTATATAAATATTTTATAGAATGGGGCTTAAAGTTAAACAGAAATAAAAGTCAAATTCTAGTATTTAAGACAGGTACTAAATTTAGTAAGCATGAAAATGGAAGAAGGGAAATATAGAATATAAAGTTGTGCATGATTGTACATATCTGGGAATAAAAATAGACATGGAAGAAAAATGGGAAAAACAAATGAAATCTGTATTAGTAAATACAGATATAGAATATAAAGTTGTGCGTGATTGTACATACCTAGGAATAAAAATAGACATGGAAGAAAAATGGGAAAAACAAATGAAATCTGTATTAGTGAAAGGAAAATCAGCAATGATGGCTGTGAAAGGGTGCATATATAAAATGACTGAGATGGAGATGAAATGGCTGGAAAGGGTGTACAACTCAGAGGTTAAGGCCAAAATGCTTTATGGTATTGAAATTTGTTCAGAATGGCTGGGAGGTTGTAGACCATGTTCGTAGAATGTTCTTTAAGGCAGTCCTATTGCTCCCAATAACATCAGTAAATGAAGTTGCTCAGATTTAAAAGGTAAGAGTAACAAGAAAGGGAATAATTATGGAGAGAGCATTAAAATACTGGTAGAGGATTTTCAACTTACATGATGATAATTTATTAAAACAGTGTTTAAAATACCAAAAATATAGTTTACAAAACACAGGTTGGATTAGTAATCTGTGACATAGTTTAGAAGGTAATGGTTTATGGGATATATGGAAAAATAAGAAACAAGCCACAAAAGTTTTTGGAAAGAGGCTAGGGAAAGATTTGAGGATATAGATATGCAAAAATTGTTCAGGTAACTATCTGAGAAGAAGTCACTTGTTTTTTGTGTTTCAATGAAAATAGCTGGGAAAGAGAGAGGTATGTAGACAACACTAATAATGAAGAAAGAAAGGGGATAACTTGGTTAAGAGCAGCAATATGGACGTTAAAGGTCAAAGAAATGGATATCCACAAGGTGAGTGTCCATTATGTGGGGGTAAAGAAGATGCAAGAACACAATATTTGAATGCAAGGAAACTGAGATTTGGAGAAAAGAAAGTATAAGGTTAAAAATTAGGGGGAAAAGTAATGTAAACAAAATAATAGAAAAAATTGTAAGGATGTAGGGAAATTTTTAGAGAAAGTAAAAAATAAATGGAAATGAACTGTTATGAGAAGAAAGGAACAATAGACTAGGAAAGTATGTTTGAGAATTTGACAATATGTTTTGTAGCATATTTGTTATTTATAATGCATTGTTTAGAGATGTAATGGCCTGGAGCAAATATTACTGAATAAATTAATAACCACAGGTTGTAGTGCTTTAATACAATTAGTATTAGTAATGTAAGAGTTGGGAATGGGTCAGAACTTGGTCCACTGGAATTCCATTAGGTTGCTGCTGATGAACTGGGGACAGGGGACAAGTAAACAAAATGGAAACTTTGTAGTTTGTTAGTTATATTGGAATTTAAATAAATGGGATAATATAAAATTAATTATTGTGTCCAACTTTTTTAAATGTGAAGGGTCACACCTAAATTGGCCTGGACCAAATGGGTGGAGGCCCCTAAGTAATAATAGTTTGTATTTATATTGTACTTTATCTTGGCATTGTAATAAGTACATTCATTCATTCATTCATTCATTCATTCATTCATTCATTCATTCATTCATTCATTCATTCATAAAGATAGAGCTTTAATAGTGAATGGGAGGACTAGTAAGCTTGTTGTAGGTACTTATTGTTCTCCAACTGCCCTACAGAGTATATTTCCTCAATTTGGTCTTCTGTTAATGATGGGAGCAAATGTTTCTGAAACAGACCCATTTAAAAACATGAAATATGAGTGTCACTAAACCAACATTTTTTTATTACTTCATTGTTAATAGTTTCAAAATTATAAGTTCATACACAATGTAATAATCCATTTACAAATCAAAAGTCTCCATCTTTGTCCATTTGTCTGTCTACTTACCTACATGCCAGTAAATCTATATTATCATAAACTATACACTTAAGTTTTTAGGTATGTTTCAAATACATCATATTTTGTCAGTCCTGGTGATCTACTAATAACCACACTTGCTTCTTAGACACAAGATCATAGGTTGAATCCCAGTCAGGGTTGATGGATTTTTTTCAGGCATAAAAATCCTATGGCTTCCTTTGTAAAGCCATGGGTCCTGTATCATAAAAGTACCTCAAGCCTGTAAGAAGTGGCCCCTGAGCAAAAGTGGCCTCTGTTTCATAATTGAATGGGATGCAGATAACCTGAGATGTTAAAGAGCATTCGTAAATAAACCAAACACATTTTAAAAAATCATATTTTAAAATTACATGTTTCAAAATTTCTTCCTAATTCTGTAAATATTCAGTTGCCAAAGCAATGTAGTTAGTTCCACAACTCTAGATTTTATTCTTCCCAAGGTCTTGACAATTTCATTCTGTTGTATCTATCTTCTTCATTTGTTGAGTTTCAAATTCTCATGTTTTGGATCCATAAATTAATATGAATGTGGTCATAATTTTTTAAAATTTATAGTTGCCACTTATCTTATTTTATTTATTAATTATTATCATTTTTTGCTGGAAGAAGTGGATGAAATTAATTTAGCTAAGTTTCAATGTCATTTATTTATATGTAAAAGATAATACATATAAGATAGCTGAAATTATTTCATCTGTTATGTTAATTTATTAACTAATATAATTTTAGTTCTGAAAGGATCATTTACTTTAAATCCAAATAGTACAATTTTCTCCATAGAGATGTTTTAAATTATACTATCCAGACTTAGCATAATAAATATACAGTTTAACCTAAACTTAGGTATTCATTTTTTACACTAAACTCCATTCACTCAAACAAAAGTAAGGAATCTCTCCCATTTTCAGTTGCTCACTGAATAGTGAGAGAGTGAGCAACTGAAGATGGGAGAGATTTTCCCGAAACACATCCTACTTTTGTGTAAGTGAATGGAGTTTAGTGTAAAAAATGAATACCTAAGTTTAGTCAAATAAGTGTACTTACGAAGCTGTTGACAATGGAGTGGTATATATATAAACAATGTATATAGTTTTTTTCACACTAACTCCATTCACTTACATAAATTTGGAACATATGTTTCGGGAGCGATCCCTCCCATCTTCAGCCTGTTGACAAAGCCTGTTGAGTTTGTCAACAGGCTGAAGATGGGAGGGATCACTCCCGAAACATATGTTCCAAATTTATGTAAGTGAATGGAGTTAGTGTGAAAAAAACTGTATACATTGTTTATACCTAAGTTTAGGTTATATTGCCACTCCATTGTCAACAGCTTCATAAGTACAATATTTAAATATACAGTTATTTGTAAATTACTTTCTAAGGCAGCAAATTTTATCTGGTAATCCATTAAAAAATTGTGTTTAATAATGTTTTGTTCACAGAAGATATATAAAACTTTGCTGCTATTCTATGATAACGTTGTCAATATTAAATACAGAAAGTAGCAAGAGAACACCTTAATCTTACACCTTGAAGTATTTTTATGGTTTCCACTCCACCATGGACTAACACTTGGCTTAGCATCCAGTGAACCAGATAATTGTGACAGGAATACTTGTAATGCTAGACTTGGTGGCTAGTTAGAGGCAAGGAGAAGCTAAGATTAATTCACAATCAGGAAGAGAGTATCAGTTCCCAGACTTAACTACCATCAATTATGAAGATATTAACAGTTCTAATGACCAACAGCAATCATCATAAGGAATACTAAGTAGAGGAGACAGGAAAGAAAAGTGTTACAGAAAACCAGGCAGGTCCAGAAACTTTAAAATAACAACCACATCTTGGGATTTACTCAGTGGAGGGCTGGTTAATAACTTTGAAGGCAACTTATAAATGAAAAAATATTCACCAAACTAGATTATTATGATTACAGCTTTGTGAATTTCTATCATTGCTTTTATTTAATGATATCATAGATGAAGTGTTTGTGCACTTAATCACAGCATCTCAAATCACAATTTACTTATTGCTAATTTACTTTAGATTATATTAGATTTATTATGTTACTTTCTATACAGTTTTAAGGCTTTCAAACATACAGATTGTTTAACAATCATGATTTTTACTGAAATGTCTTGTTTTTGAAAGCAATGTTCTAATGTTCTATTCATGTAATGTAATTCTAATAGACTAGTCATCCACATGCATAACAAGTACTTCAAGTACAAAATATCATAGAAGATATATATATATATATATATATATATATATATATATATATATATATTTTAATCAAATCCCAGCCCATTGTTCCATAAACTTGCAGGCAGGGAAGAGAGATATTAATAATATTCTATCATATTTCATATTTGCTTCTGTGCTGAGTACTATACAAATGTTTTGCCTTGGTTTCAAGGCCTTGCCTTACTCTGAGGATCTCAGCCAGGGTCGATGGTTTTTTTTGGGCGTAAAAATCCTAAGTATGGTTTCCTTCTGAAGGGAACTAAAGCTGTGGATTCTGTGTCATGCATTTGCAACACAAAGAGCCTCAAGGCTGAAAAAAGAGACCTCTGAGCAAATTTTGTCAGTCATTTCATGCCCTGAACTGAAAGGTTCCTGATGATCTGAGATGTTAAAAAGCGTCCATAATTAAAACAAATAAAAAAAATACTCTAAGAAAGACACATTTTTATATTAATATTTTAAGTTGTATGATTTATAGCAAAATCTGAGCTCCATATTGGTATTTAGTACTAGAAAATAAAACAAATAACCTTTGTTTTTCAGCTAGGTTTTGCTTGCTTTTCATATGCTAGTTTATCAAAAACAGTACACCCCTAAATGAAAAGTATGTGAAATCTATGGTTTTTAACAATTTATGTGAATAAAGGATTTTTAGAATGCCTGGGAAATTGGTGTTTCTTACTATTCATT
Source organism: Metallyticus violacea (assembly GCA_030762175.1). Taxonomy (NCBI): domain Eukaryota; kingdom Metazoa; phylum Arthropoda; class Insecta; order Mantodea; family Metallyticidae; genus Metallyticus; species Metallyticus violacea. The sequence continues at coordinate 316,851,451 of CM060846.1, read as the reverse complement.
AATACTCAATTTTACTTTTCAGCTTCCTACAGAGTTTGATATTGAGCTCATATCTGCAAAGTATCCTATCATATATGAAGAGCCAATGAACTCACTGCTTATTCAAGAAGTTAAACAATTCAATCTGTTACTCAGAGTAATAAGATCAACTTTACAATCCCTACAGAATGCTATAACAGGTTTCTCAACCTTATACCCAGAAATGGAAAAAATGGCTGTCTCTCTTTGTGGTGGAAATGTGCCAGAAAGTTGGCATGCCTTTTCATATTTCAGCTTAAAGCCCTTGGGATCATATATAATTGATTTCCTGAGGCGGCAGCAATTCTTTCAGGTATGTTTCAAAACTGTCAGATAATCAAAATAAACAAATATTTACCTATACATTTTATATCAGAATTAAAAAATAAGCAAAAATATTATGATGTGGAAAGGGAGGCCACTGACAACATTGTTTATTTGATGATCATGGAAATTGATACATACATGTGTGAAAAATGTTTGATTGTTAGAAAGTTATTTTGTACAGGAAAATAGTAATAAACCATGGCTAAAAAAAGAATTAAAATTGACTGACCATTTCAATATATTATTTATAGAGTCATGTGAATTCCCTCCTAATTTACCCTTTTATCATCTGCATACCTTTCAATTTACATTGGCCTCAAAGATGATCTATCAATGCAATATTGTATTAGGAAATTTCTCTAGAGGACATTAGGAACATAAAAGGTGGATATGGAGCATGCTCAGCATCTGAAAGACGAATACCATGTTACTGGATATTATATGTAATGACTTACAAAATCCTAAGTTCTTCTAAATGAGTGGGGTATGTAAGAGAACAATGTCAAACAGTACATGGGTTTTCAATTGTTTAATATAGTTAAATTCCATAATTAATATCATGGAGTAGTAACACAGCTAGCTGAACTTTTATTTGTTTTTTCATTAGTTTCTTTCTGGTGATCAATTTATAGTAATATAAAATGTGTCAGTTTATTCCTACTAATAAAAGAGTATTAAGATATGTTTTCACTTAAATGATTAAGATATAAAGATACCAAAACACCAAATTTAGAAAATAAGCTTTACTTGTGTCCTAAGAACATTAAAGTATTCAGCTAAAATAGGTGAGCTATCTCAACTTATTATCTATTAATAACTTTTCCTAGTTTGATATGTATTTCTAAATAAAAACTGAAAGCACTAAAAATTAGATTTTCAAGGGTGCCAAATAATAACTGATTATGTTAGTGCTGAGCAAAGTCACCCTTCAGAAATTGTTGAATTAAGGAGCAACAGTAGTAGTATATAGCGTTAATTTTTTTAATTTTCTAATGAATTTATTAGCTTTTTTTCTGCATATAATCATGTACATTATTAAAAAATAAAAATGCATCCTGCATTAGTTCATCCATTTTCAAACAATTTTCATTGTACTGCTTTATGGCAATGAATTCTTTTATTTGCCAGGTAACATTCTTTATGTTTTATATAGGTAATTGCATCTATAATGAATTATCAGTGTAATGTAGCTTAACTTTTTGAGTTCTTTTATACTTGGTTCTTGTTCATTTAATTTTTGTATGCATTTATTCACCCTCTTCTGTGAAGTAAAAATGGGCTTTGAAAATAAAAATTTATAACCATTATGAGAGATGACACTTCACCATGAAAAATATCTAGAAAAGAACTACTTGAAGTTAGAAAAATTGAAAAAAAAATGTATCAGAAAGCAATATACAAATTACATTAATCAATTTAAACAGTAATAAATATAAAAGATGCATTTATGCAGAGAGTTAACATGTATTTAATGATATACACATGCAGATATAATTCTGGGTCAATTTTATACTTCTAGAAAAAAAAATGCCCTTTATGTGTTAATGATACTCTGTTCTTCAAAGATACTTGGTAGGTATAGTATTACATTTGTTACAAAAAGGAATATTATAGAATGTAATATAAAATTAGACATTAGTACTTGAAATTTACTTTTGTGGGAAAAAATTTAAAATGAAATAGCTACATAGATTCTTCTTTTGATTTTTCTTTCATTGATATAGAGGATATAAAACAAGCCTTTTTTTCTTTGTTATTTAAATTATTATTTGAAATAATAACCTAAAATGGATGTAATTTTAAATTAATATTAAACAAAATAGAAAAAATAATTCAAGATTTAAAATCCATTTCCTAAAACAGGACAGTATAAGGAAATTATATTGCTCATGGCTATTAAACAATATTGATCATAGAGCTATAGGTAAGAATATAGTTAAAGGATTTAGACTTAAAAGAATTTATTTTAAAAGTGGCAAATGAAGTACTTGGAAAAAGAAACAAAATTAAAGGTAAAAGATTACTATATAAATGGAATAAATATGTGCAATCCGTGAAAAGAAGAGTAATGCCTATCTCAAACAATTCAAAATCTGAAGTGAACAAACCAATTAAAAGCAGCAAAAATGATAAAGAAAAAATAGAGGAAGCAGGGAAAATATATCATTGATTGAATACATGATTTTTATGGATCACAACAAATAGACTACTAGGTAATAAAACACTTATAAGAGGCATTCAATAAGTTATCCACCTAATTATGAAAATGAAACCTGAGTGTAGTTTCACTTAACTTCCACACTTTAGTTTACTTTCCCTGCAGTGCATTAATCCCTTTGGAATTTCAGGATATGTCTTGGTCCTTCTTGGTCATTACCCTCTCCTTCATGACATCATGGCTACAGTTATCTTTATTCACAAAGAAATTTAATTAAGTTTTAGAAGAGAAAATTACTGGGGGTCAGATCTGGGCTATAAATTGAAGGATTAAACTCCAAGTACCCACAATTCTTGGTAACAGCTCATGTGTTTTGGTATTTGGTATCATGAACCAGTAACATGTCCACTGTCAGTTTTCCATGCAGTTTCTCCTGAATATTACTATATCCCCCTAGAAGTGTAGGTTTCTCCAGAAATGGTAACCTTATTTGGTATGGATTCCAACAAAACAGTCCTTTTTATCCCAAATATTGCTGTTGGTCTTGTGGTATAGTGATAACCATATTTTCTTCATATAACCAAGGGCAAAGGTTCTGGCCTAGCCAGGGGTTGATGGATTTTTAAGGGTGTAGAAATCTTAACATGACTTCCTTCAGAAGGGAAGTAAATCCATTGATTCCATGTTGTTGGTTTATGGCGCTCCTAAACAAAGGCCTAAAAGCTTGTATAGATTTCTCAGATAATATAGAAGATTATATAGCCGACATAGATATAGCCACCCAACAATTAAAGAAAGGGAAAATCATTGGTCAAAAGTAAATGCAAAAAAGTTTTAGAGAACATAAAACACTGAAAGAAATCAATAAACTACAGAATGGCATTAAAACAACTAAAAGAAAAATCAGTGATATACATAAAAGCAGACAAAGGTAATAAAATATCCATTTTAGATGGAAAAGAATGCATAAATAGAGTTGAAACTATTAAAAGGAAAAGACTACAAACCAATTGAAAATAATCCACTCAATAAATGCAATAAAATGTTAAACAAAACATTAGATGAAGTCAAAACACTATCCACTACTGAAAAACACAGTATCACACAGAGTAATCCAGTACTACCCAGGTTTTATGCACTACCTAAAATACATAAAAATGATAACAGCATGAGACCAATAATAAACAATATCAATTTCCCCACTAACCAGGTAGCAAAAAAATTTATCAAAGTCTTCAATTCTTTTAAGAGATTCCAAAGTATGAGCATTAAAAATTCAGCTGATCTAGTCAAAGAACTTAAAAATAGCAGAATTAGGGCTGGAGATATAATGGTTCCATTTGATGTAAAAGCCTTATTTCTGAGCATACCTATAGAGAAACTTATGCTTATGTTAAAGAAATGGTTAACATCAATAAATTTAAAAACAGAAGAAATAGAAGACTTATTAAAACTTACTAATATTTTGCATTAAACAAAATCATTCAGCTTCAACAAAAACATTACCAACAAGTTGCATGCCTAACTATGTGAAACACTTTGTCACCTTTTCTAGCAGAGTTATTCATGAGCTCATTTGAAATACATATCACAAAAGCCTTCCCTTTAATTTTCAAGTCATGATATAGGTATGTATATGACATTTTTGCAATAATACTGAAGAAACACTGAATAGAGGCCCTGAAACTTCTTAATTTGCTACATGAAACTATACAATTTACCATAGAAGAAGAATGAAATGGGTGGCTACCATTTCTAGATTTAAAAATTATAAGAAATGGAGATTTTTTGAATTTTGGAATTAACAGAAAAGAAACACACACAGAAAACTAAATAAAAAATGAGAGTTAAACTATATTGCACATAAATATGCAGTGTTTCACAGTTTGGCACACAGATGCTCACAGAAGCAGAATGCAAAATAGAATGCAAACAAATAATAAAGACAGCTATAATCAATGGTTTCAACAAAGACACAGTGATAAAAATTATCAATAAATCTAAAAGACAAAAAGGGATAAGGGAAGTTTCCACACTAAAAAACTCAAAAGAAAATTACAGATTCAAAAGTTTTGCCTACCATCCAATTTACCACAAGAAGTTCAAGAAAATTTTCAAAGAACATGGGATAATGTTAGCCCCAAAGAACAGACACAACATCAAGAATTTGTTAGGTTGCACAGTAAAAGACTCCATATGAACAGAACCAAAATCAGGAATTTATGAAATAAAATGCACAGATTGTGAGCAGAGCTACATAGGCAAAACAAAGAGAAATTTGGAAATTTGGAGGAAAGAACATTTTAGGAATATTTGGTTGAAGTAGGTGGTTAAATCAGCAGTAGCAGCTCACTTTTGCACCAAAAATCAAGAAATAAAACTGGGAATTAAACAGCTGAAACATCTTCACAACCCAATGAAGTTATCCACTTGGGAAAAATTTTCATATTAAAAAATAAAGAAAAGCTAATGAACTTCAAGTTTCCTCCTATGGATGAATTCAGCAATTTCTTACTTCAACCAATTTAGCCATCATTTCGAGTAATGGCAGTTCTGTGAGCAACTGAAGATAGGAGACATTCTCCCAAAATGCTTCTTACTTTTATGTAAGTAAGTGGAGTTTAGTGTAAAAAAATGAATACCTAAGTTTAGGATATATTATCACTCCATTGTCAACAGCTTCATAAGCACAATACAGAAAAGATGTGTTAAAACTGCATTTACATATAATTTAGAAGCATTAAATAAATAAATCTGTTTCTATTTAAAATATAGTACATATATAATAATTTGAATTGATCCAAGTTACATGTTCATTATGCATAATTTTTGGGGAAGGAAAGAATATGGTATCTACAAGTTAACTTACTGCTTTTATTAGGAAGAATCTTTCTTCCCCTAGAAAACATGCTGAATACTGAACATCAATTACTTCAATTATATTATTGAATAAGTGACAAAATATGTGTTAAATTTCTTTTCTAGTACAACAATGGAATGTATTAGAGATAAATGTCATTCATAAAATTCTTTTATTTCAAGTGTTGAATCAACAATGAGTAAATGTAAAGTTATATGTGTGTTTAAATTTTGATTTTTTTATCAAAAAATACATAATCAACATTTAGAAATAAAGTAATGGATCTGCACTTGCTTTGCTATGACATAAATCACCATAGTGCAATATATACAGCCAAGATAATGTACAAGCTGATAATGTTGTTGTGACATTAAATACCAATGTGCATTTGTAGATATGCAGCATACTATTTCTGTAATGTTTAAGGATAAATGTTCTGTTGTTTTTGTATTAAATAGGTTGGTCCAGGTCAATTATGATGTTCAAATGTAAAATTGGCAAATTTTGCAGACACTTCGTTATGACCTAATTATGTAATTTATAGTACTATTAATTAGGACATGTTCAATATAATGATGATTGTGATCTAAGGACAAAAATAAAATGAAGTAAATCTATCAATCTAGAGGGCACAGAGACAGAGGAAGACCTTTATCCAGATGATGGACCAGTTTTAACATTTCGAAGTTGGAACAAACCAAAAGACCTAATCCTTATAAAACAAGAAGAAGATAAAATTTCTAATTTTAGATAATAGAATGTTATTGTTGACAAGATATTTCAAATACAACTTCTTACTTATACTGAATTGAAGTAATATATATAGTTGTTGCTTTTGCAGCTGCTACTGCTATTGATGCTGCTGGTTTAATTCTGTTACAGTTTTTATCATTATTTTTGTAATTATTACTATTTTTGAGGTTATCATCATAATTACCAATCATTGCACAACTGGTATTATGTGGTTCTTTCTCTCCTCAGAGAAGTCTGAAGCTTTTAGGAAAGCATTCCACAGTATTCTGTGCTTAGATAGATCATTTATTCTGCTCCAGCTCCTCCCTAATATATTTTGTTCCTTTTTCACTTTGATTAGTTAAGTTAGATTAAATTTATAAGTTTGTACAAAATCTTAAAACTTTCAATCTTAGAAATTCGCTCTTGCAAGTCCAAAATTCAACTCTTTTGCAGTGTTTCATTTCAAGGTTTTTGATAAAAGTATTGCTGACTTTCTTTCATATATTGTATTTCTCATAAAAATAAATGGATAATTGTAACTTCAGGACCCCTTCCTTGTTCTAGTGGTTAGCAAAGCTGACTGCTGGCTGGGAGGCCTGAGTTCGATTCCCGGTACCTACTTAGGAATTTTTCTAAGTTAGGGAGGTCTAGAAAGGGGTCCACCCAGCCTCGTGAGGACAACTGAGAAGCTGCCTGATGGAGAGGTGGTTTTCTTTGATTAAAAAAGCTGCATGATAGGCAACAGCAAGCAGGGCAATGTGCTAGCATGCTGATCACATACACCCCTCAATACTGCCCTCTATTAATGAAGTCGTGAGATGGAGGCAGAGGATGCAGAGGTCACCATGGTAGGCCAAGGCTCACCCCAGGCTGTAGCACCTATTGAAAAGAAGAAGAATTGTAGCTTCAGTCTTAAGATCAAGTTTCATCATAATCTTATATCACTATCATAGAACTCAGAAATATGATTCTTTCCAAAAAAGATACTGTGCATAAGAAATAGCTCCTGTTTTGGTCTAATAATCTAAAACAGATACCTATATTTTGCTTAACATTGTGAGAAAAGAATATGGTTTAAGAAATACTGGTTTGAATTTACAAAATTTAAAAAAAAAAAAAACTGCTGCACATAAGGAGTTATGAGTAATCCTATCAGAGTTTACCTATGGTTTCAGCACAGCTTTTCTAGCTTGGATGTTCTGAAACAAACTGTAAAATGTTTGTCATGCCATGTATCCTAATAGGAAAATAAAGGTTCTTCAATGAGAAACTAAGTTGATGAAGGGAAATACTACACATTTTCTGATGATTAAAAAATAAACTTGCTACCATGGCTAAGCATGTCATAACATTTTTCATCATAACTATAAATTTATAGAAGATAATAAGCAAAATTTGGAAATCGCATTAATTAGATGCACATTTAGAGTTTTTTCTATGGGATGCATGTCTCACATATAATATATTGATTGCACTCATTCTGTATTTTGGAAGCTAATTAAGCCCTATGTTTGCTCTTTTGTAAATATTTATATCAGTTCCTGTAATACATCACTTGTATTTATGTTCCAAAATTTTATGACTGACAAGCAATGGCAGATGATATTTATATAGTTTTTAATACATTGTGTTTAAATAGTATTGCACATTATTTTTCCTTTATAAATAATGGAACATTCTTTTCAAAAAATATGCTTCACTAGCATTTACAAATATACTTTATAAGATAATATCTTTTACTTTTTTTATTTTTCAAGGCTTGGTATGAGATGGGAAAACCTTGTGTCTACAGGATGTCTTGGTTCTCCTCCATACAGGCATTTTTATTGGCTGCAATGCAAAACCATGCAAGGAAATACAAAATTCCCATCGATTGTCTTATGTATGACTTTCAAGTAATGTCTTTTGAAGATAATCAGTCCATGGTGCCAGATGGCATCTTTATCAATGGATTGTACCTTGAAGGAGCTCATTGGGATAGACTAAGGTAACATGCTTCTGCCTGCATTATAAAATATTTTTAAATAAAATTTTGGATTTAACCTTTAACTTCTTGTATAAGTTTATCTTCCTCTCTTATAAAATGTTATTGGAAAAATAAAATATCTAAATTCTGTGAGGTTTTACTAACATTTAACTTAACAATTGCACTATCTTCTGAGTCACCAGAACTCTCATACAGATCACACAGAACTTAATCTTAGATTCCCTCTTATTTTTACCCACATCATACATTATGTATCATTAAAATATAATAAATATTTCCAGCTTAATTTATTGAAAATATTTAATTTTTATTTTTATTTTTTAATAATCCTTAAAGGGAAAACTTATAAAAAAGTAACCAATCTAAACAGGTAACAGAATGCTGCTAGAAAAAGGACAGATATTTAAGAATCTCACCCAAGAATACAGAAAAAAGGCTGAAATATTTGTGAAATACATTTAATCAAAGAAAGAAAAATACTTTAATGTTTTCATTTCAAATGGCTGGACAGACTACTAGTTTACTTATCAGATTTACACTGCCAATGACTATAAGAATTTGTCACAATAACACCTCCTCAAAAAGCATTGCACCAATTGCAAAGCCACTGGAAGCAGAAACTTTTTGCATTGAATATAAAGCAAGCAGTGCCCAAAATATGCAATTAAAGTGATTCAGGAACTATATTTTTCCTGTAGAGATAAAGACAAATGGCAACTTTGATTTATTCTAAGCAATACGCAATAATGTACAAAATCTTTACAAATAATAAAACATATCTGTTTTCTTGTTTCTATTATGGCAACTATCATATATTTTACCTAATATATATGTATGGTTTTTGATTTTAGTGTGACCTTTTCTAAAATTATACTGAAACAACTTATCAACTCTTCATGTAAATGCAAAAGTTCGTTGAATTAAGCACAGGAATATGAAGTTGAAAAAAAAATTGTGAGCACAGTGAACAAATGTGACCTTCAGAAACTGGATCATCCACCATACAGCCCAGACCTTGCCTCCAGTATTTATTATTTGATTTCAAAACTGAAATCTGAACTTTAATGATGTACATTCACAAATGATAATTAGTTGAAGGATGCTATTTTCCAGAATTTCTCAGACAAATTTTCAAACTATTGTATTTGGAGGATTGAGATGTTAATCCAGAGATGTGAGAAATGCAATGAAGTAAAAGGAGAGAACATTGAAAAATTTTATTCCTTTACCCAATTATAATAGTCAGGCCAAACCACACCTTGTATAATGTTGAGCACAAAATATTTCATATTTCTCTCAACATCTTACAATTGTATCAATAATGTTAATAAAGTTTATTTTAATTTCTAGGTGCAAGTTAGCGGCATCTTTACCAAAGACCTTTTGGGAGACATTGCCTTGTCTTTGGCTGAAACCAACAAAGAAATCAAATTTTAGTGTTGGAGCCAGGTATAGCTGCCCTTTGTACAGGACCTTGAAGCGTTACGGGAAAAATTCAAATACTGGTCACTCTGTTAATCATGTGATGACTGTTTTTCTTGACACAGATAATCCAGCCTCACATTGGATAAAATGCGGAGTTGCCCTATTCTGTGAACTGAACAGTTAGATACAAATATATAAATGTAAGTAACAAAATGCTTTATAATTCATTGCAAATGTAACAAAATATGATGATGCTGTTTACTAATGCTCTCCTTCATAGATAAATTCCATTTTTTGTTTAATATCCAAAATAATTTTATTAGATGATTTGATGGATCTGTTCAAAATAGTAAACCCTCTTGTGCTCATTTATATCATTGCTTGAAAGCAGTTTTATAAGAAATGTGTTAAACATTTTTACCTTATCTTTTATTTATAAAATGCCAGCATATGTACTTCAAATTAAATTAATGCACTGTCAATTCATATTTACTAGAAAACCATTTGTTCTTTTAAGGAGCAATACAATTACAAAAATAGAATAACTAGGACTTGGTAGTACTACCTGACAGTCCATACATTATGTCATTTTTGCACATGTTCCTTTTTACTTGATTGATAACAAGAAGTTTTCTTTTTTTCCTTTCCTTTTACACCTTTCTTCCCTTCCCTTATGCTGCTGCATATGAATATTCTTATTGGCAGGCTACATGTCCATTGGTTGAAACAGATTGTATGTTAATTAAATTAAGGGTTCTTGCCTGTGTAATGTGACAAACTCATGAGATCCATCTTGGCATCTCTTCCTACAAGAAATATAAGGAGATCTCAGCTTATGGAAAAAATGTAGATTTTTTTCAGTTTCTTAATTCAAAATTTTAAGCTCTGGGGTCTTGTTCACTATGTACACCCAGTAGCCTAGATAAAAGTTATTTGTAAAAGATTTTTGTTGTAAATAGTTCCTAGTGTATTATAAGTTTGACTCATGGTACATTTTGTAATACTTTTTTGTTAAAGAATGTACATTTCTAAGTCAAAGCATTAAGCTATGATAATTTGGTCATAGTATTAGTCTTTTTCTTCTTTATAATTGGAAGATTTTTCTATATGCTTGTATCTGTAATTTTCTTTGTCAGTAATTAATTAACTATTGGTATGTGTTAAAAAAATTAAAGTTTGCATTTAAAGGCTTTAATCATGATAACAATCTCAATGGAGTATTGCTGTTGTACATTTTTCTCAATCATATGTTAAATTAATTTCCTGTTTTTCTAACCCCTTAACATACTAAATTCAAATTTATTTTGTAAGTTTTATGTACATGGTTTTATTGTTCAGCAATTAATATTGAAATACTTATTTTTAAATTTTATGAATTGCCATTCATCTTCTCCCTTATTGCTGAGTCACCATTTTATGGCCCTATCCTGATGGTTTTCCTCTAGCCCATTCCTTAAGTTAAAACTTGCTTGATTGCTTGACATTAATGGGAAATGTCAAACTCAAGTTATTGAATCATTCACTTGGAACATGGTGCAACATTTTTACGCAATATTAAAAAGTATATCCTGCAAATGAGAAATTAATGTTAAAGCTTAAGTACAAGTACCAAGTAAATATTTTCAATAGGATAGGATAGGATAGGATACAAGAACTACAATGAAATATGCCTAATTTCATGATACTGAAGTATTTAAAAGTCATATTAATACATGTCTTAATATTGTATTGTATTATATTTATTTACTGTCAATAGACTCATTTAATGAGTCTGATATTGTGAATTTTTGTGTAGAGTTAACTTGCTCAATAAATTTGTATCATTATGAAAACTTCTCTATAAGTAAGTGAAAATTAATTTGTTAGTATTTCTTGGCATTCAGGTTAAAGGTTTAAGCTTGGAACAACATAAATACCATAAAGTTACCAACAAAGTTTAAAACCCATCATGGTTTGCTTTTAAAACCCACTATTTGCAAACTAAATATGTAGTTTCTAATGAAATGTATCATCAGATATTTTTCAAATTATACAAAATAAAATCAATCATATTTAGCACAATAAAAGTGTGGGAATCAAATTTGTCCTAAATAGTTTCGATTATAATTTTTCTTGATCATTGAAAGTATTTGCTTTATGGAGATTAAGGGTTTTGCAAATATATTACTCTAATCTAAACAGTGTAACCTAATATGTATTAAGTTGAATTTGGTGTGCTTCAGGACTTATACCGAGCTCAAAACAATTTATTCCCTGTGCAAGTATTCTTCCAACAAACATATCAAAAATAAAACTTATAATTTGTTGACAATACAAACACTATATTTAACATGTTATTCACCAGAGTGATCACTGGGGCCCAATGTTGGTAATTTTTGTTGGGCCATGATGGTTCATATGACTACCAGGTTTCTACTCTACTTTGAAGTTTCTCACAGGCCACCTGCTACTACAAAAATATAATTCTTCCTATGGAATGGACCTCTGTAATACATATCTTAACATTACTACCACTGGCTTAAGAGTTGGTGTATCATGGAACTGTAAATCTGAATATCATAAAGCACTTTTTACCTTGAACAACAAACTTAATGCAGCTTTGCAAAAAAAAAAAAAATATATATAATGAAAATGTAAATTATCTCTATTATCAGAAATAAATTTAACTCTAATACATAAAACTATACAAAAATATGAATTTTTAGAATCTGCCATGAGTTTTTTTCTTTTGATAGGACGATATCTATAGCAACTATGGACTGGTTTTTAGGCAAAATCCCCTGGTACAGCATAACCATATAACCTTCCCTTGGGAAATAAAGTGGTGCCCTATGAGCAACCCAGCCTCAGAAGTTTGCTACAATACTACTATGATAGGAGGAATATCCTTAAGTTAAGGAGGACAAAGGGCTGGCATTGGCCCAAAAAGTTTATGTAAATATATTGACACAAAGTCTGATATGGGAAAATCATGTTCAATGATTTGTAGATGTACATAACAGTGCACAAATAATGCTTCAGGACAATACTCATGAATAAGAGCTTGAACACCTTCATGATGATCTGTGAAAATGCTTTCTCCATTACAGATCTGGAACACCAATTTATTAATATTGTTATCTACATAAGCAGATACATAACAAAACTAAAAGCTTTTCTTCTGTATATAGCTCATGAACATATAGCACAATTATACATAAATGAGCTTTGACAGACACATCAGTGATTTCATCAACTTGGATAACAATAAATTCTGCTTTGGAGAGTTCAGCAGAGATTATCATTTTGATGGAGATTTCCCTGACTGTAATAAATCAACATGAATATCTGGAGATGTGCCTTTTGAAACAGAGCTTATTTCCAAATATTCCTTCTTCCATTGCCAGCAAACCTAGTGTTTTCAAATAATTACCTTTATTAAGGGATACTACTTCTCTATGTTCTATAATTGCTAGTTTTGTCATTCAAGTTAAGAAACAACAACTATTAAGTAACTGATTACCTTGTATTTGCAAGTCACATTTTCATCATCTTCGTTGCTTGTATTTGAGAAGTTTCAGATAAACAATCTGCATTTCTGCTTCTTCATAGCGTGTGAAATATTTCTGCATTTTAGAATGAATTTTCATTCCTCCATGCTTCATAAATTTACATTTAGAACTTTTATTATAGAAATACCAGAGTGATTCCATGACTCTTACTGCCAAACATCAAGCAATAGTAGCCATAAGGAGTTATCTCATCACAACAATCTCTTAGACATCTGTATTTAAGGTAAACAAATTTCTTTATTCTCTTCTATCTTCCTGGCACATGTGTAGCACTCATGAAGTTATTTTGAATTTTAAACCTTTCTTCTGTTAAAATGAATGTTTGATCAAAAAAGAACAGAATAGAACAAATTGTCTGAATTTGAGCACACAGTTTGCTGCATTATTCCACTGCTTTAAAAGTCACAGTCATATTATACAAACATTTTTACCACATACAAGGGTAACACCCTCAGAACCAAAGTGTACAATATGCCATTGGGTGTATATACCTATGCACATGCTATTCTTGCACACAAAGACACTAAAGACACATCTACCCTGGCCAAGGAAAGTACAGGCATAAAATATATGAAGTGTAACAAAGGTAGGCATGTGAATGCATATTTCTTACTTGGCTTTAGCAGAAGCATAGTTTAATTTTAAATTGGTGAAAATAAAATAGTTAGATCATTATACAAGCTTTGTCTCAAAATTTGGGGTAGACACTTTCTACCATTTTTTTTGATTGATTTATTTATTTATGGACGCTCTTTAATATCGCAGGTCATCAGCGTCCCTTCAACTCGGGGCGTGAAACGGCCGACAAATTTTGCTCAGAGGCCTCTCTTTCAGGCTTGAGGTTCTTTTTCGTGCCGTAAATGTACGACACGGGACCCACGGCTTTACTTCCCTTCCAAAGGAAGCCATACTTAGGATTTTTACGCCCGAAAAATCAATCGGTCCTGGCCGGGTTCGAACCCGCGTTCTTGGGTGTAGGAGGCAAGTATGGTAGCCACTACACCACCAGGACCAACTTTCTACCTAATGCTATACCACTGCATATTGCAATAATTCTGAAATGAGAACTAAAATATTTGTCAATGTTTAACACCTGCAGGTTTGTGCATGTCTATGTTTCCAAATTGAAACTTACATACACATATAGCAGTATCAGTTTCTGCAGTTTGTTAGTCTGCTATCTGCTATGTCTGAATTCTAAAATAGTGATAAGTGGTATTCTTAGGAGATATGATGTCACAATGAGAAAAATTGATAGGATAAACAGTGAGTTAGATTGAATGTGTGCCAGAAGGGGCTGCTTAATGCTAGATGGCAAATGTTGGGTGGATAGATGGGACTTAGCAAGGGATGGCATACATTTAAATTACAAGGATGCCTACAAATTTGGGAAGTTGCAATGTAATGTTATAGAATCTTTACAGAGAAACATGTAAATAATGTGGTGGATGAATCTTTGATGTTGACAGACATTGACAAAAGGGTGCATGTAAAACTATTTCAATTAAAAATCTAATGATGAAAATTTGGGTGAAATATTTAAAGTAGTTCACCTAAACATTCAATATATTAATAATAAAATATGGGCTCTTGAATGTTTTATGAATGAGTTAAGCCCACAGATTGCAATTATAACTGAGCATGGTTTAAAAGATGATCAAATAATGCTGTACACAGTTAAAAATTATCATATTGTGGCCTCCTACTGCAGATCTACTTGCAAGGATAGTGGTATAATTGTATTTACTAGAAATTAATTATGTGTCAGTAGCATGAGTTTAAATAATTACTGAATGGAAAAAGTTTTTGAAGTATCAGCATTAAAGTAAATACTCCTGAGGGGGATATTCTAATCTTTGGGGTATACAGATCACCAAAATCTCTAGTACATTACTTTCTCAATTATCTAAATGGATTGTTAAATGCATATGTTACAAGAAGTACAAAAGTCATCCTTGCAGGTGATTTAAATTTAATCTAATGGATGAAAATGTATATAAAAAACTAAAAAATTTACTTGATAGCTATAAATTAGTTGACACAATTTGTGAACCAATGAAAGTTACTCCCTTTACAGTCACAACTAAAGATCATATAGCTATTAATATGATAGATAAAATAGTAGACACTGTAAAGTCTTGTTTATCAGATCATTATGCACAGTATCTAGATATAAGTAGTATGCATAAAAAAAATTAACAAGGGTGTTACTAAAATATTTACAAAACTAAAAGATATTAATCCAATAAAATTAGCAAATCTACTAGGAAATGAGGATTGGAAAGAGATTTATAATACCATTAAAGTTGAGGATAAATGGAATGTATTTTATAAGCTATTTAAAATGCACTATAATACTGCATGTCCTGTAACAACAAAAAGAATAATTAAAAACAGTTCTAAAATAAGTCTCCCAAACTATATCATCTAACTAAAAGAAAAAGCAAATAATTGTTATGAATTGTATAAATCCACTGGAATGGAATTTTATAAAACTAAATATAAACAACATAGGAAAGAATATCTAGAACACTTAAAAGAGTGAACATGAACAGCATTCATACAGAAAATCCATTACTCTAAAACTGCATTTAATCCTTGTGGAAAATTATAAATCAAATAAGGGGTAGTATAACCAAACCAGAAGACTTACAAATAAACATTGATGTGAAATTTGAAAAAGATCCAATTAAAATCAGTGAGTACATTAACACCCATTATCTGAATACTATACCTCACCTACCAGATAACAGTCAGAATTATTTTGTTAAGGATACCGTAAATACAACTATGTATGTAAAACCCACAAATATGGAGGAAATTATTAAAATAATAACATGCCTACCAGATAAAAGCTCATCTGATTGGGATGAAATTAGTCCTACACTGTTAAAATACTGTAAAAATGAAATAGCAAAACCCTTAGAATATCTCATAAACTTCTCAATTGAAAAAGGAATATTTCCGAACTGTTTAAAGATAAGTGTTGTAAGACCTATATTTAAGAAGGGTGACAAATTTAATATAAATAACTATAGGCCAATCTCATTAACATCCAAGATTGATAAAATTTATGAAAGAATTCTTCTATCTAGGTTTATAAAATTTTTTAATAGTAGAAAGGTTCTCTGTAATTTTCAACATGCATTTAGAAAGGGCTTCTGAACCATAACTGCAGTTAGTGACTATGTTCATCAAGTATTGACTTTATTAGAACAGAATAAAAAGGTGAGCACGGTACATTTTGATTTATCAAAAGCATTTGATAGTGTCAGACACAATCTTTTGTTATGTAAGTTGGAATCTTATGGGATCAGAGGAATTTCCCATGAGATATGAAAATCCTACCTTATGCATAGAAAACAAACAACTGAAATTAATACTAAAAAAGATGATCACCTGTCTAAAGTAAGGTCTCAGTATGGAATAGTAAGATATGGAGTCCCACAAGGTTCTGTCTTGGGCCCATTAATGTTTCTAATATATGTAATGATATTGTACAGCTGCTCAATTCTATTATTACTTCTTATGCAGATGATACCACAATAAATTCTTGGGTTGAGTATAATAGGTCTCTAATGGACACCATCTCTCTAAGTTCAGAGCAAATTATAAAAAACTTAAAAAAACAATAATCTTATATGCAATGTGGATAAAACGAAATTTATGAAATTTGATTTATTTAAAAGTAATGCTCTAGAGGATAAATGCATCATTGTAGATAAAATCTGTGAGAGAGTAGACACATATAATTTCTTAGGTATATGGATTGATAGTAAATTAACATGGGCAAAGCATACTGATGTAATATGTAGCAAAATAAGTAAATCAACCTATCTATTCAGATTTTTTAAATATGTGTTTGGCTCAAATAAGCTAAAAATGATCTATTATGGTATAATATACACTCATCAACACTATGGCATTGAGGTTTGGGGGCTGCAGAAAAAGTGTATTATGATAATTTCTAAATTAGAATATAGACAGTCGTGTAAGGATGCATTTGTAAAGCATGGAATACTAACTGTCTACTCTCTCTATGTGTATAAGTCTATATTATGCAGTGAATCAAAGAATTTTATAAAAAATAATGAGATTCATAGCTATAACATTAGAAATAGTAAAGATCAGCATAGATATACTTATAATAAACAAATAGTATGTAAGGATGTAAATGTAAGAGGTACCCTTTTGTACAATAAATTGACGCGGGTTCGAACCCGGCCAGGACCAATGGATTTTTTCGGGCATAAAAAACTTAAGTATGGCTTCCTTCGGAAGGGAAGTAAAGCCGTGGGTCCCGTGTTGTACATTTATGGCACGAAAAAGAACCTCAAGCCTGAAAGAGAGGCCTCTGAGCAAAATTTGTCGGCCGTTTCACGCCCTGAGTTGAATGGAACGCTGATGACCTGAGATGTTAAAGAGCGTCCATAAATAAATCAAAAAAAAAATAATAAATTGCCACCAGAGATTAAATCTGTAGAAAAACCAAACTTTAAGTATCAGTTGAAAAATACCTTGTAAATATAAGTTTATATTCATTGGATGAACTGTAATCAATTGTAATCTTAACAGTATTTATACGTAAAGTATTTTTTAACTCTCGCAAACATGTACTAAAACCTTGTTCTAAGAATAAGTTATGCTTTGTTACTCTAGTATTTTGACAATGTCTGAAACTTATGTAAATGTGTCTATTGACAGCAATAAATTTATTATTATTATTATTATTATTGTTGTTGTTGTTGTTGTTGTTATTACGTAACAGGAACATTGGCTTGTACAGCACTTTGCAAATCTATCTTTTCGAAATGAGGAAAACAATGTGCTCTAGTTATTTTACTAAGTGAAGAATATCACGAAAATGTTTTCAGGACAATGATAAATGAAATAATGAAATCTGTGAGTTCCTAATTCATGAAGAACTACAGTTTTTTATATCTAGATTTCTCAGTAATGTGAGTTCTTTATGTAGCATGAAATGAAGTAGCTTATAAAATATCATCATATATTAGAGCATATTGCAATGATCCTTTAAAAATGAATTAAAAAGGCAATCACCAAGGGACTTCGGGAAGTTTTCCTGCATTACATTTGTAAAGAAATGAACTCTAATTAAAACTTTTCCTTGGTACAAAAGAACAATTGTACTGATAGATAATTAAATTAGAGCAAAGGGAATGTTAATTTCTACCACTGAACATCTAGAAAATGAGGACTCTGTTTGTGCTTTTTGGAGGTTTTGACAGCATCAAAAACTAAATACCTATTTTAAAAAAAGGATTTTCTGCCTTAAAAGCAAAGAGAATGAAAATTTCAAATTCTCTAAGAAAAAAACTATAAAATATAATTTTACATTGTAATGAAAGACCCTGAAGAAATTGTAAGTGCTGAAAAAGAGTTTGAGAAACTGATCAGAAACCTGAAGGAGAAATGTACCATTGCAGACAAAGGTGAGAAGGGGAAAAATAAGTCTGCTATCTCATTCATGAACACAAAATAGAATAGCTAGAGTTCTACATAACTGAGCATTTGGTGAAACTAACACTGGATTAAAAGATCATTACCTTCTGTCAATACTAGGAAAGAAACAGTATTCAACAATATATGACTAAGTTTGTGAATTTTATAAACATGATGACAAGAGAAAGAATTTTAAGTTGCAAAATTATGGTTGGAAAATGGAAAGAAATATTTTGAAAATTTATCCAAAAAGGTTTAAAAAAACGTGCTGATAAAGTGCTTTTATTCAGATCTAAACAAGTTACATTAACATTTTTATTCAACATGTAACAAACAACAAACTAACATTAGGAAATAAGGAAATAAGCATGGCATTTACTGAGTTTGCATCAATTTGTTGCACAGGATTATGCATAACAATTCTATGTTTTCATGTAAGTACTGGCATTTTGAGCTCAGGAGGTCCATATATATGGAGAAAACTCATTCAACATCTAATGGAAACAATAAAGTATATTTTGTAAACATGAAAAGGGAATTCAGTGGAAGTTATAAAGGCTCCAACATCCAGATTGTTCCTCAAAACAATTCAAGTTTAGCTTTGGCAAGCATGTCAAGGTTGTACCCATAGTTGTCAACTTCTTTCATTGTTCCTCCTTCTCCATACTTTCTTCTAAACTCTGAATCACATCAGTCAAATACCTTTATAGCCATGCACTGCAAAAAGTTTTAACTCAGTTCTTTGTCATTTAGCAATTGTTGAGCAAGATTGAAGGCTGTTTCATCTGTTGAATCTACAGCATATACGAAGCTTTGTATTATTTAAAAGTTTTCACACAAACTGCACAATTATCCAAGTACTCCAACTGGCTATGACAGGAAATTATATTAGGTGGAGCTCAGTAACTTCTTGGTACAAAAGCTGTTGATTTGGAGCCTTTACAAAAATCTTCTTCCAAGTAGCAATGAATTCACATACTCTATAATATTCCTCTCTCTCTCTCTCTCTCTCTCTCTCTCACTCACTCACTCACTCACTCACTCACACACACACACACAGGCATTTTCCTTCTATCTCAAAGAGCATGGATTTCATCTTCCATCAGATAATGGAAACCAACATATTCAATATATATATTTACAACATACTAGTAGTTTCATCTAACATGAATCCCACTTTATGTTTGCTGACCAGTCCTTTTATTTTCTCAAAAAAGTGTCATTAATTAACTATTGGATATTTTTTCTCAGAGTGCTCTTATCCAGTTCTGACTTTGCATGTATTTCTGAAGGAATGATCTGAATTCAGGATTGTTATCCTTGTGGGCTGGAATTCCTAATTGAACTAATACCATTGTAAGATCTATGGAGAACTGACTCAATAGCTGCTGCTTTTCAGATCCCAAAGTGAAGGCACATATCAAAGTAGTTTACTTAGGTTTTGACTCTCATGGAGCTCTACATTCTTTTCATGCTTGCCATTTTAGATGTGTTGGTTTATTGTGGCCCTTTGATACTTCTCATCAATTGCAATATTTGCATTGCAGATGGCACATTGAAGAATTAGACTATCAGTTTGGATTGATTGTCACTTGAATTCTTCTGAAATTTAATTACAATTTTGTCAAAGTTCATTATGCTGTCTTTGTATTTGTAGATGTAGATTTTCTCCCAGATTGCTAATTCCATAGGTCCTTGTACTGATTTTAATAATTTTGCTTTATTTATTATGTCGTGATTTGGTGTTCAAAAGTGATATGCTATTGCAGACTTCTCTATTTGCTTGTACTTTATGTTCCTGAAATGTTCCTTTAACTGTGTGAACTTCGACTTTGCCGGGGATGAAAACATAAACTACAAGTTTATCACACTGCCACCAGAGCAGAATATACATTCCCACAGCTCAACGAATGATCAGACAGTTGAACTTTAGCCTGGCTGAAGATGGGAACTAAATGTTCTCGAAACAGGTTCCATATATTTATGAAAAGTAAGTGAAGCTTTAAGAATGTGTAGTTCAACTGAATCATACAATGATATCAATTAATATGATTAGCTTCACTGTGCAAGTTCCAATTTACAATTAATTCCACTTTATGTTAAAATATTCAAACTCAGTTCTCTAGACAAAAGAAAAATGGAATGAAACAGAGCATGCTGTTCCTGTCGGATTTACAGAACACTTTATTTTGTCATCCAAGATGAAATGAGTAATAATAAGCTTGAGTTATTGCAAACAGTCAAATAAATGCTTTGATCAAATTTCAAATGTTCTACTTATTAAAAACATTTTAATTAATCTGATATAGTTTGTATCTGCCTAAAATGCTATTTTGCTATATAATTATGCTTATTTATATTTTAATAACATTTTATATTTCATAAAATGTGACTTCTTAAAATTTTAAACCACTCATACTTTTACTACAAAAATTATTGCACATTTTTTTAGTTTTCAAGGCCATATCTCATAAATTACTTAGATCTCAAACTCAAAATTTCAACCCAAGTTATCTGCCAATGAGTGTTTCAATGTGTATAAATTTGATAATTTTAAACAATTGTCTGCCATAGGTATTCAGCCATGCAAAAATTAACAGTTTTAAAAAGTCTTTGTTATGGCTCCTGTACAAAATATATACAAGTATCAGTCTTCTTTTTGACATTAATTTTTTTTTTTTTTTTATTTCTTCTGATTTTTTTGTTTGTGAAGCAACCTTGGTTGTGTCTATTTTTAGTTTGTACCTTGTTTTGCATGTTCTATAAAATAAAAATATTGATATTATTTACTGATAGCTGATTTTATAGTTAACCCTATAATACAGAAATAATAGTATTTTATACATAAAATTACCTGAATTTTGTTATAACATATAATTCCCTGATATGTAACTGATTTAAATTATGATGTTTTTTATGCATATATGTCAAAATCAAAAATAATGGGATTGAACAAACTAATAATCATATTTTATTATTTATAATGTCCATATGTATTTGCCTCAATATAAAATTACCTTTTGTCCAAAATTTTTGAATTCAAAAAACTGGGATTTTCTTAAAATCTCAAATTAAACAATACCATTACATGTGATCAAGGTGAATGTTTTTATATTGCATAGTAGTCTGCCACCTGCTATGGAAAAGATTACTGACATAAGAATGACTGCATAAGCAGCTGAACATTATATTGGGATAGCAAATAGGAATACCGTAATATATAGTTTCAACAATGACTTAAATTAAAACTCAATTACAATATATGCTTTCAAATAATTTGTAGATCAGTAATGGCAGTAGCAGTAAAGTATAAAGAATATTCTTAGAATTCATTTTCATTTTGGTGGTGGTGGTGATGGTGGTTTGTTGATCCAGTTGATTGCTTTAGTATGTAGTAGTACAATTGATGTTTGGACACATAATAAAATGCTGAATTATATGCAAGATTGTAACTAGGGTGTTAGTGTGTATGGGATAAATAACTCAATCACAAGAAGAAGAAGAAGAAGAAGAAGAAGAAGAAGAAGAAGAAGAAGAAGAAGAAGAAGAAGAAGAAGAAGAAAAGGAAAAAGAAGGAGGAGGAGGAGAAAATTTAGTATTGTAGGAAATAAAACTTAATTATGTATTGAATGTATAAATTACTTTTAATGCTGTGGTTTGTTTTTGGTTGGATTGAAGCCAGTCCCCTGGATATTCCACTAGGTAGCTGCTGATGAACTGGGAACTGGGGGCTGAGCCAATCAAATTAGAATAAATAATGATTAAAGTTAGTGCCTTCTGGAATTGACGAAGGCACTGTTTCTAATTGTTATATTTAAAAGTAATTATTTTTTATTTGTGATTGTTTTGTTAAAAAATTTCTGTATGTTAATGCATGAGAAATAAATACCACCTCACCCCCACCACCACCATCACCACCACCAGAATATCAAAAGTAAAAACATAATACAATTAGGTGTATAAATACAATTAGATGTTTACAATCTTATCAAGGTTAGTACAAAATGAAATATGTTGTCGTTCTCACACTACTAGGATATAGTGCAATTATGAAATAGTTATTTGTCTATATTTACAAGGAAATTTTGAACAGAGTAGAAATGGAGGTTAATTATACATGCCTTTAGGAATAGTTTGAAACTTTTATCTTGTTGTAGTTCCTTTAAGTATTTACAAAGGTCATTGTATATCCTTATGCCAGAGTGCGAAGTGTTTTTTGGTGTTAGGAAGTATTATGCTTATATACATGGAGATTTGAGTTTTGTCTTGTATTATGCAAATGTACTGCTTCATTCATGATGGAGGGTGAATCTGTGTTATTGGTGGTTTTATGGGCAAACATTATTATATAAAATATGTAGATATGAGGAGGAGCAAGAATGCCTAATATTTTTGAAAAGTGGTCTACACTTGGAATTGCTCCTATCATGGCTTGAATTATTTTCTTTTGCATTATGAAGCATACCTTTCATGCTCCTGATTCTACGCAGAATATTATACCATACCTCAACAAAGAGTGAACATATGCAAAGTAAGCCATTCTAACAGTCTTTGCCTTGTCCATTCTGCCAATACTCTTATCATATAACATGCCGTATTCAGTTTCTTTGCTTATGTGATTTATGTGGGTATTCCATTTTAAATTGATTTGAACCCACAGGCCAAGATATTTGGTGTATTCTACTTCGCTAATTGTCTGGTTAAGAAGTTTTATTTATGGAGATATATATTCTTTATTTTCTTTTGTATGAATGTCCATTGCTACTGTCTTATTAACATTTATTATAAGAATGTTTTCTATGAAATAGATAGCAATTTGGTGTGTTATTTGGCAAATTGATTTTAAGAAGATTTCTTTGTTTTCTGCCCTTGCCAGGACATTTGCATCATCAGCAAAGAGGGACTTTGGAGAATCATCCGTTATAATGAAGTCATTAATAAATAGAAAGAAAAGGATAGGACCTAACACAGACCTTGAGGTACTCTGCAATTTTCCACTAGTGCAACTTGATCCATTT
This sequence comes from Metallyticus violacea, assembly GCA_030762175.1. Taxonomy (NCBI): domain Eukaryota; kingdom Metazoa; phylum Arthropoda; class Insecta; order Mantodea; family Metallyticidae; genus Metallyticus; species Metallyticus violacea. The sequence continues at coordinate 316,827,909 of CM060846.1, read as the reverse complement.
ATCAAAATACTTCTTCACTCCCCTAATTTATTTGCATTTAATTTCAACAGTTTTTTTCTGGTTATTCAAATATGATTTTATTCAGTTGTGGCCTCTAATTCCAAGCTTTTCTAATTTTACTAATAGTTTTTATTTTTATGGTTAATTATATCAAATTCTTTTGACAGATCCAAGAAATTTGCTTAAATATATTCTTATTTGTCAATAGCTTTGAAGGATTCACAAACAAAAGATAAAATTGCAGATCACACAAATGATATAACATAATTCATTTAAACTAAATTAGTAATATCACTTAGCTACATCTTCCACAGACTTAAGATTTCAAATTAGTACAATAATAACAAATTTAAAAAAACAATAGCAGCTTGTAGACTGCCAGAAGATGTATATTTTATTCTTTCCAGCATCCTCTGAATCATAAGCCATGACGTGATATGATATACAGAACCTGTACTATTAGTGAATCTTGCCAAATTTTCTATTTACAATATAGTTAATATACAATCATCAACAATGGATTATGCTCAGGATATAATAACAAAGCTTTTACACTGTATCAAAAAATTTCATTTAATGATCAATAGCATTTTTCTTGTAGAATGTGTTTATTGGGCCTTAATTTTATTCATTGTCATCATTGAAATTTTCATTTCATCCATCCTTAGAGCGATATTAAGACACCGGTACTGCAATCTAAAATTAATCTGAGCAATTGGTTTCTGCCAAAAGATGTGGTTCCACAAGCTCGCAGTTTCCAACAGGTACGCGTAGATTCTATGATGCAAACTTTAAGTTAATGGTTATAAATGAAGCAGAGACCACAAAAACTGTGCGACAGAAAGAAAAGCTGATGGTTTGGAAGCGAACATTCGCAAGTGGCGTCAAATGAAAGAGAAGTAAAACGCTATTTCATCACACAAATCTTTTAGCGGACATAAGAAGAAAAAAGTTCATTATTTGGAGCAGCAAGTTATGTAGTACATGCGAGAGAAACGAAAAGAAAACTTCCCCATCATGAGAGAGATTGCACGAATGAGTGTTGAGTGAAGCGACAATCCACCACCAAGCAGCGCGACCCTCAAAGCGAGTACGGGCTGTGCGTGAGAATGGTGAAGGGAGCAGGGCATCCATTGCGGCGTAGAACAATGCTAGTACAGCGTTTATCCGCAGCATATACTGAACATTTTTGTGCATTTCAGCGTCATGTCAAAACATAAGAGTAGAGCACGACCATTTACTCAGCCATAACCTTAATGCGGATCAGATGCCCGTCTATTTTGACATGCCGTCCAATCTAAGAGTCAATGCAAAAGGCGCGAAAAGCGTCCTAATTAAAACCCTGGCAGTGAGAAGGCAAGAATTACGGTCATACTGTGTGCCTTAACCAATGGCTGGAACCTATGTCCTATGCGATACTGTGAAGAAAAACCATGCCAAAGTAGAGACTGTCTGCTGGCCTTGTCATCAGATACAAGGAGAAAGGATGGGATATGAATGATGTGATGCTAGATTGGTTGAAAGTTGTTTGGAATTGAAGACCAGGCTCACTGCTTAAACAAGAGGGGCACTAGTGAAGACAGCGGTGGTAATGATAGTGATGATGAAGATAGTGATTTAGTGTAGTAGTACCGGTAAGTGAATAGCGAAAATTCATAGAAAGTCTTCAAAATGGAGGATCGCCTATATTCAAGATCTACTTATATTCGGGTAAATATGGTATTTATCTTCAAAGAATGCAGAAATTAGGGGCCTATAATTTATGGGATAGTAAAACCCTTTTTCACGTCATGTATCGGCTTTTTTTTTATCCATTGTTGATATTGCAGGGAATCTTGCAATAAATATATGTTGCATTACAAATTATATTATTATATTAAAAACAACAACTATCTCAAATATAACATTGCATTTATGAGCTTTAAGCTTACCTCAAATATCACACATCCATTTTCATTGCTCTCATTGGTGTAGGTACGTGCACAGAATGCACAATACATGTTGGCTTATAACTGATTCCACTAGCTACCAAGCCTGTAATTTCTTTAATAATGTTAACACCAATGAAGATATTACAATAAATTCTGAACAGGAATACCTTTGTTGAAAGATGAAATGGGAAGTTATCTGTACTATTGTGACACAGAGTAGCAGTCTGCTAACCAGTTTGTCTCCTGTCTAATGTGCACTTTTTCTGGTCCCATTATTTCATCTGCAATTAGGCTAAGAGTGTCTACACAATGCGGCTACTGTTTGTGTGTACATGTGAGTTCACACAAGAGAGAAAATGTATCAATAAATTCTGAAGAAGCGAGAACTTATCACTAACAAATAACAGAATTAATAGTCATGACAACAGCCATTCCTGAAGAATTTGAAGGCCAAGCGAGTGTGCATTTGGGAATTGACGAAGAAACTGGAAATAAAGGGAACATTTTGATAGGACCATCTAAGGAAACAATCCGGAGTGCGAAAGACCATCTAATGATACCAAGAAGTGACTGGACCGGCTTTCAAAGGAATCAAGGATTTTGGCCACAGCTCTCGCCCAATTTGACTCTGCCTGATTATTTTTATAGATGTATCTGAAAGGCAAACTGCAACAAATCACGAAACATGACGTCTTGAAAGCAAATATGACTAAGGAATTTGAAATCGCGCCAGCAATAAATTCCCAAAATATAATTCTATCGGGACGCAGATAGTGGCCACTTCGAGCATATTTAATGGTGTCGTCATACTTCTCACAAAATGAGGGAAGAACACTTCAAATTTCGTTACAATATGTTTATTAGTGTTAAGACGGTTAAAGAAATTCCGGATTCGGTAGCGAGTGGGATACTTTCATATAAGTAATACATTTGAAGCAATTTTATTTGGTATTATACTATTTTTATTGTTATCATTCAATACCTTGATGTATTAAAATGGTACTGCCAAAGTTCATGTCGTCCGAATGTGCTGCTTTTATTCTATTTGTCACTCTATATACATTAGTCTCCGTAGATAATGCAAAACATTTCACAATATAGGCTCCAGAATGTTCCTACCAATTTCTGAATAGTCCTGATATACCACAATGAGATTATCGTATCTTTGCACTGCAACAAAGGTTTTAAAAGGACATCGCTACATCCAGGATTAAGAGGTTTTTGAGGCAGGGATGGTTCCCATGTGCCACAGATTTCGCGGGATGTCTGCTATTTTGTAGTGTGTGAAGAAAATTCAAACCGTACAGGTGTAAATCCGGAATTTTTAATTCAGACAAACAGAACACGGGAAGTTTGCAATAATTTATGCTAATTTAAGTTTCCCACACAAGCACATTTAGAATGTTTGAAGATGATACCTCCATGGTCGTTCCTTTGCTTGAAAATCTAAATATATCAATTATAAAACAAAATACATAAAATAATTGCTACTCTGAATTTCCGTTTCTCATTCGCCGCTGAAAAATCCCAAAAGTATTATGTAATGACAGGCTGTATTTCATTGTGGTTAACTGTTTTAATCCGTAGCACAATGCTATTTTAATCCTCCCCCCCCTCATAATGTGTGGGAATTGTAAAGGTACGAAGCATTCACCAAATAATGTTGATACGTGTATAAATAAAGCATGTCCACGGTTTTCATTTTTGTTTATAAGTAACAATTGAATTAATATTTTTCATATTTCAAATAATTATTGCATAACTACCTGAACATGAACAAAATAATTATTACTATTGTCAGTTCCTTCCACCAGTCGTATAAACTCAAACTGGGAGAACCATTTGCATATTTTACTACTAAAATAATAATTATAATCGGAACTAATGCAGAATAAGGGCACGATGAATTTCAAATCTAATGTCATAAATTTAATAAAGAACAAAAATAAACACGTTTCGGCCTTTTTATTCCACATATTTCTTCCCTATACCCTCACATTTCACTCTGCATTTCTATACAGTCATTACTGGCTGTGTGTAGAACATAAGTTGGAAATGAAAAATCAGGCTTAAAAAATTTGGGTTACGGATCTTCCGTCTTCCAGGCTAACGCTCTACCAATTGAACTACCGCGTTCTCCTTCAAGCACGGCAGAACTAACTTTATTATTATTATTATTATTATTATTATTATTATTATTATTATTATTATTATTATTATTATTATTATTATTATTATTATTATTATTATTATTTTGGTTTTGGTTTTTGTTGTTGTTGTTGTTGTTGTTGTTTTTAATTCCCGTTTTTAATGCTGAGTCACCACAGGCGGTCCAACTTAAATCTGATTCTACATACTGGGGATGCCTTCAAAAGCGTACTCTAACTATACCATGGAATAAATATTTCACAGTTGAGAAACCTTAAGGAGATTTCCGGGTATATATAATCAGATGAGGGAGGTTCGCGGTGAAGTGCTAGGAGGAGGACACGGTAACTCAGTCGGTAGAGTGTCAACCTGGAACTTTGGAGATCTATGGTTCCATTTTTTGAAGTTTCATGCTTCATGCTTCATTTTCATATATATATATATTCAAATCGAGTGGGACTACTAATAGACTGTTCTGCTCTCCTTTCGTACATGCACGACAAACTTTACCTACATCAATCTGCAACGTAAGTGATTAGTTGTCAGCTAATCTGTTTCACAAGTAGACAATTTAATTATTGAGTGTGCACTTGAGGGGGGGGGGGATGCAATGGTGCACCTATAATGTCTGTGGTGTTGAAAAGGTACAAGCCCAAATCTATCTAGAATGCCCTCAGGAATTTTTTGTATATTGTTATGGTCAGGTACTAATGTTGGTGTTGCAGCGGTCTGGTAGGTTATTTTCTTCTTATTACTCTGTAGTGATTGTACCTTCTTTTCCAATTTCTATACTTACATTTTCTTTCAAAGATTTAATTAGGTAACAAATAGAAGTTTTGATGTTAACACTTTAGTATCACTGTCCCATTATTTAACTAAATCATAGTTTCCAAATTGGCTTGTGCTATATTATATAAAATGATAGTACTCAATTAAATGTTTTCAAAGTGTATTATACGACGTAAAATAATGATTCCGATATTAAGGTTTCAATAAAACTCGTATTTTTTACCGATATAACTTTATTTTAGATAAACTGCTATGTTGCACATATTTTCCATACATTTATATTATTTACACGTAATTTAATTCCATTACACCAAGAGCACATGTACAGTGAGGTTACCTGACTTACGAATCGGGGGCGCAGCAGATGTCAACCGCGTACTAACTGTAGGTTTTTATATAAGATGATTGAGTGAAAGAGAATGCCTGATGCGCTTAACTCTGCCGGTATAAATAAATACACCAACCAAAGTAGTTAAAAGAGCTTAAAATAACAAACCTAGTAACCGAGGCCGCAATGACTTGTACAATTAAGAACAAAGACAATCTTACTCATCTCTCTACAGTAGAGGTGGTCCTTTAATAAGATCACGCTCTGCCTAAGCTAGCTGATTTCAGTGATGAGGAAGCACCATTAGCCAGGGGCGAGTTCATACCCCTGCTATTTTGTTCTCCATGTCATAGGTATGTTGACAAATACTCACTCATGGAACTTATTTTGTTTTGGACTGTACCCTTGTTACCTTATTACATTCTTTCTCTTCTTTCTACACATAAGCAAAAGAGCTGGGAGAGGAATGTTACACAATGAAAGACCATTGGCGGCTCGCGGCAGCATAAACCCAGAGTGTACAACTTTACTGCAGCTACTGTTAGTGTTGAAAATAACCGTGCACAACTTTACTGTTAATATTGCCATTATTGAATATAGGCCATGTACAACTCTGCTATTGTTACTGCTATATATAGGTCACCAGATTTTATAGTCTTAATAGTTAAAATAAACACTCATACATGTCCAAAACAGAGAGAGAAAGAAACAATTTAAAAATATATCATCATAATGCACGTATTTTAACAGAAATGTCGTTCTTCTGGTTTTCATAGCAGCAAACTTGTCGACGACTCTTTTATTAAAGTCCGGAATCCGAAGGATAAAGTCTTTCTCTATTAAAGAAAATTAAAAAATAATATTTTTAGTGAAGCACATAGTTTCACAGAAAAATTTATATCTTTGAGACTTAAGAGTAGAAAAATATATTTTAGCCTGCGATGTTGACATAGAAACGGTAATTAGGGTTTTAATATCTTTATACACTAACCTAAAGTTTCTTCAAATTCAGCTGATTTAATGAATTCAAGTAAACTCAAACGTCCGATATATTTCAAAATTCTTCTTTTCCATAAAGGTCTGTCAACTCTAACCTTGGTATTTTGACTTACAGGATGGTATATATTTGCAAAATATCTTTAAAATTATCTTCAGTGAATTCGTTGCAGTATTCTTTAAGTTTACGTGAAAGAAGTAGAAAGTGCTGCTGAAGGATGTGCATTAAATTTTAATCTGTCATGAGTTTGTTGTACTATAACTCATAAATCTTTAGCATCTTTCCTTTTCTCTTGCATAATACAATGTAAAAATTCTTTTCTTGGTTTTTGTGATTGCGTCTAGAAATGTGACAAAAACTGTGCAAATATGATAATAATACGAAATAAAAACTACACTTTCTGACTCATTTTCAAACTCTTGTCATATTGAATACTTTAAAAATTAAAAACATTAAAAATATTAGTCTTATTTAAATGTTTAAAATGTTAATTAAATTAATAAATCAAGAGATAACTCTCAACACTACATATAATAAAAGTAATACTACACGTTTAACGGGTACAGAGAATTAAAGCGACAAATCACATTTTAAAGTTTTCAAATAAAATTTTTCTTCTATTGTCAATAATTACTTGTATAGAATAAAAAAATCCGCTCAACATCGCAAGATGTTATTAGGAGCAAATTGGAAATATATAAATGATTACTATTGGATTCAGGCTCATGCTCACCGAAACTTGTCGCAAGCTTCTCTTTCCACACACAAACTTACCTTCTAATTCACGGAAGAAATATTTTGTGAAATCAGATTTAGTAAATGAAATTCAGAGAAATTACAAGTAACAATTTAGGGATGTGCAAAATCCGTTTCTGAGACAACTGTAAGCGAATGGATGAAAAGGGAATAAAATATCATAAATATGACCGAAATAGAAAAATGACAATAGAAACTAAAAAAATCTCAAAAGATTTATATGCCCAAATATAAAGTGTCTAATAGATTAGGTGAAATAATACTTATTTTAGGTTTGCAATGAAAATAGCAATAAATATATAAATAAATAAATAAATAAATAAATAAATAAATATGATAATTCATATACAGTCGAGCCAATATATAAGTTTATTTCTTTTCTGCGCACTCGTTACTTCCAGTTGATTGAGATTATTTTACCGTTACGAAAGGGCAAACATTACGCAGAGGAAATTTAACACATTTTCTGTTTGTAAACCTTATACCTGCTGCTATTGTCTTCTTGAACGTTCCATTAGGAAGAATAATTTTTTATTTTTCAGGATTTGTTTGCTGTTGAATAAAATTTTAGGCTTTCCCCCAGATTAATGCTTGAAGCGCTGAGATCAGTCCGGTTTATAGTGCACAGTTGTGAGAATGTGACAATCCAAGATATTTGCAGGAAAATATAACAATTTGATGCTAATAAAACAGTTAAAATCTTCCGGGCTATTTTGCCGTGTCCATGGCTTAATATGCTACCATAGCTTTCTCCAAGTACTGCGGTTGGCATCATCAGTGGAGTGAACAGCACCCGAATTTTAAAAGACGACAATATAGATCCGTTTCTGTCATGTTTTAGAAGGTCGATCAATATTACGTATGTGGCGGAGGTGGTGAGGAGGGAGATAGGAGGGGAAGTTGTTTGTTTTTAAGAACTGGTTTCCGTATGCTACAATGAGCTACAATATTAAACATTTTAAACAATGGACCACAGCAAAACAGTCCGGAAGATTTGAACTGTTTTAATTATAACACCGACCGTGAAAGCCTAAATAGTACTAAAATGCGTTGCGTTGAAACTGCGTCTCTGCCTAATATTCCGAAACCTTGAACCGAAGTACACAGAAGTCATCACTGCAACAGAAAAGTAAAACATGAAGTATAACAATACTGTTTCACGCAACAGATTTCTCCTACTGCAAATTAAAGAAGAACGTAAAAATAAGAAAGAGGAAACAAAAGCAAAGTTGAAAATAGAACATTGGACACATAAAGAACGTGAGTGAAGAAAGTGAATTAATCTAGCAGAGCACAAAAACAAAGAAAGCCACTATAACAAGAAGTGAAAGAAAAACTATAGAAATAGGGACAGTTGTGCAAGAGAATGTTAATCAAAATATGAACGCACTTAAAAAGCAAGAAATGAAAACTTATGGCGTTGTGAAGTCCTAAATATGCATGGACGCCATTACAGAATCGGTAAAACAAGACACCAGCATCTTGACGAAGAACGATGTGATAGTAATCTGGGGTGAAACCAATGATATTAACAAAATCAATACTGAGCATTGTCAAAGTTATTTATAGATATTTGTATCAAGAAACGCGCACACAAATATTATAAAATGTGCACTCTTCACAGATATGGTATCGATAGGAATTCTTGTGCAAACAAAGAGATTATAGTATACAACAGAAAATTGTGCTAAACGATGAAATTATACAGTTATGTATATAGTTAAACCAAAACTCAAAAGGGATATTTTCACTAGACATTGGTTTCCACGTGAATTTCTTCTTGATTAGTTTTATTTACCGTCGCTCTGTAACATTTCAGGTCACCAGCGTCAATTCAGGGCGTGAAACATTTGCTCAGAGATTTCTTCTTTTAGGTTTGAAGTTCTTTTTCATGCTGTAAATGTACGACACCCACGGCTTTTCTTCCCTTCCGAAGGAAGGCATTCTTACGATTTTTACTCCAGAATAAATTAATCCTCACTGGACAGGATTTTATCCGCGATCTTGGATTAAAGAGGCAAGTATGGTTACCACCACACCACCAGGACTGTCTTGCACATGAATTATACCGGAAAAGAAGAAGCAGCAAAAGAAATAGGAGATGCTATTAAAAGTATTCTAAGAAAAGGAAACGAGGAATACATAATACTGTAGTGGAGATATGCCGAAATCACCTCGCAACCAAGGGAGAAATTTGAATCGGCCCATGGAGAAACAAAACCATTGAAGAGAGCTTCGTTAAGAACAAAGAAGATTCCAATTCTATTTAGGTATTTTATTTATTTATTTTCCCAAATATACTTTACAAGAAAATGCAGATACCACCAGGATAAGTAATCATACAATTTTGTGTCTTAGAAAGAAAATATTTGAACTAGATACTCATATATTGCTCAGAAATTATTACAAAATGTGGATGTTCTTTATTTCATCAAACAATTGACTGCAGAAAAAACGAGATTACATAAGATTAAACTTTTTGAATTTGCAAGTTCATTTACCGGAAATCCTATAAACATGAAATTTGTGTTACATAAATTAAAAATCATTTAAAATATAAAGTGAACAGACTAACCAATTTCCTAAATCTAGAAAAGTCATTTGAGCACGCAGTAACACAAATAAAATGTTCTGAAATCGGGATAATAGTAGTTTGTATATACAAACTACCTGATGATTTTTTAAAAACTTTCCTTGGACGTTGTGATGTACATTTAAATACACTAAAAAGTGCAAAGAAGCCACAAATTCTGTGTGCTTATTTAAAAATAAGCTTCCTAACTAATAAGAGCGCTGTGTCAGAATTTCCAATACTACTTTTTCCCACAATTTGGTTAAAACTTTCATAACTGCCTCTCGCATAACATTCACAGCCCAAACATGTTAGACCAAATAATAGTTGACACTGGTTGTTTTCCTTATAGATCTGATAATATGTACTTAGGTATTTCAGACCACAGTGCAATTTTTCTTCTCCTATGTGTAACGAAAAATGACCATGCATATATCAATGTGTCAGTCAGTTACAAAATCAATTTTAGCAAAGAAAATATTGTTTTAGATATTTTCTTCAGACCGAAAACTGGAATTGGGTAATGAGCAAACATGATGTGAATTAAAAATCTCTAAAATTCGTGAATATTGTCAAATATTACTTTGGCGTTGCATTTCCTAATAAAAATGTATAGTATCACCTAAAAGATTGGAAAAACTAATGTGAATAACAAGGGGAAAAATAATTTCATATAAGAGGGAAAGAGATTTATACAAACTTTGTAAACTTACAAATAATCTTGCGATCTTAAATGGTACTCTAGTACAGTAATACCTTTAGAAATAAAAGGATTATACACAAGGCAACATGTAATTACAGCCCTGATTTTCTTGCAGTAGCAGAAAAGAAAAGCAATGTGGGAAATTTTAAGAGATATTAGTCAATAGTATTCATCAAATTGCACTAATATTTAGCACCTGTTTTTCAAATGTTATAAGAAATGTTGGCATTTGAACATCACATGATCACTAAACTAGCTATCAACAGAAAGAAAACAATAACACGATTTGCCTAACTCCAGTGACCCCATAAGAAATGCTCAAAGTAATTTCTAATCTAAAAAAATAACTTTACATCTGGTATTAAAGGTATAACGTACGTTGTTTTTAAAAGTGTGCACTGTTATTAATGAAGCCAATGATTCAAATTTGTAATTCATCGCTCTCCACGGGTCAGTTTCCACAATTATTTAAGATAGCAAAGGTTAGATCGATATTTAAAAAAAGCTGAAAGAACAAATATATAAAACTACAGGCGTATTTCTCTATTATCAATTTTTTCTAAAATACTTGAAAAAATCATGTACAACTTACTCATTCTATTCCTAGAATCTAGTAAAACGTTATCAAAACTTCAATTTGGGTTTATAAAAGGAAAGGAACAAGTAATGCATTACAGCTAAGTAAATTTTTCAATCAAAACATAACAGGGAGCACGCAGTGGACATTTTCTTAGATTTAAGTAAAGCGTTTGATATAATATATCTTGAAATCCTAATCTACAAACTGGAATACTTTGGCACAAGGGGAATAACAAAACATTGTTTATTTTTTTATATAAGCAACAGATTGTCGGTCGTTGAAATCAATTCTGTGAAATTAAATTCCATTGTCATGAGACATGATGAACATCTAGGGCCAACTCTGGTCATGTGCTTTTCCTTTTATATAATTTTAAACGACCTTCCCTTGAAGTTGCCTCAAACCATAATTGTGTTACTCGCTGATGTTACAAATATCATACTTAATGGCACCAATAGAAATTATTTTGCAATTAAAATTACAGAGACTTCAAGCAAATTGGAACAATGGTTATTGAATAATAAACTGAAATTAAATGTCAACAAAAGTGCATTTATGCAAAATCTTCGGCATATACCCAGATTATTTTCAACCACATTACAATTCAAGATGTAGAGCATAAAATTTCTGTGTGTGGGTATATGGAATGACACTAATTTGTCAATCCATATACCATATATGCTCCACCACGTAGTGTGTCGGTCCTGGTGGTGTAATGGTAACCATATTTGCTTTCTGAACCCAAAATCGCGGGTTCAAACCCGGCCAGGATCGATGGATTTTTCCGGGCGTAAAAAATCCTAAGTATTGCTTCCTTCGGAAGGGAAGTAAAGCCCTGGGTCCCGTGTCGTACATTTACGGCACGAAAAAGAACCTCAAGCCTGAAAGAAGAGGCCTCTGAGGAAAATTTGTCGGCCGTTTTACGCCCTGAAAGGAATAGGACGCTGATGACCTGAGATGTTAAAGAGTGTCCATAAATAAATCAATGAAAAAACTACACAGTGTACATAGCTTCGAAATTATGTCCTCTGTGTTATGCATTTAGAATCCTGTCAAAAACATTCTATTGAAACTTTAAAATCAGGGTACTATGGACAGGTATATTCACTTCTCTCGCATTTCATAACTGTATAAAAAGTATTATTAAAATCTAAGCAGAACTTAATGTTATAAAAAAGAATTGTAAAACTATGATGAATTTAGCAATTCGACCAGAAATAAAATAAGTTCTCAATGAACTTAGAATATTATCATTCTCTTGCATATACATATTTTAGGATCTTATGTTCCATTCGCCCAAACATTGATTTCTTCCAGTAAAATTCCATTTTTCACAAGTTGAATATGTGAACATCCAACAAAATACAATTCAATTTTTCATAGCATTACTAGGTCCTCATGGGGTGTCACATCTTAGCACAATTTTTATAATCATCTTCCACATCACATCAAACCGTTTAAAAAATCAGTAAAACAAATTTCGCTAACTCATATGCATTTTGTATGGGTGAATTTTTGCGACTAAAAATTATAATTCTAAATTAACTTTTAAGTCAATAGTTCTTAGTAAAGATATTAACCTGTTTTTTATTAATGTTTTATGTACTGGAATATAATGGAAGAGGAGAAATCCACCATATCATTACATGATCACACATCTGAGACTACGCATATATTTTAATTAAATTTTTTAAATTATAATATTATAACAATGCACATGCAGGATCAAGATTATTGCATTTTATTATATTATCAAAAATTTGCGTTTAATTTTTAAACATAATGATGCAATTATTTTTAAATTCTAACGGCTAATAAACAACTCAACTCAATGCTCAGAAGATGTGGTAGTTTTGAGGAGAAAGGATATTTTCTTAGTCTTAGTCTTTCATTGATAGAATAAATGCGTTACGTTTTAAAAATGAGCGCACAAACGCCTTCAAAAAGGCGTCTAAATATGTAGGATTGGCCGTTGCGTGGTCAAGCGCGGGAAATCGTTTATAACGTTGTAAAATTCTTAATAACGACAAATAAGGATTAAAGGTTGTCTTATAACGTTATTGAATCAGCAAGTGTGACCATAGGAGCTTCAAAATCGTAAATAACATTTAGATAGAAATGAGTCCATTTTGACTACAAGAAGTTAATATTTTCGACATGAAAAGCAAATCTGCGGAGCGTAAGAGGAAATCCATTATGACATGTGACTATCATGATAACATGAATTTTGAACATTTTAATACATAGCTTTGCAATCAAATTATTTCAAACCTCCCTTTCAATACATTTTTTGTTAAGGAAAGCCCCAATTATTACAATGTGCCACTTCCAGAAACCAATTGTAGCATCCCTAAAATCACAATTCTTGAATGGCTTACATATGATGCCAAAGAATTTAACTTTGATTCTAATTTGCGGAAAGCTGACCTCATCCTCCTAGTCAAACAAATCCATACAGAAAAATACTACATAATAGACAAAGCGCTCCAGGATACTATAATATCCTTCCTTTGCACCTCCCACCATATCATGTAGATCTTAATCCAATGGAATTAGTTTAGTCAGATATCTGTGATATAGTTAAAAATTACATATACGCTCATGGAAATTCATTAAAAGATAGTTGAAATAGGTTAATGGAACTTTTCGAAAACCGCACCGCCCAAAAGTTGTCAAAATATTGTGAACTTGTGCTTAAAATTGAAAAGGAATGCTGGAAAAATGATGCCCAATTAACCATTTCATAAATAACCTGATTATTAGAGAAGATGCTATCAGCAGCAAAAGAGTTTCCGACACGGACTCTGACGGGAGCATGGTGAGTAACCCAAAACTCTTTTCAATCAAGTACAGCAATTCGTCAACGATTAAGCAGAAACAATTTAATGTTTTCTGTTCCTCATATTATAAAGAATACTTTTGGGTGCCTTAATTAATAAATAAAGAATAAATGAATAAACTATTTACTCTCACTTCCATATTCGATCACGTTTAGCACTAAAGTATATTGAAAGAGATTACAGAGAGGTGGCTTCTCTCTCTCTCTCTCTCTCTCTCTCTCTCTCTCTCTCTTGGGCGTACACTTTATTCCAGCATTCATTATGCATATCATATCCAATAACACAAATAAGCAACTGAATAGTTGTAATCTTATTTCCAGAGCTAAAGTCCCTCAAGGTATGTAGCGTACTGCATACCTTGAATTGCTTTTAGATGTTGAATTATTTCTTCCTGATGTTCATATGTAGCATTAGCATTTATATTTCTAGATTAAAAATTCCACCTTATAGATCGATGATTTTCTTTACTTACAATCTCTTCTAGAAGCTTAATATGGTGTGGAGAAATATAAAAATATGTTCAAATGCTCTTAAGATTACAAAAAAATACATGGGCACTAGGATTAGCATAGCACAACTAAGTTAAGTTTATAGGTGTAAAAGTGTACATTGGCTGCGTGAGTTGTTTTTTTTCCGGCTAGTCTTTGAACACCATAAGAAAAGTCACTCATAAATGAACCTTCATCGCGAATCTTAAAGATCAGTTTATTGGATTTTTTTTTTTTTTCCATGAGCATTAAGCTGGTCAACGATTGTTCTCATGATTGACATAAAGCTGTTTAATTCATTTAGCAAGAAGAGTCTTCATGAGCAAGTGGAACAATAAATTCCCAGTACCTTTCTATGTGCTTATTATTAACAATGTATTTATTTACCTCAACCATCTGATTAGTGTATGACGCCTCAATCGTTTCACTACATATTATTTCTAATAAGTAAGTAATTTTATTTCTTATCCAACCTCTTTATGACATACTTTAAACACATCTGTTAAAAATGGCATTTTGAATGGATTTTGAGGATTGCTTAAATAATGTCGATTATCCTAAAATGATCCTTGAACCAATATAAAATTTAGCACTTAAATTAATCAACCCTCGAAATACAGTGTTTGGATATGTGTAGGTGTATCGCCAGTGTCCACCGCCCTATGGTTCCTCGGTAGTAAAATCAAACTCTGTTCTTATGGAATTCATACGTAAAAAGGCCTACGGTGGTGACTGCTTAGAGTCAGTTCGAAACATAAAACAAATATGATACATACCTGTTCTCACTCATCTTATAATTGTAAATCTCTACATTTTTTCTTACGTACCGTAAATTTTCATAGCGACACACATTCGAAGTCTTTTTTCCTTTGCGACCATTGGAAGAAAACATTGAAAATTAAAAATTGGATATTCCATCTCCAAGTATTAATTTGAGTCATACTGTGATTTCGAAACATTTGGAAGTATATACGGGCTTAATACTGAGTTGTTTAAAAGAGTATTGGTTGGGTAATATCTTTTATTCAATGTTGTAATACAACAGACAGTGTGAATAAATTAAATAAAATTTTCCTAAAAAAAAAAAAAACATGCAATGAGAGAAAACATTTCCATTAGTGCATACATCTAATAGTTCTAATGGAGTAGAGGCTCCAACTACCGCTTCTTCTCACCTCCCTTCGGGCGTAAAAACCCTAAGTATGGCTTCCATAGGAAGGGATATAAGGCTTGATCCCGTGTCGTAGATTGAGGGCACGTAAAAGAACCTCAAGCCTGAAAGAAATTTATCGACTCGTTCATGCCTGAACTCTGAATTAAGTGGAACGCTTATGACCTGAGAGGTTTAAAGAGCGTTCGTAAATAAAGCAAATAAACTATCAAATGTCATAAACTTACCGAGACTTCGGTTTGCAGCGCAAACACAAAGCGGATACATTTAAAGAACCTGGTATTTTACAGTATCAAAGAATGTGAAGATGATAAATGGTAAAAAAAAAAAAAAAAAAAAAAAGTCAAACTTATGTTAAACTGCAGCACCATCTGTAATATTATACTTGTATTTATTGTGCGATACCTTATACTTACAGTATTCTGCAAGTCAATTGTATTTTTAATGTGCAAATATCTACAAATTGTGTATTACCTTTAATTAATTGTTACATAATAATTTATAAGCTGAAGTACAGATTAATGGACGTTAACGGTTATTGTTTTCCTTCTGTAACTGAATTTGGTTACACGTGTTTGTATCTATCTTCCATTTCAATGTAAGTGTACCCTAACCATGTGAATATTATGTACTTACTTTAGAAGGTATGATTTTGTCTTTGTAGGACTGTGTATAATTTTTAGATACATTGTATTGCTTTTGTCTATAACAATAACCTGTTGTAGATTGTTGGTGTTTTTGCTTTTGCTGCTGTTGCTATAGATGCATATTTGCAATAGTGAACTTTAGTTGCGATATGCGTAAAATTAAATTAATTTATGATCTTAATAAATTTAATAAATTTAACAACTTTATTAATTTTTATACCTAATTTAAAGGAAGAATTATATCTTTAAATGAACAAATGACTGGTATAGAAAGATAAGATTCCTTACAGTTTTGGCCATGAAGATTTGAGAAATTAAGGGCAATTTGTTATCCTCGCTGCACTATCAGGGGTATTATTTTTAATCAATGGAAATTAACCTTACTATTCACTGTAGCTTAACATTGACGTTAAAGACTGGCCATTGACATTTCCCCAATTTTCTTCTATGCTCCTTATATATAACCAATCCTTTTGTTTCTCCTCATTGGTACCTTAGCACTGATTAACTTTTGACTCCATGCAATTATTATGGGTTAATTTGCATGTTTTAAAATTAAAACGTTGGGTACATTTACTATTCAATGGAAATATTGGCAGCTATAATTTTGCAAACAGGTTTACCAACAAAACAGGTTAATATTTATTAGAGTAAACTTAAATTTCTACCACGTAATTATAGATTTGGACTTAAATAAGAAATATAATGCTTATTTTTATCATTCCTCAATTAATGAACTTAAATCAGAATATAATTTAATTGTTTATTTTATAGAGTAAATATATTTTGCAAACGTTGGTGTGAGCGTATGTCAAGTTAACATTGTTCTTGGAAACTGTCATGGATATAGCAAGTATGGCGCCCATGATATACACAAAATTTGGATTTGCCATATTTTTCTTTGTGTTCTGGAGTGGAATGTGGTTAATTCACCTAATTGCTATAATATATGGGTGAGTTTAGCATTATTCTTTTCTGTACAAAATTGGAAAACGCAAATGTTATGTTACTGTAAAAATCATACATATGATAAAATGAATGTGGAATTAAATATATGCTTCAACATGCTGCATATATAAGCAATATCGTAATTCTGTTTGACATGCTGATTAAACTGACTGTCAGGCTTTAGTTATGCATTGATTCTACTATCAGAAAACTGTTCAAAACTGATGGTGGCTCGTAGGCTGTGTAGAAGGGCCTCTTTTTATAGACTGCGGAAATAAGAAAGCTTTGTATAATGAAAAGTTTAAATAAGGATATATCCATACATGGGATACTAATTAGTAAACGATTAATTGTTTGTGTAACTAATGATTTTAACTTAACAACAGTCACAAGCACTGAAGCTACATTGTGCAATGAACTGAGGGAAGAAACCCCACTTAATTTTTCAGCTTGACCTAGAATAATTATGATGCATTTTCCCTCAGACTGATGCCCTAATCAAGTAGACCATGGAGGTATTTTTTCCGAAGATTATGTTTTATATCATTTAACCACTACCTTTTCCTTATATAAAATTAATGTTTAAAATATTTTGTATAATATGTTGTCAGAGATCATTCATTACCTAAATTTCAATGAGGTAAAGATGTTCCACATAACTCTGACACTGCTGTTCTATGAAGTGCACAAATGTTATATTCTGTATGTTGGCCTCGTCGGAATTCTCGGTATATTTCTGGATACTAAGTCCGATAGATAAAAACGTCAAACTTCACTAGGTGCATCCCACAAGTAGAACATTTTAAACTTCTGGAATAACATTCTCGTCTTTTTGTAATTACAAATAATTGCAAGATTTGGCAAAATCAAGGTAAAAATTCCAAATAGTTCATCCAGTGCTTAGAATTTTGTTAGCATTCAACATTTTTGTTACTTATGACTTGTGCCGCTAGATTACATATATTTTGCTGGGGTTAAAGGAAATTTGCCACCACTACAATGATTTGGAACTTATCAAAATGAAATTCATATTAAATTCATATACCACACACTAACCTAAACCTAACCTCAAGTGAATCCTAGATACTGTACGACCAAGTGATTTACTGCAGCACACTTTTTCCTGACGGTCTCTAATTGTATCCTTTTCTTAATTGCAAACCAAATAAATACAGTAGTAAAAAAAAAAAAATGGAATTCCTAATCATTTCACACACACAAATGTAGACATAATCTCTAGTGAAACCTAAAAACTGGTGAACCCATTGGTTTATTACTTTTGTTTTATATTGACCTAATCACCTGTTATATTATGTAAGTTTAAACTGGCTCCCATACATGGAAAGGAAGTTTTTTTGATTTATTTAAGGACACTCTTTAACAGTTCAGGTCATCAGCGTAAAAAAAGGAAGTTTGAAAGTGCAATGCATATATTGAAGTTTCATTAAAAAAATATGGTTTTGCAAAGCAAAGACTATCTTTTACTCAGTGAAAGTTAAGATTAAGATATGAAGTTAATGTTCAATATTTTTGTTGTCTGACTTCCTGACCCATGAGTTCCCTTGTGCCTAGTACTGTTCTCAACCATGTCTCCTTGAACTCTCAGAGTGATATGATGCTGTATTATCATGCTGAAAACATAGTGCTAAACCACTCCTCACATCTTTTATTGTAGGGTCAATGAAATAAAATATTTAAAAATGTCAATATAACAATATTATTTATTAACCAAGAGGAGTCTACAAGACACTTGTAAAAACTTGAAATTCCTCCATACTGTCATAAGAATTACTCTCACACCAGACTGAAGATGTTTTGAAGTAAATTTGTATACATGTTCTGCTTGTGCACAAAAGACTCATAAGCTACTCCTATTTTCCTATCTCTGCATCTAGCTCTGTAAAGAAATGGGCCAGTAAGTCAGACAACCACAGTCTGTACTTAAGAACATAGAATAAGTAAGGATGTACTAAGTTGTGTTACATTAATATCTTTAGGGCATTTAAATTGTTTTAAGTATATAAAACACATACTAAAAATCTCATTCATATAGCAAAATCATTTAAACTGCAATACAGATAACACAAGCAGTACATTTTATATTTTGTCAGTGATTCCCATATTAGATATGTTTCTTAAATTATTGCACCCTATTTGAACACTACAGTATTAACATGTGAATTCATCACATCTTGCTGCATAGATATTCTATAAGTTCAGATTTAAATTTTTCCCTATTATCATATGATAATTTGAGAGTAATTGGTAAAGCAATATGTATTCTGATACATTTTTACTTAATAATGTTTAACGCTCATTTTAACTACTGAGGTATCATGGCTGGTGGACACTGGTGATAAATGAGAGGAAATAATAAATTAGGCAAGGATTTTTTTTAAGAACGGAAGCATTTCAGACCTAAGTTTTAAGGTACCTCACCCATTTGCCAGTTAAGAGGACTGAGGAAAGCCTGGAAAAAACCTCAGTTAGGTAGGATGATCTTGGCGGGAATCAAACCCCAGACCACCTGTTCACGAGTCTGTGCCTTAAAGACTTTGGCCACGTATGGTAGTCTATTGTGAAAAAATTGAAATAAACTTCTTTTTGATAATTAAGATAAATTTGCAATGGTCCTATGCAGATTACACTTTTCTCTGCTGTTTATGGTATGTATTTGTATATTTTAAATGAACTGATCTTGATTTTTAAAGTAAAAATTCTTAAGAGAAAGTGCTGAAAAGAAATTGCTGACATTTTTATTTTCGAGATAGAGCTTTATTTAACACAGATATTTATTTATACCATATATTATTTGTATTGCTTTCTTTTTTAATTTGCTATCAATTGAGTTTCCTAAGAATATTAAACCATATTATATAATCAAAGAGAAATATGTGCAATAAGCTGTTTTGAGTCTGGCTTCAGAACTAATATGATACACTGAGTGAAGTGCGCAGGGTACTGATTTTAATTTTGTCATTCTACTTAAGGACTATACTTGTATAGTATATCACATTATTAGTTACATGTAATGTGGAATCAGGTGAGTTATGTGCTATGAAGTTCATGATTGTTGTTTTATCTAGATTTAATGATAATTTGTTAGCATTGAACCAATTACACATTGTAATAAGCACATAATTAACTTTTTCCACAATATTATCAAATTTATTGCTAAAATATATTACACTGATAACATCAGCAAATTAACAGTAGTAGTACCTATGTATTTAATGGCAATGAGAGAGAATTCATATAAACTAAAAAAGGAAGTGGATCAAGAATACTGTGTGCTTGTTAATAAAGAATATACTTGGACTGAAAGCTTAACATTAGAATAGTATACACTTTATTCCATAAAGTAGTGAAAGAAAGTATTTATATTCAATTTATTTCCGCTTAATAATACAACAAGCTTGACATTACTCTTTTACAATCACTCAGTCATACAAGAAATTATAACCATAGTCAATCTAGTAAATCTTCCCGAGTTGCTGTGTAACCAAGTGGCGGGAATAATTTTAACCTTGCAGTTACTCAACTATCAGCAACTTACATCTACAAAATTAATTCAATCAAAAACCAACTTAAATTCTGCTTCTGCCCGGTTTGGTTCCCCATTTCTTACTTATTTTCTTCAACCATTTTCTTGTAACCTTACCTAAATAATTCCCAAACTCCAAGATTTTCTGCCTTCTTTTGATATTCACCAACTTGTTTCCCCTTATCTGTATTGGTAAGTTATCCTACTTCTCAATCCTAAGTTTTGTTCTCTAAGTTTTGCACTACATTCCACAATTGTATAGCAGTAAATATCTTACATTCCACACATCAGACATTTCCTCTATATTTAAACCTCCTCTTATTCCTTTCAGTTTCACTACCCTAGTCTGGACCCGTGCGATTCTCTCCCTCATCCACTTGTCACCTTCATCCAGATAATTCTCTCTACTCCATATTCCATTCTTGCTAAGCCTAGTACCCAAATAGTTAAATTTATTAACCACCTCAATTTATGCCCCTTCCCAATACCATTTCTCATTCTTGCATAACTTGTTTCCATTCTTGAATGCCATTATTTTATATTTTCAAATATTTATTCCTCGTCCCCACTTCTTACAGAATTTAGTGATTACTTCAATTGATTTTGCTAGACCAATATTAGTAATTGATCCCACTCTCAAATTTTCTGCAAATAATAGTCCTAGAATCTCAACACTTTCAATTGTGGTAATGTGGGTATTAACTTTACTAATTTCTTCTAAAATATCATTAATAAATAAGTTAAACAGTATGGGGCTTATATTACATCCTTGTGTTTGACCTATTATGTTCAAATTATTTGGAGTAACCCTATGCTGGGCAATCTTAATAAATTGCTCATTTTCATAGTATAAATTTTGTAATGCTTTTATAAACTTATTGCTAACTCCTATTCTATTCAATTTTCACCATAATGCCTTGCACTTAATTGTATCAAACACCTTTTCAAATCCATAAACACCCTATATAGTCTCCCTCTTTTTCGGCCTAGATATTTCTCTACCATTGCTATAATAATGAAGACATTATCCACTGTTCTCATATTTTTTCTGAAGCCTGCTTGGAACTCGGATAATTCATTTTCTTGTTCTGCCCAATTTTGAAGCAGTTCTGCCAGAATGCCCATAAATAGCTTACCTAAGATCAATAATAGACTAATTCCTCTATAATTAGCTGGTTTATTTATATCACATTTTCCTTTAAATATTGGTATTACAATCGCTGTTCTCCAACCTTTGGGAACTTTAGTCTCTTCATATATTGAATTAAATATCTGTGCCAGTAACTTCTGTCATCATTCTGAACCCATGTCCTCCAGAATTCCCCTAGAATCCCATCAATCCGGCAAGCTTTATTTCTTATTATTTTTTTATTTGTTCCTTTATTTCATTTATATCAAGCTGTCTATCCAAATAATCTGTACTTAATATGTTTTTTCCTAATATCCAACCCCCCCTGGTGGAATATCTCCTCTACCGTAAAAGGTTTTTTAAAGTATAAACACCATTCCTCACAATTGATATTATTCTCATTTACTCTCCTCTTATATAATCTCTTAACTATCATCCACATTGCTTTATTATCATTTGTCCTTATTGCCTTCTGTATTTTCTTAATAATATTCTGACTCCATTCTTTCTTTTTTGCCTCCATGAGAGATTTATATCCCTGCCTTTCAATCATAGTGTTCTCTATTTCTGCCTATTCCCCTGTTTGTCTCCATTTCCTCAACTCTTTTTAATCTTTCCTTTTACCAATTCTACATTCATTATCATACCAAACCTCCTGTATCTTGTTACCCATTTCTCTCATTCTCATCTTAACCCCTGCTTGTTTGACCAACCTCTGTAAAATCTCCATTATTTCCCCTACCTTCATTAGAGTTTCTACATTGAGCTTAAATGATCTAAAATTAACTGTTGATGCTCTTATGAAGCTTAGTGCCCTTTCATCATTCCATTTATATCTCTCTATTTTATGTCCATATTTTTTAACTTGCACCACTTTCCTAAACTAATTTTGAAATTTCCATTTTAAGAGGAAATGACTGCTAGTACATACTAAATCCATAGTCTGGAAATCTATCAGATATTCATCTAATTCTAGTGTAACATATTCAACAATACTTTGACCATTATTATTTGCAAAAGTCAACTCGCCCCTAGAATCTTTCCCTCTAGTACCATTACAAATCACAAAATTATATTCATCACAAAAGTCCATTAACTTATTTCCTTCCTTATATATTTTATTTTTAGTAACCCTTTCCAACCTGTCTTCTTTCCCAGCATCATTTTCTAGGTCAACAAAATGTACTGAACCCTCTCCTTTTTTTTACATTAAAATCACCTGTTATGATAACATTTCTGTATCCATATTTGTTATACAGTACCTCCATGTTCTTTCCTAAGTTAAGTGACAAATTTGGGTTGTAGAACTCAGAAGTATTTGGTGGGTTATATACTGTGGCTAAACACACTTTTTCACTTCCACATATTTGACTAATTTCACACTATAGTACTGAATTATCCCCTAAATCCTTAAACACTTTCACGGGAAAACTTTGTGTTACAAACACACCATTTCTCTCTGACAACCACCCTTTCACTTTCTTCTTAGCACTGACTTTACTATAGCATTTGAAGCCATTGAACTCAACAGTTATTTCTGTTTCTAACCATAATTCCACTATGGTCAACACATCACGCCTCATATCTAACTGCATTTTTCCCTGTTTGAAACATTTCTTAACAAACCTTCAACGTTCCAGCATATAGCCACCAACTCCCCTTATACTCATCTCATTCTCTCAAATCTAAACTCATGGATCTTAGCTCAGCCCCTGGTCATCCTGTTCATGTCATGTTCCTCTCTCACTTCCATTATACTTCCACTCAGAGAAGACATAATACTTAAGCCGTTTTCCTCCATGTCCAACCCAGCAGTTGATCCCAAGGTCTACCTACATTTGTCTACTATAAGGTAACTCTCAGGTAATGTCATCTGGATTGCTCCTCCTCCCGCCTCTCTTACACTGTTGCCATCCCTTCTTTCTACTTCTTCTTATCGGTGACAATGATGCCAATTTTAGCTCCTACATGCCAGTTTTTTGCCTACCTTCCACTAACTAATTTCCTGCCTTCTACCATCTATTCATAAATCGAGTTCTCTCATGCATGCCTATTTCCCCTCTGTCCGGGCCTTTTTCATTTCTCTTAGAAGAACATCTCTCAGTTCTCTACCTTCCTTTCCATAGTCGTTTTCAATAAATATACGGAATCTTTTAACTTTTTTGGATTTTCTAAAATTGTACATTTAAATTTCATAGTAACACTTCACTATTACTAGTCTTGGCTTTGATCTCATTCTCCCAATTCTTAAAACATCCACAATTTCTCAGCCCACTAGTTGTAGGCTTAGCTTTTTTGCAAGAATTTCTTCTATCATTTTCCATGTCCATTTATCTCTTGATTCTTCAACTCTAAATATGATAATATTCATTTTCCTCTTCTTATCTTCAGCTCTCTCTGAATCAGTCACTCTTCTTTTGCTTTCTGTTATTTCTGCTTGTAGTTGTCCTACCAAATTTATCACAATTTAATTGACTACTTTTTTACTAATTTTGTCATCCATCCTTTTTTTGATCGCTTTTAAATCATTTAGGTCTTATGTGATGGTTTTAAGCATCCCCAGGATCTGGTTCATTTCCGGCCCTAAATTTAACTCGACTCTGCTCTCACCAACAGCAAAACTATCCTGTATCATATTAAAACAGGTAAGCCATCATTATGTTTTCCATCTGGTAAGGTATTTATACTATGAAATAACCCAGTCGACCGATATGACTCTAAGCTCATGCCCATTTTCTCCTTCCCAAGGATAGCTCTAGTAAACACATCCATCTCCCCCTGCCTGCTGTCAGCAACCCCCAGTATTTACATATAAGTAAAGGCTTTCAGATTATAATATAAACAGTAATGTTTACTATATTAGTAATAAAAATTCAGTTGGGAAATTTGAAAGAAGCAGTATGCTTGACATGCAAGTATATTTGTTGCACTTCCTTCTTTACACTGAAGAAGAGCCTAACAGGCTTGAAATATTTAACTTTTTTCATTATGCCTCTCTGTGTGTTACTTACCTAGTACACAACCTGATATATATAAAAGAAAAATAAAGTAACACCTTGAACAAAGTAACTAATAATAATGATTAAATCAGAAATAGAATAAAACACTCAAATATCTACAGATTATCGTGCACTATATTTTGAACTACTTGATTTCTCCAAAAGCAAGAAGACAAGTGAAGGTGGTAAAAATAAATATTGAATCCTGAAGGTTACATAATGCAAGGAAACAGATTAAATAAGCAACAGAGAGAGAGAATATAAATATATTAATATGTAAAATTTAAACCCGGTAGTATATGTGCTTTCTACAAAAAATATAACTGCCATCTCTCTATCTGTGAGAACTTTCAAAGCAATGAGTCACTAAGGCATCAATAAGTGTTAAATTAAATGCATCATCAAAATCCTTATGGTGAGACAGGGCATGTTCAGCAACCGGCAAGAGAGACTTGGTTTTAACAAAACATTTGTTCATATGAAGTGAAACAACAGTAGAAGGTAAACCAAGATAAAATGCTTTGCAAAACTTACAAGATAACATATATATGACATTCTTAGAAGAACTGGTAGTAAATGCAGAAATGTTAAATTCTCTGGATAAAATGGGGCTGCAGAATGAATGACTTGACATAATTAGTCCACAGGTTTTACATTTAGGTTGTTGGCAAGGATATGAACCTGTGACAGGGTGACGGGATGATGAAATTGGAAGGAGATAGGTTGCAGTGAAATATACTTTTAAAGTTACGGGCTGTTCTAAAAGTAAGGCAGGGTACAAACTTAGAAAAAATCACATAAAGATGAATTGTCACATTCTTTCATAATAGGTGTGATGCTGTCAATTCCAGGCATGTAAGTAGTAACAAGGTTAATGAAGTTTATCAGAAGTTTTAGGTTTGCATTGAAATGGTTTTACACTGGGTTGATACAGGTTTCTAACAGATTAGGAAGGATATTTTTGATCTTGGATATATACGAGAAATCATCAACTCTATTCATTTAGTAAAATGGTAACACTGTGAATATAAAGCAGTATTTTTGTCCTCTTTGATTAAAGTACTCTATGGTAGCTTTAGCACTTCCTTTCATAAATGAGGTAGCTAACCAATGTTCTGCTGCTACCACCATCTTCACTTTCTTTCATTTTCATCTCGGTAGTACCGTCAATGTTTTAAGCTCTTTCTTTTTAAATGTGATCTTCAAAAATCTCTTTCCTTAAAAAATTTTAATGGCATGTTTATTTTTTGTAGTCTCTTAAGCGATGATCTTTCCATTACCTTCTGTAGCCTCCAATCACCTGCGTCATTTCTACCTTCTTTGCATATCTGCATTCTCTACATGTTTGTAAGTTTTTACTGTTTCTTTTGGAATGAATCATTTTGCATCATGTAGAATATTGAAAGTAAATTGCTTGCGTACTAAACTGGGATGTATGAAGTCTCTGTTTTTTCCCTGCACAAGGACCGAGCTGGCAGCAGGAAGCACACAGCAGAGCTGCCCTCACTCAGCCTGCAATGCAATTGGCAAAGTACTTACTACATGCTTATCTTTTTCACAGTAGCAAAAGCTCCCCTAAACAAAGGAAACAGACACACACACAAGGAAATACACACACATAATACACACAGCAGAAATTAATGGAGTTAACAAACAAATAGTAGATAAAAAAATAAAAAGATTTAAAAATAAAAAGGAAATTAAACTAATCACCACACTCAGTTCTTCACTTAAAGAAAATGCTTATCATAAATTCACATATCACACTTATGTTAACCAAAAATTCCAAAAAATTTTCAAAAAGTGTAACATCACTCTGGCACCAATAAACAGATATAGTGTTGGTAAATTATTGAATCTAAATAAAATTATACAAAAAAAAAGAAGAAAGAAGAAAGTTCAGGTATATATAGAATTAATTGCAAAGATTGTGACAAAATATACATTGGAAAAACAAAGAGAAATCTGGGGATAAGATTAAAGGAACACTGGAGAAATATTAGATACAAACAAGTAGAAAAATCAGCAGTAGCTGCACATTTTTGGAATGAAAATCATGAAATAGAGAAGGACATAATATTACTAAAAATAATTCAACATCCGAAAGAACTTAATATATGGGAAAAAATTTATAAAAAAAATATGAATACAAACTTATTAATTTTGATATACTAGAAGCAGACAACACATTGTTTAAGTTCATTAACAGACCACCAGAGTAAACATAGCGACAAACAGACCTTAGCGAAATTGACTCGTCAGTCGTAGATTGGTTGACAAGGTGAGGAATGTCCCTCGCGAAACATGTCCCAAAATTACTTTTATAAGTGTGTTTGTGAAACTTCAAGAGAGTTTTAATATGATGACCTGATTTATAGTGTTTTACTTTAAATCAAAATAAGATTAACAAAAGTTTCGCTGTGTAGATTCTGACATTCTGTAAACATAAAAGGAAACAGAACTTCAGTAACCTTGTAGGGATGAAACTTGATCAATTTTGCAGCAGAATGTACTGATATACAACTGACCCTTGCTTGATGTGCTAACTTTGCAAGAGATCATTGTGTTGATTACTCTAATTGAGCAGCACTATCATCCATTTTTTCCTCTGTTAACACATAATGCTGTATCTTATATTGTCCAACATTGACCCTGTTGTTTTGAATTTAAGTACTGTATTATAAATCGTAGATCTGTCAGGTGCATGAACCCCAGAAAAAGTTTTGAAATTCTGCATGGCACTCAGAAACTGACTTATTTCTTAAAAATTTACAGCAAGTGAAAATGCACGGTTGTCTATATCTTTGAACCATGTCATGCAGAGAAATGAAATGCGGTAACAGTAAATTCTTTCTTTTCTGAACCTAAACATGCACTAACCAGCCTTAATAGCTGCAGTATGTGTTCATGATAATTGGGTTTGCAGCTGTAGCCTGCAAGCTTCAAACTCAATTCATGTACAGGCAAAAACAAGATAAATAGAGTCGATCTGTCTCTAGATTTAGTTCATTATCAATGCGGTTTACTGATCGCCTGTGGTGCCTCAGTAGTAAAAACAGGTGTTAAATACTAATGAAAAAAAAAATTTAAAAATTGCTGTAAAGTTCTTCTAAGTTGCCTGTTGGAAGTTGCATGATATCCTCCAGTTTACTGTGTGAGAAGATCTCTGGTTGAGTAATGAATTGTTAGCAGTAACAAGTCCTCACCCTGACACAAAACTTTCTGGTATTATTCTTTGTATGTTTAAAGATGTCCAAAGAGATAAATAATATATCTGGCATCTGAATACCATTGTAGTGTAGAATATGGATCATTCTTGCTACAAACAAACTACTTCAAGATAGTGTTGAACACATTTTAATATCTTTTCCTCTTCTATTGAAGTTTTTTTAGTCCCATAGGAAAGAGTGAATTCAACACATCCACAAGAAGTGTTTGATAATTCAGATATAAGTCAGTTATACTATAGAAGCAATTTATTTTGCAATGAACTTAGTTTTTCTGGTTTTACTATTTCACTCTTGTCAAATGTATTGCATATTTCCTTTATTTCATGAAATTAAAAGTAAGTTGATTTCTGCTAAATAATGTGCTACTGAAAGTATATATTTTTCAGTAATACAGTATATATCTACTAAATTGGTAGTAAATTAAGTAGTTATTATTCAGGTTGGCTTCCATTTCCCTAGACACATGAAGACTATACTGCAGGTTTTAAACTCTATCTTAGAATGTGTAATATCTTGCACATTATCAGTACTTGTACATTTTTTTGTTATTTAAAGCTTTCTGAGGATAAGATTATTTTCTCTGCTATCTTTTGGCAGCTATTATTACAGAAACATTGGATCAAATGTAAACATCTTACTTTATTTGATATTTTCTGATTTCATAAAAGATAATCATTTGCACCTTTGGATCATGTGATGACAAGAACTGGGTCAAAAAAAAAACATTACATTATGATAAATGAAGTCAGGGAACACATATTTTAAGAATTGCTGAATTTTATAATAATTAATAAAAAGTAGTTTCCATAAAATCCATTATTGTTTAAATTTTTTTGATGCACTGAAAAAGTGCTAACCATTGGTTTTACCTGGACTTATTTTTTTGTTCAGTTATGTAATGTAATTTTGGAATTCCTTGAAATCTATTCAGGACTTCGTGAAAGTAGAAGAAAATATATGAATAAGAGATTGAACATTTATGTCAATTCGTATGGTATACTAGCAATCAGATGTGTTGAACTGCAAACACAGAAGTTAAAAACAATTTTTTTTATAAAGAGTGCTAAAGATTTAGGTGTTCCTTATGATTTCACTGGCCTTATCAGTGTAGTTTCCAACTATTTGATGCACTGAAACATTGTTAATCTCTAAACTTTGTTCAGATGCTAGTGAGATACCTTTAAAACCTTCTA
The DNA here is from genome assembly GCA_030762175.1 of Metallyticus violacea. Classification (NCBI taxonomy): domain Eukaryota; kingdom Metazoa; phylum Arthropoda; class Insecta; order Mantodea; family Metallyticidae; genus Metallyticus; species Metallyticus violacea. Next base: position 316,798,916 of record CM060846.1, on the reverse strand, counting down.
TTTGCAAATTGGCTCCTTACTGGTGCAACTGGCTGCCACTAATGCAACAAACTACAAATCAAATGAATTCTCTACTCACCCTTCACACAAAAGATGCTGCAAGTACTACACAATTTACATTTTCTCAAGAAACTGCCATTTATAATCATTAGTTCCTCTGCATTATTGGACCCAATTAGATTCTTTCTTTTTCCAACATCTTCTGTAAGAATGGTAGAACACTATTTATTTTATTTGTAGAAGTTTTAAAAATGTGAAATATTTTGACACCATGTGTTTGCAGTGCCAGATGCCAGTAATAGTGAAGAATAGGGAAGACCAGTAAGTGGTCATCTTGTAAATGGAAGGTATTAAATGCAGCTGTCCCATCTGCAACTACCTTTTTAATTGCAACAAATATGTGTTTATAACATTACTTTAATATATCTAGCAAGAATATACAAAAAATTTTTTTGTACAACTCCATGCTTTGTCAGTTAATACTGAGAAATGGCTTAACTTTAATTCTTGGCCTACTTGATTTAATTTTAATTAGCCCCATTTTCTTGGTCCATAGTACTTTCAAATCAGCATATTTCTTTGTAATTAGGAAAAATTATTTATGCTTATTTTAATATTATATTCAATTGCTAATAAAGATAGTTTTATTTCTGGAGTTATTAACTGACGTGGTTTGAATTTAGAAAAATGCTGTAAGAATTTGACTGTACCTTTAAGAATACTTTGGTTGTTGCTATTGGCCACCATATTCTAACATTCCAGTAATTCACTTCTGCTAGCCTGCAATACATCACTACATATGCACTTACAAAATTATTTTAATGAAGGAAAATGAACCAAGAAATTAGTTTTCTTCTGACCGTTTGTGAGGAAATGTCTGACTTCTCTACAGTTTTTCATATGGAAATTTTCTATTGATTGAACACATTTTGGGATGATTGAACATTCTGAGTCACTTTAGAAAGACATTAATAAGTACAAGCTCAGTGAAAAATAAAAATATTAGTAAAGTAATCCACTTAAAACTTCAAATTATTAGTCCTCAGAAGCCCACTTACTGGGTACAGGGCGTAGCGACCCCAAGGCACCTGAGCTGCTTCCTGCAGTTCACGCCTAGCATGTTTGACAATTTTAATTTGCCCAACCTTTAATTTTTATAGTTCTTACCTCCCTGTTCTTAGCCTGATGGATGTCCCTTGTTTAACACGGTAAAAGCTGACTGGGTAATGGCGTAACTCCTGACACTGAGTTATCATGTAGGACAGGAGTGAGTCCCCTGATAAAGGCTAGGGCTGTTTACTTCCTAAAGGCGATTGGATCTCTCTGTCTATATACTGGGAGGTGTGACACTGAGGTGACTTTTGTTCAGACCAGAACAACTCGCCTAAGCCAGGGTGGTGCCCAGGAAGCAGCCTGTCATCGGAGACCAGTTACAATGGTGGAGGAAGAACCCAATGATCCTCACCTTAAATTACAAGAAAGAGAGTGGGCAAAAAGAAGTAACCGAGATGTCTTTCCCTCGTTACTTATTTATAAGCCGATCAGAAGGCAGTCAGTCATGTGGTCTAGTCAACCCATCGATCATACAGAAAGGTATAGATTGCATTTCTGGCCTCTCAAATCCTATACATGATTGAAAAATGGATCTCTTTCAGTATAGACGGGGGACTAACAAGACAAATTTAATACTTAAGGCGACAGTTTTCTACAGATATCCGATCCGTATTGAGCAACATATAACCCTGAATTCATCTCGCGGAATATTAACACCAGCATACTCGACGGCATGTCCGATACTGAAATTCAGGTTACCTGGAGGAACAAAGCGTCACCACCGTTTGTAGCCTACAGACAAGGAAAAATGGAGTACAGCTGACCCATACTCTCTTCCTTAGTTTTAATAGGATAGTTTACCGCAGAGGATAAAAGCTGGATACGAAGTTATAGAGGTGCGCCGTTTATTGTCAGCCCCGTGCGACGTTTTCAGTGCCAACATTTCGGCCATACTCGCATGTTTGTAACAGTGCTAATTCAATATGTGCAACCTGCGGTAGAGAAAATAATGAAGGAGCATGTCCATCCGCTCTCGTCTGCGTGAACTGCGCGGAGATCATCGAGCTTCGTCCCCCAACTGTCCTCGCTATATCATGGCAAGCAATCCTTCACGCAACCGGTTTCGCTGCGTGCGGCCGGCAGGCGAGGCTTCAACTCACACTGAAGCCTCGCGCAGCGGAGGGGAAATATACTCCCCACCAACGCCGACATTAGCACTGCCGGCCGATCCCCCGGTTGCATCCCCTCAGGGGCCCAATTTATTGGGTACGGGGCGTAGCGGACCCCGAGGCACCCGAGCTGCTCCCATAGGTCCGCGCTCGGCGCGTTTGACTCCTTTTTAGTTTGTCTCTATTTTACTTTTTACTTTTAAACCTCCCTGCTTTTAGTCTGAAGGATGCCCCCGTGTTTGACACGGTTCACAGGTGACTGGGTAATGGCGTGACTCCCAGCACTGGGTCATCATGTAGGGCAAGAGCGTATCCCCTGGTAAAGGCCAGGCCCGGGGAGGGGCCATTACACGCGCTGTAAGCTTCCTGAAGGCGATTGGGTCCCTTTGTCTATACCCAGGAAGGTGTGACCCTGAGGTTACTTGTTCCAGGCCAGGGCAACTAATCTAAGCCGGGGTGGCGCCCAGGAAGCAGCCTGCCATCGGAAACAGGTGTAATGGTGGAGGATGAATGCGCTATGGTACATGAAAATAATTTTCATGTGAAACGAAAAAGAGTGGATGTAAAGGAAGTGAACGAGCAGCCCTTTGCTCGTTTCTTGGTAATTAGTCGTACGGAGGATGGCCAGTCATTCAGCAAAATAAATCCGTTTGTGATTCAGAAAGGTATTGATGGCATTTCTGGACCAGTGAAGACATGTACACGTCTCCGTAATGGTTCTCTTTTGGTAGAGACACTTGGAATAGCGCAAACTAACTCATTGCTCAAGGCGACAATTCTCCACGGGTATCCGATCCGTGTAGAGCCACATAGAATTTTAAATTCGTCGCGAGGAGTTATTACTACGACTGTGTTAGACGGGATGTCCGACTCGGAGATCCAGAGTTGTCGGGAAGACCAGGGAGTCATATCGGTCTATCGTGTACAGGCTAGGAAGGAAGGTGAAACACAGCCCACCCGTACTCTCTTCCTCACCTTCAACCGGGTTGAGTTACCACAGAGGATCAAAGCTGGATATGAGGCAATTGAGGTTCGCCCATATATTCCCAGTCCCATGCGATGTTTCCAATGCCAACGTTTTGGCCATACTCGCGTGTCGTGCAAGAATGCAAAGTCGATCTGTGCAATCTGTGGTACCGAAAGTCACGAGGGAGCTTGTGCAACTGCCCCTGTTTGCATGAACTGTCAAGGTGACCATCCGGCTTCGTCCCGCGATTGTCCTCGATTTCGCGATGAACGCTCTATCCAGGAGATCAGGGTTAAAGAGAAACTTACATTCAGTGAAGCGCGGAAGCGATTCCAATCTCGCCTGCCCGTGTTGCCTAAAACCGGGACATACAGCGCTGTGGCTTCTTCTGCGGTCCAGAAGCGCACTATTAGCACGCAGACTTGCGATTTTGTTTTTACTCGGGTGCCTTGTGCGCCAACTGCCGCCAACCGTTCTACTGAGAAGCCGAAGCCTATTGTTTTTGATGCTCCATCTATTAAGTTTAAGACCACTTATACCCGAACTGACTTCCTTAAATCATCCACTACCAGTAATACGAAGCAGAAATCGAGCCTTCTCCTCCTCGGAGGTCGAGCTCCCATGATAGATACGGGAGCAAGCCCGCTAGGCGGTCGCCGTCACCGCCTCTTTCCACCTCCAACCGATTTCAGGTTTTGGAATCGGTTGATTCTTCTCAGCGGGAGAGCCCTCCCTCTGAGGATGTGATGGAGCAGGATGTGCCTGCTCCTTCAAAACCACCGAGTCCCACGCGTTTAAAAAAAGGACGTCTTATTCGTCCTGGACCGTCCAAAAAGTAAGGTGGTTAATTTCTTTTTTATTTTATATAATTTTAACAATGGCTATCCTTTCATGGAATGTGCGTGGTCTCCGTAATCGCAGACCTGACCTCGAGTTAATTTTACGCTCTACTGACTGTCCGCTAGTGTGTCTCCAAGAAACAAAGCTTCGCCCACAGGATTCTTTTAATTTACGCGGATACTCTTCGGTGAGGTTTGATCTCCCTCCCGCAGATGGCACTCCCGCTCACGGCGGAGTTTTACTTTTAATTCGCAATGACGTGTACAGCACTTCGTTACAGCTCCAGACTCCTTTACAAGCTGTTGCAGCTACAGTTCACTTTTCTGGCCTTAGTTTTTCAGTCTGCACTATTTATTTACCTCCGTCCGGCACCCTCACCACAGTTCACCTGGACGATCTTTTGTCTCAGCTACCACCCCCTGCTCTTCTTTTGGGGGATTTCAATGCACACCATCCCCTATGGGGTTCCACCACCGAGTGTGCAAGGGGTAGCCTTTTAGCTGACTTTTTACTTTGTCACAATCTTATACTTCTCAATACTGGTCAACCTACTTTTCTCTCTGACAGCACTCACAGCTTTTCGCACTTGGACTTATCCATCTGTTCTGCCTCACTTGCTGTACATTTCACCTGGAACGTCATCTCCGACTCATATTCCAGTGACCACTTTCCGTGTCAGATCCATGTACTCTCTTCAAACGCACATCCACAGCGCACGCCAAAATGGCTAATTGAAAAGGCGAATTGGCCTCTCTATCGATCTTTGGCCGAATTTTCAGGGTGTGAATTTCCATCTATCGACATCGCGATCGAGCACCTCCGTACGGTCATCATAACAGCCGCAGATAAGGCTATTCCCCGGTCGTCTTGTCACCCCAGACGGTTACCGGTTCCTTGGTGGACCGATGAATGCCGGGATGCATTGCGTGCACGCCGAGGTGCTCTGCGAGTTTTTCGTCGCCACCCTACTTCAGCAAATATGATTTGCTATAAACAACTTCGCGCCAAATGCCGCCGAGTCATCAAGGATAGCAAAAAGGCTTCTTGGATTTCTTTTACCTCTTCTTTTAACCGCACAACGCCTTCATCCGTAGTTTGGGAACGGCTACGCCGCGTTGCTGGCAAACCAAGGTTTACACCTATACCCGGTCTTAGGATTTTAAATCGACTGCTCACTACTCCGACTAACGTCGCCAATGTTTTAGGGCGAACCTTCGCTGATGTTTCCAGCTCCGCCAATTACCCGACTTCATTTCGCGCAGTAAGGGAGCAGGTTGAGAGGAAAGGTTTCTCATTTGCCTCTGACCACCAGGAGAGCTACAACGTTCCTTTTACCGCCAGGGAAATGGAGCATGCCCTTTCCACCTCTCGACACTGCGCACCGGGGCCAGATAACATTCATGTTGCTATGTTGCAGCATTTATCAGCAGAAGGCAAAGCTTTTTTATTACGAACTTTTAATTTTATTTGGTGTCATGGCACATTTCCCCACGCTTGGCGATTGGCCACCGTCATTCCTATACCTAAGCCTGGAAAGGACCCACATCTTCCTTCCAGTTACCGTCCGATTTCCCTCACCAGCTGCGTCTGCAAAGTGTTGGAACGCATGATTAACGGACGGCTTATGTGGTTTTTGGAGTCGAGACATCTATTGACGAACGCTCAGTGCGGTTTCCGTCGTCACCGCTCCTCTGTCGACCATCTCTTATCTCTTTCGACCCACATACTGGACGGTTTTATTCGGAAGTGCCAAACGGTTGCTGTATTTTTTGATTTGGAGAAAGCGTATGATACTTGCTGGAGAGGCGGTATCCTCCGAACGCTTCAGGATTGGAACATACGTGGGCGTATGTCTGTTTTTATTCAGGAATTTATGAAAGACCGGGTTTTTAATGTTCGCGTGGGATCAGTTTTATCATCTAATTTTATTCAAGAGAAAGGCGTACCTCAGGGCTCGGTACTTAGTTGCACACTGTTTGCCATTGCGATTAACTCTATCACCGAGTGTTTACCGCCAGGAATACAATCGTCGTTATTTGTGGACGATTTTGCCATCTATCTTTCCTCTCGGAGAACCTTTCTCTTGGAACGCCGCCTCCAATGCTGTCTCGACCGCCTTCACGCTTGGAGTGTTTCTCACGGGTTCCGTTTCTCCGCAGAGAAGACCGTCTGCACGAACTTCTGGCGCCACAAGGAGTATCCTCCACCTTCGCTCCATCTTGGCCCAGACGCACTCTCTTTCGCGGACAAAGTTAGGTTCCTTGGCTTGGTGTTCGATAGGAAATTATGCTGGTCGTCGCATATAGCGCAGCTCAGAGGCAAGTGTGAACGTTCTCTTTGTATTTTACGTGTTTTAAGTGGCACATCTTGGGGAGCTGACCGGACTATACTTTTACGTTTTTACCGCTCTCTTATCAGGTCCAAATTGGATTATGGCAGTGTGGTTTATGGCTCTGCGCGGCCTTCTGTTCTGCGCCGCCTGAACCCGATTCATCACCGGGGTATCCGTGTTGCCATTGGGGCATTCCCCACCAGTCCTGTGTTGAGTTTATGTGCGGAGTCTGGAGAACCTCCGTTGTTTTATCGTAGGGATGTTTTACTAGCTGCGTACGGTTGTCGCTTAGCTGCGCAACCTCGTCATCCCACGAATGGGCCGTTTTTTAATGTGTCTTTTGATCGTTTTTATGCTGCTCGGTCTTTTACTCCTAAGCCCCCTGGCTTTCGTTTTCGGGAGATTTTACGGACGTTGGACATTGAGTTACCTGCTTTTTTCTTAGCCGGGGAAACTTCTTCTCCCCCCTGGATTTTAGCAGAGGCCCCCGTTCATCTCGGGCTTACGTCCTGTCCGAAATCATCGACCGCAGCACATATTATTCGTTGTTCTTTTAGCGATATCAAATCCTCTTTTAATGGCTGGAATTTTATCTATACCGACGGCTCTAAATGTGACACAGGTGTAGGATGTGCTTTTGTTTTTAATGGGGCTAGTTTTATGTATGGTCTTGACGTTGCAACATCTATTTTTATGGCGGAGCTTTATGCTATCTTTCGGGCGGTTTTATTTATTTATGATCAGGGGCTAGGGAACAGTGTTATATGTTCCGACTCTTTGAGTGCAATTTTAAGTTTTAGAAATCTGTACAACATCCACCCCCTTGTACAGATGGTCCAGAATGTAGTTTTAACCCTTTACGACGCTGGCGTCAGGGTAACACTGCTATGGGTGCCTGGGCACGTCGGACTCGCAGGTAATGAGGCCGCAGATGTTGCAGCAAAATCCGCTCTTTTAGACCCTGCTGAGTACGAGCAGCGTTTTTATTTCGGGGATTTTATACATTCTTTACGTAGAGCCATTTTTTCGCGCTGGCGCGAGGAGTGGGAATTACTCCCAACTAATAAGCTCCATGAATGTAAATCCGCCCCTTTTAACTGGTCGACTTCTCGCGCTGTTCGTCGCGAAGAAGTAATTTTAGCTCGTCTTAGAATTGGGCATTGCCGTTTTAGTCACTCTCACCTTTTTAATGGTCAACCCGCTCCAGTTTGCCCTCACTGTGACCACCCCTTTACAGTGCGTCACATTTTAATTGATTGTCTTCATCTGACAGCTTTTAGAAATAGCCTAGGTTTGCCCTCCTCTATTGAGGAATTACTTGCAGATGATGTGGTTGCTGTTGAGCGTGTGCTCCGTTTTATCCGTGTTTGTGGTTTTTGGAGCAAGGTGTGAGGTGTTCTCTTTTTACCATTGACGGCATTTTTAGACTTTTTTAAGACTGTGGTTTTTTCAGCTTTTGCTAAATAGTGTTAACTAGTCTTTCATTGTTGTTTTCCACATTACCCTTGTTATTTGTTTTGTGGTTTTATTGTTACCATTTTAATCTTTTATAAGACTGGTTTGTTTTCAGCTCTTGCTGATTAGTTTTGCTACCGGTCCTTGTTTATTGACCTGTGTTTGCTTTGGGATTTTATTGGTACGATTTTAGCCCATTACAGGACTAGTGTTTTTCCGCTCTTGCGGCTGTGTTTTAGTAACACCTTAATGTTTGTGGCGCCTTATACCCTTGTTATTTGTTTTGGGGTATAAATTTTATTGCACAAGTACTACTGTCCGTTCATTATGCGTAGGATTTGCGTTCTTTGTTTATTTATTTTTATTTCTGACACAGTACTTGAGGTGTTTGGGCGCTAATGACCATAGCAGTTTTGCGCCCTTAAGCAATAATCAATCAAATAAAAAAAAACCGGTTGCATCAAGCATTGCTCACCCTCTAGAAGAGCACTGGCCATGTGGGAATTCAGGGCATTGAGGCCGCAGATGTGGTGGTGCTCTTTTAGACCCTTCCATAATCCAGCAATGTATGTACTCTGTAGATTTTAGTCAGTTTTTACATAGTCATTCTCTCTCGCTAGGGTGAAGTGGTATTTACACCTGAATGATAAACTTCGGAAATGTAAATCTTTCCCTTTTAATTGGTTAATCTCTTCTCATCCAGTTCATTGCAAAGAAGTAGTTTTAGCACATTTGCAGATTGGGCATTGTCGTTTTAGTCACAGTCACTTTTTTAAAGGTAAACCTGCTCCAGTATGTCCAAATTGTGACCATCCATACAGCCCGTCATATTTTAATTGAATGTCATCATCAGAATTTCCCAGGTTTTACGTTCCTCTCTTGAGGAAGCTCTTGCAAATGATGTAGTCGCTGTAGAATGAGCATTCCATTTTATGTGTTTCTGGATTATTCAGCAAGATATGAATTTTAATTTTATATATAACTGTATTTTTAGTGCATTTTAAGACCGTTTTGTTTCTGGGAATTACTGGTGTTTTTAATGTTTGTACTTTGTTAAATTTTTTGCCCTTGTTATTTGTTAATGGGTTTTTTTACTTGTATTGCTCATCTAGCTTGTCAGTCAACTAATAAATAATTAAAAATGCATTATAACTAAACAGCAGATCTTGAGGCAAGTGCCTATTTTTTTTCCGCCTTAATGAAGAAACTTATATGCTAATTATAATGTTGATAATATTATATGCTTCAGAGTATGTAATATATATTAAATTTGATCTTAAAATCCATGTAATGTAAGTAAAAAGAACTATGTACCGCAGTCTGTACAAAGTATTAAGTGTCAATTTTAATGGAATTAATTTTTAATTTTACCCTAATAGTTCATTCATTGTAAATGAGGATGAGGAAACTGTAACCTATGAGCCAGCTTGCTGCCTTGGTTACAGAATCTGTATTTGTTTAGCAATAATGCTTAAGAATTTTACTTTTCTGGATGTTATCAAGGAATGCATATTAATGCAGCAGAAGATTTCTGTCCAAATCTGTATAAACAAATATCGATCTGTCTGCCTTTTGCAAAGAACTGTGACACATCATATTCAAGACCTTGGACAAAACATTGCTAATCAATGACTGGTAGATGTTATGAATTTATTGCATATTCATTAGCTCTGTATGAAAGTTCTGATATATATAGCATGACTTGCAGTTTTCATTAGAGGTGTGAACAAAAAGTATAGAAATTATAGAAGAATTTTTAGATATCATTCCAATGAAGGACAAGAAGCTGACATATTAGCAAGTTTAGAAGAAAGTGTATATAATTTCGTTCTCCCATGGGATTTACTGTCTCAATTGCGATGGATTGGGCATCTACTATGGTTGGTTTCAAGAATGGTCTCATTGGGCTACTGAATGAAAACCTTTGCAGCCTTCAATTAGACATCCATTGCATCTTTATCTACTGTATATTAACCAGGGAAATCTTTGAGTAATGTAATGAATGTGGCAACAAAACCTTTGAATGTTATGAAATCATCAATTTCAAACATATCTTGGAGACTTTGAGAATATATATGGTGATATACAATATCACTGTCAGGGAAGTGGCTGATAGATGATTTGGTTTATTTACGAACACTCTTTAACATCTCAGGTCGTCAGCATTCCATTCAACTCAGCACATTAAATGGCTGATCAATATTGCTCAGAGGCCTCTTCTTTCAGGCTGAGGTTCTTTTTGTGCCATAAACTTACTACACAGGACCCACGACTTTACTAGGATTTTTGCGCTTGAAAAAATCCATCGACCCTGGTTGGGATTGAACTCATGATCTTAGGTTTACAAGGCAAGTATGGTTACCAATAGACCACCAGGATCGACTGAAGTGGCTAAGTAGAGGTAAGGTGTTTGACAGGATTTTTGAATCTGGGAGGAGTTATCAATATTCATGGACACAATATATATGCCTGTAGCTGAACTCCAAAATACCAAGTGGATTTGTAATCTTGTGTTTCTTACAGGTTTGACAAATCATTTCAATAAATTTAATTTATCACTGTAGGGTAAATGACAAATTATAACTGGATGAATGTATATAATTGCATTCAAGATGAAACTTCCCCTTTGGAGACGTCAATTAGGAAATGACATTAAAAACTACTTTTCAAAGTTTGATTCCATTAAACAAAGCTTGATTCAATTAAACAATCATACAATGGTATGATTAATTAAAATATTAAAAAATAATAAATTGCAAAGCATTTCTAGTCAAGATTCCAGGATTTGAATCTTCTTGCATCTCAATTTGGCATATTTGCAACACCATTTTCAGTGAATGTTGAATATGTCCGTTTGCAGTTACAACTAGAAGGTATTTATCTTCAGTGTGACAGGAAACGAAAGAATAATGTATTTCTACGAAAAGTTTTTACATTCAAGGTTCCTATGATTGCATAAACATGCAGCCAAAATCCTGTGTATATTTGGAACAATATTTCTGTGAACAAATATTTTCTGTAACAAAACTATGAAATCATGGTCAGATAAGTAATTTACCTCTTGAAAATCTAAAAGCTGTTCTTAGGCTAAAGTCTGCAGAAAATATTACCCCAAATATTGATTGTCTAGTTTATGGAAAAATTACAAAGAAAAATCAAGAACTTAGGTAAACATTTAGAACTACATATGTGCTTCTCACCAAAGATAGAATAACTCTTCTCTTACAAACATGAATAATAACAATTCCAAAGATATGTGCCAATTGTCACATTTCTTCTGAACCTAAATGTATAATGCCAGTAAAGTGTAAAAAGAGTTTTGACATCTCAGTTAACGTACTTCACCCATAGAAATGTGGTCATCTGCATAAGCAAACCATTGCAATCTCACTAACCTTTGCTTCTAGAGTTCAATGTTTCTAATCATGGCAAGGACTCTTATCTTTGATTGGAAAATTTACAATTGTTGATAGATGTGTTTCTTTACTGGAAAAATTCTTATAACTGCATTAATTATTAATATTTATAAAATTAAAATGATGAAAAATGTTTTTGCAGTTTCATAAGTTTTTCCAGTTACAAAATTGTAACAGAAATTTAATACATCAAATAAGTTAATCATTTCTTTAGAAAAAATAGAAGAACATGGAAGAAAGTTCCTTTCCAGGTAAAATGTAATATTAAGTTTATTTCTGATACTGTGCAAAAATGGTTTTAATTCTGTAATTTACACTTTCATATTTTGCAATAACAAAAGTTAATATCAGTAAGCATTTAAGTTAACTATTTTAATGTACTTTATTTAGTTTCATAATCACTGATTTAATTCACTTTTTGGTGATGCATGCCACTGACCAGGCTACGGCAAGCAAGTCACGAGAGCATTGTATATGTCTCCCTTCAAGAATGTAAGAGCAGGCTCTCATTTGCATGCCTGCCCGCCCACCCCTGGTATAGATTTACCCAGCAAAGTTGACAGGTCTAGAGCACCCACATTCACCATGTGCATAAGCACAATGCACTGTCTACACCTTTTTTCCTCTCTTAACATTTTTAATATTATGAAAAAAGTAATGTGCACCACTACTGCACAACTGTGTTAATTATGTTCCTTGCAGGCATTGTTTGTGATGGCCAAAAGTAAATCTGCCTTCCACTATTATAGCCTAATACATGGCAATTAAAAATGCTTTAAAACATCTGATAATGTGTATGAAATCCTAACTCACCCATATGTCTGGAGTCATCTCACTTATGGCACACATAGTTGAGCAGTAAAATGCCAGAAAGTTAAATGTTCTAAAAATGCTTTTATTCATGAACAGATAAAGGAATTTATCTGTTACACACAAAAGTAAAAATTGTATTCTCTGAAGCATGTAATAAAGAGGTAAGTGATATATTTTTATTTTCAAAATCTGTCCTTAATTATAGGGCTGCCATTCTGACTTAGTACAAACTTCCAAACATAAAATTTAACCAATTTAAAGAAAATGAATTTGAAAACTAAATTAACAATTAATAAATATTGTAATAAAAATAACAATAAAAATACAAATAAGAACCTATTATAAGAAACTTGATATGAATTGAACAAATTTGCCTCTGTTATTTACATGGAATTTTATATACTTTTTATTTAAAAATAAAAATTTAAAACTTAATGCAAATAATACAATAATATTAAAATAAAATTATGTTTTGTTTTCCATTTGCAATAAAAAGAAATAATGGGTAATTCAGTAGGCTCAGGGGAATTTGCACATTGCAATGCAGTTGACCAATATTCCTATTATAGTTGGCAATTGGAACCAATTTAATATTGATTTGTTATAAATGGCAGTAGTAGCCAACATATCTTTCATTATATTAGAATATCCCTCAATGAGGAAGTTTCTTGAAAGTATTTTAGCCAGTCTATATCATCTTAATCCATATTGCTAGAAAACTAACAGTATTTACAGTGATACAGTACTCAGAATAAGAGAATATATTGGGACTCAAATTTGGTTGTGTATTATGAAACCACCAACAGTGTTGGGCATTATATAGCAAATTTGGTTGTAGGCAATTGGATCCTAATACATTACCCAGATAATATCAGATTTGTTCAAAATAACTTTCAAAGACATATAGAGACAATTGCACATTTTATCTGACTTAAGATTTTGTACCGAAATAACATAGACGAAAATAAGATTATTCTTATGTTCACAGATGCCACATCCTATATAATCTTGGCTACCTCACTACTGAAAGCATATTACTCCTCTCTAATGCAAGTAACCTGCCTAGCCCATGCTTTGAACAGAGTGGCAGAGCAAGTAAGAATTGAATTTCCTAAATGTGAATAAACTTATTTCAACTGTAAAAGAGGTTTCCATTAAAGAACCTCTGAGAATACAAGTTTTTAGAGAGAGACTACCCAATGTACCATTACCACCAAAACCTGTGCTTACATCCTGGAGCACTTGGCTCTAAGTTATTGAATATTATAGTGAATGTTTTGAAAGCATTAAGATGGTTGTAAATGATGTAATTAAAAATGCTCCCTCTGTCACAGTTGCAAAGAAAATTTTGAATGAGGTCTGTTGTTGATGGCTTAGCATAGCTCAGATCAAACTTATTACTGAATTGAAAAGATCAGATGTACCTGTGTAAAAACAACATTTAAATATTTATTGTAATTTAATGTTTAATTTTCATTCTAAAATATTATTGTTGCTATATTTCCAAAGAATGTTATATATTTAACATTTAGTCCTGATAATGGTTACTTTTGTCTGGATAATAGTCATGGTTCATAAGTGCTATTGTAAATGGGCATGATGGGCCATAAATATAAATATTTCAGGATTTAATGTAATTTATAATTAATCTGTCATCTAACACACACTTATGCTTCACTCACTTTTAAATAAGAGTGTGTTAGATGACAGGTTAATTATAATTTACATTTAACAAACTTCACTGTGTGAGTTCCAACAGAATTTTTTAAAAATGTCTAATTTTTCAAAAGTTCTAAGATGAATTATTTCAGGATTGTTTGAAAACTTTAATGAATGAATATAAAGAGTGGTTGCATCCAGCTAAAAATGGCTGAACAAAAGCATGTGTCCTGATTGTAAATATAAAATTTGCAAATGTAAAAAATTTGATGCTCAGTAAATGTTGTATCGTTTTAGAGATTTTAAGCAAAATCAACTATAGTGAAGCCTAAATAAAAGCTAGTTAAATTATAAGAAGCCAAGATCAGTAAATTCATTGCAGAACACTTACCAAAAAGTCATCTGTCAGAGCTGTGAAAGGTAAAATTTGCAGAAAGCAAAGCTGCAAGTAATGACAATCATGAAGAACAAAGTGCAGGCAGTAGTTGATAATTGTGTATTGCACAATTATTTTGGTAAATGGGCATGCGCATGTTTGTGTTTTCTGTATACAACCCATAACCCTTTTACAAATGTGAAAATTTTGTGTGCATGAATGTAAGCATGTGCATATATATATTTTGGTAAAGGTACACACTTATATATAACTTAATTGAGAACATCATGTGAATAAGAGCTTGTACTGCTATACACCCCTTTTTCAATTATTGCTGAATTTGTAAATAGACTGTCTGAGTACAGTAGCAAAGTTTTGTCTTTCTAGGTTCATTACACACAATGTAAGATATGTTTTGTCGCAATGCTGTGGATGTGTCAGTCTTACTGGTTAACTCAGCTAATCAGTTTAAGCAGGTTGTTTACTAGTGTTTGTTTCTCTTGTGCTTCACATAAATCCATGTCCGGAAAAAAAGGAAGTGCTGAATGAAAATAAAAGGAAAATTGAAGAAAGGAAGAGTATTTTTTTTTTTTTTTTTGAGTAGTGTTTAACGCCCGTTTTTACTACTGGGGCACCACAGGCGGTGGACACTGATGATACATGAGATGAAATGATATATTGGGAAAGGATTTTTTTTTTTTTAAAGGAAGGAAGGCCTAAGTTTAGGTACCTCCCCGGCATTTGCCAGTTATGAAGACTGAGGAAAACCTGGAAAAAACCGCAGTCAGGGAGGACGGTCCTGGCGGGATTCGAACCGCAGACCTCCCGCTCACGAGTCCATGCCTTAACGACCTCGGCCACCCGTGGCGGTGGGAAGAGTAATAGAAACAGTAGTAAATCACTCACAACTTTTAAGGGAAACAAAAAAACAAGTAAAGCATTTGTTTTGGTGAGAAAACGTCATCAAAACATATTTGAAGATCATCAACAATTCATTTTTCGATCATTTTGGATGTTAGTACTAAAATTTAAATTAGAGTCCTTTCTTGCTGCTTGTCTGGAAAGAGTTGATCCAAAAACAATGTCCATTCAGTTCATGTAGAAATAGGAATAGATTGTGGAAGTACAGCCTTTCCTACATAGGAGGTAATAAACTTGATGTATGCCATTCTCTTAAGTGTGCTACAGATTTCAGAAAAAAGGTTGCAAACAAAGAGAAGACAGATGTTCTAAAGTTCATTTATTGTGGGTATTATGAGTTCTTCTGACAAAAAGGTGACTTCTCCATTTGTCTTCCATACATAAATGTTTGTGACTGTTGTACTAAATGTAAACTGATTTTGAAAGCTTAATAAAAATGGTATTTTTGAAATAAAAACTCTTACAGTATAAGAAAAATATTGCAGTTTATCAAACTCTAAATATTTAAGAAATTAATGAGAGCAAAATAGAATATTCTGAAACACTCTTCATAAAATTTAATTTTGCTCAACATCTGCTCTAGTTGAATAGTAAAAATCAATTCTACAAGCATCTTGTATGGTTTTATATTTTCAATGTGCATGTACATAATGATGATTGTTCTAGTTATATGTACAGTTTTCTTGAGACAGAAGGGAGGGAAAAAATCAAGACTTCATATTCTGATTTAATCTGATTTCTTCATTGGTAACTTCAATAGTCAAATCAGCATCAAGACCACCCAGATGAGTTACATATATGGGTAACTTCAATAGTCAAATCAGCATCAAGACCACCCAGATGAGTTACATATATAACTATATGGATACAAGAGCAGAAAAGAAAGAGGCGAAATAATAGTACAGTTTGCTGAGAAACATAAAATGAAAGTAATAAATACATTCTTCAAAAAATCAGTAGGCCCAAAATGGACATGGTGACACCAAAGGAATTTGCAATGAATGAATTACACTCTCTTAGGTGATAAAGAATATAAAAAACATTCAAGTCATACAAATCTCAAGTTTGACACTTATCACAGGATGGTCAAAATCAAGCTAACATCAAAAAAAGGAAAGTATTTAAAATACACAATGCAGCTTAACATAGAGAAATTTGATAAGTACAATTACACTAAAATGCTTCAAAGCCAACTAGAAGGTAACAAATTCCTGCCAGAAGGAATAGTTCAACAGTTTTGTGACTTGCTTGAGAGAGCCATAGTCTAAGCAAACAACAAAGCTCACAGACTCGCCAGCAAAGAAAACGAATCACAAACTGAAACCAACTACCATAGTACTAATAGAATGGACAGAAAAGCTCAAACACATTAGAGATGAAAACAACAGTTCCAGACAAACATATTCAGAAACTGGTGGAAACAAAAAGAGAAATATATAAAGATCTTTGGAAATGTTGAAGCCAAGTAGTGAAGCACACCCTTGAGGTCTCAAAGTCAGCTAGGAAAGCAAAGGATTCTAGGCACATAAGGACTAGAAGGAGACAGGATAACACCTAGAGTTAACATCATAACGGCAGTCATTGACTTCTATAAATCCCTCTATAAGAGCTCACTCCCGAATAACAATGAAGGCATCTTCACATGCCACAACAGACAACAAGGAAGTGACAATATTTATACAAGTAAAGTAAGATTGGCTATAGAGGATCTCAAAAACAGTAAAACAGCACGAGAAGATCATATTCACAATGAACTCTTGAAAATAGGGCTAAACCACATACTAGAACCAATCATGGAAATCTTCAACAAAATAATGAAAACAGAAAGCCTAACATCACAATGGAGAAGAAGTACAATCATTCTTTTGCATTAAAAGAGGGCAAAGTATCATCTGGACAAATACAAGCCAATCAGACCAATGTCCAACACATACAAATTTTTCTCCAAACTACTAACAAGACAAATTACAAGGTCATTAGATGGGGGAAAAAAAAAAAAAAAAAAAAAAAAAAACAAGCAGGTCTCTGATTGGGCTACAGTACAATGGATCACCAGCAAACGATTAAACAGGTCATAGAGAATATGGAGAAATTTAATCTACTGCTGTATATCACATAAATGGATTATACCAAAGCCTTTGACTCCATAAAACACCAAAGTATGATCCAGGCACTGTGAAGGCAAGGAGTTGAACAAAAGTACATAAGGCTACAGACCAAACTGTACAGCAAATCATATGCTAAGATAGCAACAGATAAGAAAGAGCAACTCTTCATGCTAGGCAAATGGGTGAGGTAAGTTGACCCAATTTCCCCAAAACTTTTCATAAGCATTCTAAAGGAAATATTCCACAAAATAAATGGGGAAACAGATTTGGAATTAACATAAATGGGGTACAAACTCATGAATGATTCGCAGATGATATAGCCCTATTTGCCAGATCAGCAGAGAGTTTTTAAAAAATGCTACAAAAGCTCAACAAACATAGGAAAACTGCAGGTCTGTGGAGAAAATACAGGTAATCACAAACAGCCAATCAACACCAATTAGAATCACTCAATAGCACTAAAATACATAACAGAGTATGTCTACTTAAAACAAAGAGTTGCATTCCAATATCAAATGGGCAAAGAAATCAAAAGAAGAATTTGTTCAGCATGGGGAACATTCTGGTCACTAAAATTCATGTTACTGGACAAGACTTTCAGCCAAAAACTTAAGTTAAATGCACTGGACTTGAGCATATTCCCAACACTATTGTATGGATGTCAAACTTGGTGCCTAACAGAAGCACGAAAGAACACTATCAGAATCTGCCAACATGAAATGAATTGGAAAATACTAGTGATATCCCTCATGCATAAAATATCATGTGGAACTAAGAAAGATGTCAGAACTAATGTGGCTCAACATGCAAACAGTTTGAAATGGAAATGGGGCGGCCATGCAGTAAGGTTACCAAGCAGCAGATGGAGACATATAGCTACCACATGGGACTCATGTTGAAGAGGAAGAGGGAGACCAAGAATGAGGTGGGCACTATCCTTCAGGAAAATAGCCGGGACACATTGACTAGCGCAGCAAGGAACTCCAGTACCTGGAAGAGCCTAGAAACTGAGCTGCAGAAAGAAGAGAATGACAACTGAAGCCTATAGTGAGATTTATACCAAACTTGCAATACATCAATAGACTCGGCACTTGAACCTTTTAGTTTAAATGGTGTTTAACTTGTAAAGTATAAAACATTATAGACTAAATAAATTCATACGGACAATAGTTCACATGGACTAGCTAACCATATGAGAAATTGATGAGTTCCCCCAATTGTGGAGGCCCCAGCCCAGGATGGAACATACATAGTTCAATTCAATCTGATTTTTACAATATTCTAGAACTAATTCAAACATACATGTTTAAAGACAGTAATATTTTGTGATGCTGCTGGAGGTTAAAACAAATATTACAAATTCTTAACATTTTGTTCTTGGCTTTCAAAAGTTTACAAAGTAAAGATACTGCACAATTTCCCTGTAAGGGGTTACAGCTACAACCAGTGTGAGAGGAATTGTGGTATGTAAACTAAAAAGTTAAGAGAAAATGCTACTCATTCAGATTGCAATAGATTATTTGCAAATAATTTCATTTTGCCATTATAATTCTGAACCATTTAAAGTATTACAATTTATGATATAACTCTTGTACTAAAAGAGTGTTGTGCTGTCCTTCTGCCTTTGTTCTTGAAAAAACCTGCAAGCAAAGAAGTGCCTTTCATGATACATAAATACCAGCAGATTTTGTATAGTCCATCTGGTTTATTTTACCTTCAGCCTCTTACTCATCATTCATTCACTTTAATGTTTGGAAGACTCCATTGGAGTTATTGTTAGAGAAGAAGAGTTTAAATCCACTGCAACTGAAGCCTTTACTAGGAAAGGACGTAAGAAGACTCTAACCATTTTTGGATGAAGGACAAATTTGGCATGGTGCAGTGTTTGAACAAACAATAAGAGCATTAACGCAGCAGAAGACATGTTGGATGACACACAATAACAAAGAAAAGAAGAAAAGAAAGTAGAAAGAATAAACCTTAGCATATATTTAAACATATTTAAAGGTATATTTGCTATTTTTATTTTTTATTATTATTTTATTCATGTGTTTGCAAAAAAGTGAAATGATTTAAGAATCTAGCATAACTAATATAAATATAATATATCTTTTGTAAGAGTTTAAAAGCTTATTATTGGAAAAAGGGCATATAACTCATTTCACAATTTTTGTTATTACTAAATGTGATGCTCTTTCAAAATAGTTTTTCTTATTGCATTTATTCTAAAATGAATTCACATAATGATGTACTTCTGAATATTTGTTTAATTTGAGTTTGGTCAGCATAACTAGCTTCCAATCTTTTAAATCATATGTATCTGAAAAGACAATTTTTCATTATAAGCCTTTATTCTGGCCATATCCTCAATCAGATGAATAAGCAGGTGTATGTTTTGCAATAACAGTTGGAAATACCAGCAATCTTTGACATTAAATTACTTTCAGTAAAACCTGCAAGTTGAACTGCAAGGACTCTTTCATAGTGTCTTGAGCAAAAGCCAAAAGCTTTGCTTTCAAGCAGCAAGAAATACACGCACACGCACACACTCTCACTCAGTATTGTACCCCAGTGAATGCATTGTATTTCCATTATTTAAAATTGTGCAACAAACTGTAGAAGTTAGGTATTCATTTTTTACACAACTCCATTTACTTACATAAAATAAGAAACACATTTTATGTTAGTAAATAGAGTTCAGTGTAAAAAAATGAATACCTAAGTTTAGGATATATTACCGCTATATTGTCAACGGCTTCATAAGTACAATATTTATAAACTATAGAAGCTTTGGAAATCTAACATGCTGGCTATATATAACCCAGTATAGCTCAGAAAGATATAAATAATGCATATAAAATGCATTTTATTGGGGACATATCAATGCACATAGGACCAATTTTTTCAAACATTTAACTTGCACCCAATTTCAAGCTATAACCTAATTAAATTTAGAAAGACTTTGGCAGTTGAGTTTTTGGGGTGAAGTCTTTGAGTCTGTAACTATGGCAGCAAGTAATAGTAAAGTCAATTTCACTCCATCGTTCTATGCAACTTTGCCAGCATTACCAAGTATCAAGAAATAAATGATTTGCATACTTGAGGCTAAGATGCAAATCCATCAGAAGGAAAAAGTGAGGAAAGCTAAGTGGTGGTATGTACCTTCTTCATGACAATGAGCCTGTGCACACAACTCTTTTTGCAAAGGAATCTGTGAAGAAATGTGGCTTAAAGGAGATCAACCATCCACCCTACAGGTCAGATCTAGCTCCCAGTGACTATTTCCTCTTCTCAAAACTTAAGAAGGACCTTTGAGGGAGGAAATTTAAATGTAACGAAGAAGTAATGGATGATGTTTATGTCCATTTTGCATACAAGATTTCTGACTATTTGGGGGGGGGGAATTGAAATGTTAATTCAACAATGTGAGAAGTGTATTGCAATAAGGGTAACTATACCTTTGTTGAAATATAGTGAAATATAGTTTTTGTCTTTATCATACCTAGAAATTGATTAGGCTGGAAACTATGGACTTACCCTCGTACATCTAAAGATGCAATAATAATACCTTTTTACTCTTCCCAGTTCTTCACCCTGTGAGACTCTCAAGCATAGAATACAATTATAGCCAGGCTGATAGGACTTAAATGTTTGTTTTGAATACTTAGCTATTCCTGAATAGGGTGGGGAAGTAGTTAAGATATAAACAGTAGTCTAGGAGCTGCACATTTGAGTAACATGGGTTTCAGATGCTTGAATCAGGTTCAATTTGTATTTGAGAGCATCTTAAACAGAG